>OW679199.1:8885074-9425664 GCA_940337035.1 Agriotes lineatus | reverse complement strand
ATCAACAAGTTCTAGAGCGGAAACCTGAATAGGAGCTCGCGATAAAGCATCGGGAACTACATTATGTTTGCCCTGTCGGTGTCGAATTGTAAAATCGTATTGCGACAGACGAACACTCCAACGGGCTAAACGGCCTGTGGGGTCTTTCATATTAGTAAGCCACAATAAGGAATAGTGGTCAGTTAACACAGTGAAATGTGTACCTTCAATATACGGTCTAAATTTTTCAATGCCAAAGATGACAGCTAAACACTCTCTCTCTGTGACAGAATAATTGCGTTCGGCCTTGTTAAGGGTACGTGAAGCATAAGCAATTACCTTTTCCTCATCGTCATTATTTTGTGTAAGGACACAACCGAGGCCAAAATTCGAGGCGTCACATTGTAACGTGAACGGTAGTGAAAAATTTGGACTACTCAAAACAGAAGCGAAGGTCAAACAAGATTTAATTTGATTAAATGATTTAAGAGCATCATCAGTCCAATGCACACGCTGCTTTTTTATTCGACCTTTAATTAGGTCCGAAATAGGAGCAGTAATAGTGGCAAAACTTGGAACGAAGCGACGATACCAAGAAGCTAAGCCAATAAAGCGTTTGACTTCGGTTACCGTATTTGGTTGAGGATATTTGGTGATAGCCAAAATTTTATCAGGGTCCGTGCGTAAGCCATTTTTATCGACAACAAAGCCGAGGTACGTAAGACTGGGACGGCAAAATTGACATTTGTCGATATTGACAGTTAAGTTAGCGTCTTTAAGACGGGTATAAACTTGCTCTAAGGTGTCCAAGTGTTCTTTAAAGGTTCCAGACACGATAACAATATCGTCCAAATACACGAAGATGTTTTCACCCAATAGCGGACCAAAAATGCTATCCATGAGACGTTGTTGACTAGCTGATGCGTTCGCGATCCCAAACGGAACGACTGTAAACTCGAACAAACCACGTCTAGGGACTGTAAAAGCTGTTTTCTCGCACGAATCTGGATGTAGAGGAATTTGGTGAAAAGCTTGCTTAAGATCGATGGACGTAAGATAACGTGCATCGCGCAATTTATCAAGAATGCTATTTAAATATGGTAAAGGATAAGCATCCTTCTTGGTAACCGAATTTAATTTTTGACCATCGAAACAAAGTCGATAAGAACCATCTTTCTTTTTGACTAAGACCATTGGAGAACTCCAAGGAGATTTCGAGGGACGAATAATACCCATCTCTAACAAGCGATCAAGTTCGTGGTCGGCATGGACTTGCATAGCAGGAGACAAAGGATAGTATCTCTGCTTAATAGGAGATGCGTCACCCGTATCAATAGTGTGTACAACTAAATTAGTTAAGCCTAAAGTAGGACCAGAAATTTCAGCAAATTTCCCAACAACTTGGTCTAGAAGAAGTTTTTGTTGAACTGACAAATCAACTACGCCACAAATAGTCTGCAGCGAAAAAGTTTCAGCCACATCGAAGCGTCCAGCGACAAAATCAGTCTTTGCTCCAAAAGCGTAGCAAAAATCAACGCCTAAAATTAGTGCAGACGGAATTGAGTCACAAATAACCGCATCGATGGACCTAGTAATACCATCAATGGTAATGGGTAAGGCAACAGTACCTAAAATATTTTGTAACTGACCGTCAGCAGTAGTCAAGGTAAGCGGAGACTTATTGTTACACAATTTGAGGTCATGTCTCTGAAGTAAATATAGACCGTTGCGCCCAATTAAAGTTTGATTGGCCCCTGTATCGCAAAGAGCGTGAATAGGTTCGCCATTAATATAAATGGTTAAATAAGGACGGTTGTCAGAAAGTTGTTTAGTAAAGGTGGCTGAAGTATTACAAGTCATACGGCAAAATTCATTCACAGTTCGTAACCAAGATTCCAAGATAAAGTATCAGCCTTAGTATAATAGGGATAAGGAAATAGATCGGCTGTGATATCTACCCTTTACTTTGCGTTTTTTGGATGGCATTTAGGACAAGTGGCAAAATAACTATTTGCATGACCGCAAATATAACAAAAACTAGTCTTATCTGCCGAGCAAGTATGGAAGGTATGGCCTAATTTACGGCAGTTCCAACAAGTGGTCGTACTTTTCGCACGGTTAGTTCTAGGACCAGAATGTTTAACTGTCATTTGTGCAGTCTGTGTCACAGGTTTTTTAGGAGTAGGCTGGTAGGCCAAGTCAGGTTCCAGTGGCAAGGATGAAGCAGCAGCAGGATTGCGGTATTTAATATTCTGAATCTTAACGTCTTCCAGCTTTTTGTACAGGAATGCAAGGTGTTCAATATCGTGGACTACTGTTACGGATAATTGAGTAGCATAAAAAGGTTGCAAGTTTTTCATAATATGCTTAAGTTGAACTGATTCGGATGGTTTAATGAGTAAACGATCAAATAAATTAAGCAGCACAGCAATAAAAAGTGAGGGTTTTTCATCGGCCCCCTGCTTGCGTTTCCTAATCTCGTCCCATAATTCTTCATCAAAATCAGTAGGCAAAAAATCAGATCGCAACCTAGCTACCAAGTCGTGCCAGTTTGAAACCCGGTGATGCATAGCACGGTACCATACTAACCCACGACCCGAGAAAAGGTCAACAGCACTAGAAAATAATTGGTCGTATGAAATGTTACGCGCTACCCTAAGTTCTTCGACACGTTGTAAGAAAGAATTTACCCCCATGGTAGTCGTGTCTCCATTAAATGATAAACCCCATTTGCATACCGGTACAGAAACTAAACCTACATGTCTAGGAAAAGACGTCGTAGAGTAATTAATTTGGTCTAGTTCAGTTCGCAAATTAGCAGTAGCTGACATACAAGGTTGTTGTGTAAAAGGAGGATACTGATGTACGTGTTCATCAGAAAAAGATACCCTAGGTCGTTGGAATGTAGATGAAGCTAAACCGGCGGCTTCAGTTATGTTAGGGTTGTCAACAATATTATCTGCCATAGGTTCAATAGTGTCAGAATTAGGTGGAGCTACTGTATTAACAAAATCGACAAAATCAGTGGCATCAACATTTGAAGGCAAAGGATCTACTTGTAATTGCGAATCGTCATGCTCATTACTAAGTGACTGTAATAAATCTAAGCATTGACTGGTAAGGGTAGCATGCTCCTGTTCTAATTTAGAAGAGGGTTGTAGCCTGGTTAGTCGTGAATACAAATGCGTTAGCCGCGTATCGAGCCGAGCAAATTCAGAATTAGAAGGTGCCCCAGCGAAAGCAGTAACTAACACCGAAAGTTCAGTTAGTTTGCCTTTACAAGTATCAAGTTCTAATTGCACATCAAAGGGTGCTACTAATTGATAAGCGCTAAGCAACGTAGGGTCAGCCTTTTCCAGTAACAACTTAGCACGCAAAGTCCTACGACGTTGGTCGACGTTCATACCTTCCACCGTGTCCTTATCTAATCCCCTGTACAGTAATTCATAGAGCAGCTCATCAACACGAAGTGCGTTAACATTCATTTTAAATAAATAATTTTGTCAGAATATTAAAGGAGAATTGCCGGTTGCACAGCTGATGTAATACCAAAGTCGAGCTCCAGAGCGTTGGTCGCCAGTGAAACAATAAAGAAGCCAACCTGCGATCGATTACTAATAATAATCTATGGCAGTATAATCGCAGATCAACCCCCTTATCATTTATACACCACGGTAGCTCAGAAATGTACTTACTCACCGCAATGGCCTAGCTAGCTTCAAAGTCGATGGCCTTAGGTCGCAGATTTCTAACATCAGCTGAACGGCTGCAAGCTCTTTTAATAATAGTCAAAAAACACAGGGCGCCAGAAATCACAGATTTCAAGAAATAAATAAGATAATAACAAACAATTAAGTTTATTTAATCAGCAGGTCATATTTGGTTGCAACATCAGTAATACGTCGGTAAATTGTTTATCACAATATTAAATGGTCTGAATACAATATATTACATGAGCTGAAAATGCAGCACGCACAGCGAAAATATGTGAACCTCTTTTAGACTCTTAGATTGAATTTGATTGCAATTCAATGAAGGGATAAGCTTACCACTGTCATATGTAATAACCGTTATCTCGGTAGTGATATTAAAATGGCGTGAAGGCACTTTTTACAAGATTTTTAATACGTATTCATTAAGCAAAACTTTAAATTTGTGAGATGTAAATCATAGAACAATTAGTACATTATGTTTTAAATTTATAAAACGTAGCTTTAATTTTGTAAATTGTAAATTCAAACAATTAATACATTAAGTTTTCAACTTATAAAGTGTAAATTAAATTTAGAACTGGTAAATCGGTTAACGGTGATGGAACGTCGTAGATATCTGAGACTAACCTGGTTGTGACAAAAAAGTCGCATGTAGGCGATGAATAATTGGTCCAGGATAATCGTAACGTGACAGCTTTCAGCAGTACAGACCTCGTGGCCAAAGTTGATAAGGAAACGAACGCCTCACGTCACGAACGGCAGGTTCAAAATGGCATTCCAGAATGAGCTGCAGGCCCACGTTATATGCCAATTAGGACAGCTAACGTGGCGTCAATCCAAATGAGAAATCGCCCCAAAAATACAGCGTTAAAAGCGGTATTTAAAAGCGGTAATTAAGAGGTGACGTTAAAAAAAAATAACGTCAAAGAAAGAGCTAATAAAAAAACGGGAAATTACTACAATGGAATATGAAACCAAGTAGCGTAAACATACCTGATTCCATTCATCAGCCCACAAACAAAATTTAATATTGAGGTGCTATAGCACGCAAAATGCCTTCTTGGAACAAGTTGCTCCAACCAAAAGCGAAATGTAAAATAAGGTCGCGGACGGAAAAATGACCGCGGCGGCTGGTGCAAGGAGATAACAAGTGAATTTCGGAAAAACCAAAATCAGCGCTTTTGCGCGGACAAGCTTGATATGAATTGAAATACAGCGGGTTATAACTCAAGTGAACATATACAGGCTGGCCCGGAATAGATGAATAAATGGCGAAACAAATAGCAGGAGCTAAAGATTTGTTTCAAGGGAACGTTTTCCGAAGCAGTCAACCAAACTTCTAACTTTAAAAAACATTTGATGGTAAGTTAGTGTGGCCAGATTTTAGTTTGGTAAAACCGGGACATGGCCGGGGCCGGGATATGGTTAACCGGGATATGGTTAAAAATTAGTACAACACAAATAATAAAAATAATGTTTTTTATTACAATATTACAGTACAGGTAGGTACATTTCAACAACAAAAATTTAAATATATATTTTTTGGTAAATAAAATGAAGTTATGACATAAAACTAGGAGAAAAAATGTTTAATTCTTAGATAACATTAAAATAAAATAATATACAGAAAAAACACATTTCTAACAAAAAAAACTTGAAATAATTGTTTCTTGGGCAATTATAACATAAAATAATAAAACAAGATGCACTCATTGACATGCACTAAAAACAAAACAAAATTACTTTAAGGTAGGTACTCTGACTGTGGACACTGGTAATTTAACTTTCATTTACTTTTTTCAAATTTATATTTTTTTCATTTGAAGATACCTTGCGTAAAAGAGTATCTTTGTCTTTAATAAAAGAAAAAAATTCTGAACATGAAAAACGCAGCTCCGTTTGGCTGGTGAAACAGTTTTATTTAATACGCGTTCTATTTGAAAAACGGTCTTTTTTGTGATTTCTCGAAAACCGGAAGTGTTAGGTGACTGAAATTCGGTTCCTGGGCTGACATGACCATTCCAAACATATAACTTTCATAACTTGTTTCTCTATCTCTTACGGTTTGGCTGCTGAAACAGCGTCCCGGACAGACAAAACGGCGTCCCAGACAGACAAAACTGCGTCCCAGACAGACAAAACAGCGTCCCGGACAGACACGTCTATTAGATAAAGGACTAGCAGTCCAGTGAGACAAATGTCTCATTTAAAAAAACAAAAAAGACCGTTTTTCAAATAGAACGCGTATTAAATAAAAACTGTACCCAGACCTGGAAGGTGTCAAAGTGGTTGCCTAACCGATCGAGGTTTGAAGGCGCAGAGGGCATCGGAACATTCTGGAAGCTGTCAAAGTGGTTGCCTAACCGATCGACGTTTTAAGGCGCAGAAGGTCGCAGCTCAGTTTGGCTGCTGAAACAGTTTTTATTTAATACGCGTTCTATTTGAAAAACGGCATTTTTGTGATTTCTCGAAAACCGGAAGTGTCACGTGACTGAAATTCGGTTCCTGACCTGACATGACCATTCCAAACATATAACTTTGATAACTTTTTTCTCTATCTCTTACGGTTTGGCTGCTGAAACAGCGTCCCGGACAGACAAAACGGCGTCCCAGACAGACAAAACTGCGTCCCAGACAGACACGTCTATTAGATAAAGGATAATCTCATAAGAGCATTCATTACCGGACATGAATTAATGCTAGAATGTAGATTCGGCAAGAAAATCGTAGTGACACGGCCATAAAAAGTAAAATTTAAATTTTACTCGAAAATAAAATATCAAGTGATATCAAAAATGTATCCATAGTAAGTTGTTAATATGTTGGTGGCACTGTAAGTCTATGTCAAATTTGTCATAGACGTACAGTGCCACCAACATATTAACAACAGTGAATGTCAAAAAATTTCCACTTATTAATCACAGTTCGGTTGGTCTACCTACAAAAAATTTCCAAGAAATTTTGTTGTTGTCTTGGTTACAGCTCGTGAACTAATTTTTCTATTGGTCATTAATGAGTGTCGTACGATTTTCTTATTAATTACGCCAATCATAAATAAAAATTTAAAAAAACTTAAGCCGGACTACGGTGAATTTAACACAAAGCGGACTAAGAAGCAAGAAACAAGACTCTTTGTGAAATAAAAGAGTTGAACCTAAATTTTCTTGAAAGATCTACGAACTTTGTATAGTATAGTAACAATAGTAAAACTTTAAAAATTTTTAATGGTGCGATGTAGGCAGAGCTGTTCCGAGTACAGACAAAAAGTACTCGAGTACCGAGTACAAATACTTTACTTAAAATGTAATCGAGTACCGAGTACAAGTACACAATGAAAGTATTCGAATACCTATACAAGTACAGAGTACCGAGTACAAAGGAATGCAATGGCGGAGTAATGGAAAAACAAAAAACACAAAATTTCTTAGTCTTTTTTTATTGGCTTTCAAAATAACAAGTTTTTCAAAATTATCATCTGTCAGGGCATGGCGACGTGGTCTGTTTACCAGTGTCGCGAACAAAAATAATCGTTTTACTGCAGCCGATGATCGCAAGCATGTATTATAGCTCATGAAAAGTTTTTTCATTTTCCGGTAATCATCCAGCATTGACAGATTGGTCCATTTTTCTTCAAGGTAATGTAGAAATTCAACTTCAGTTTTGGACTTCTTTTTATCTATAATACTATAATATGTGATACTTTCAATTTTTGGGTTTCAATAATATGAAGAGATGAAGGTTCGCGTACATCATTATTATCTTCATCAAAATAAATATTCTAGATCCTGATCTTTGGCTTCGCTGTCACATTCATCGGAATTTTTAGAATAGGTATATTTCCAAATCGTTAATATCTCCAAAATAGTTAACTTTAGACACACAATTTTATATTAAAAATATTAGCTTCTCGACGAAATACTTTTAAGCAATCTAAATATAGGGCATTCTGTTAAAATGAGTAAGTTAGGTTTGCCACACTTTTTTCAGTCACCTCGTATAATCAATACCATAAAATCGGTGGCCTCTTTCTTTCTTTGTATGTATGTATGTATCTTTGTTCCCTATCTCCTCCGAAGATGGACCAATTAAATTGTATGATAGCTTAAAATTTTGCTAATTTTTAGACTTAGATCGTAGGCCGGTTTTTATTTTTAAAAAAAGTACGAAAAAGTAAAATAAAATATAATTATATTTAATTTAATTAAATTGTGTAATTAGCGAAGCGAAGCGTAGCACGGGTGATTCACTAGTTAGTTTACGTCACTAATCGGTAATCACTGTAGTCAGTCACTTATTAAACAATCAACTAACGAACTAACTAGAAACCTGAACACTGTACGACTGCAAGGGTTACAAAACTGCAATTAAGCTTTGTATGGCAATCAATTGGCGGACACATGTCTGAAATTGGATAAAAATGTAGCTACTTATTGCGCAGTGCAATGTACTCGAGTACCCGAAAATGTATTCGAGTACAGGAATATGTACTCGAGTACACTTAAATGCGTCAAATACAAGTACAAGTACATTTAAAAAAATGTACTCGTGGACTGAGTACCGAGTACACTAAAAGTACTCAGAGTACAGTTACTGAGTACTTGTACTCGAGTACCGCACAGCTCTGGATGTAGGAGTGCGTTCAAAATTTAGGGCCGTTTTTTAGCTTGCTAATTGAATAAGGTATTTGCCACTCTCTCTTCCTGTGGTAGACCTACTGATTTTCTGATTTTCTTTCAAGAAACGTAAGGTTGAACTATTTTATTTGACAAAGATTGTTGTTTCCTGCTTTTTAGTCCGCTGTGTGTTACCGTAGTCGGGTTTTAGTTTTTTAAATTTTTATTTAATTTAAAGCTTTTTGGGGGTTTAGAAGGCTATAGGCCTAGCAGGCTAGCACTACATGTAGCATTATCGTCTATCGCTACTCGCGATTAAGGTAGGTTAGGTAGCCTCATCTTATGTAAATTACGCTTCAAAAGAATTAATGCCCCAGCGGGAACTGGTCGAGTTAGGCCTGATTTTTTAGTATCGACATCTTTGTTAGTCTTAGCTTTCCAATGTCAGATCTATAGTATAGTTGATGTTTGTATGTAAATTAATAACGTCATATAAGTCGTATATTAACTTGATAGGAATCGCGAATTGTTGAAATATCGCACCCTAAGTTGAAAACCGTCTTTTATGGAGGACCCTAGGCTAATTCTTGATGCGCAGCAGGCTTTTTAAATTTCTCATTAGGTTTGCTCTCACATTTTATCTAATACCAGCCGCCATTTTAATTGTTGTCAAAAACAAAGTTCATATTTGCAGGGCTCAAAGTGGCGTTTGCATTGAAATTTATGTAAATAGTGACCAAAAATTTCAGAATTATGTACCAAATATGTACCACTTATTATCAATGTCACCAAACTTCAGTATAAAATAAAAATCAACGTATTATACAAAAAATATTGTAGAAAATATTTTATACAAAAGGAGATCGATAAAGTAACAAAATAAACTTTAATTTTGGCAATGCCTGTATATTAACAAAACAAATGCTTTTTATAATTGTATATTATATACCGAGGTTGAAAGTGTTTCATTACTGTCGAGAGATTTAATAGTTAACCGAGACAGGAATGACACTTTTCACCGTGGTATGTATACTATTTACTCACAATCGGTTTTTGTTATTCTTCATATAATTATGTAAGTTTCAAATAATATGTATTTTTATCGCAGTTTCATAAGTCACTTTAACAAAGGAATCTGCAACGCTGTTGCTAGGTAAAATGACAAGTTCATTGATAGTGACATAAAGTACAGTAAACAATGACTCGCTTTCCTACTGTTTTGACAGTTAGAAACGTACCTATTAATAACCGACTGTAAGTAATAGTATATTACATACCGAGGTGGAAAGTGTTTCATTACTGTTGAGAGGCTAAGTAGTTAACCGAGACGCGTAGCGTCGAGGTCAACTTTATCTCGAGACAGGAATGAAACACTTTCCACCTCAGTATGTATACTATTTTATTCGCAACCACTTTATTCTAAACAATAATTGGAAGAATTATTATTATATTATGATTCCACAGGTTGTGACGCGCATGAGTGGATGAACGAGATTTCCAGTGTCCCTACCTACTAGACAGCGATCGGCAATTGATTACTTTCCAACTGCTGGCGCTGCCACGACAACAACTTTTCCGACCGGTTGGAAAGTTTGAAAGTTGATAATAGCTTATTTTCCAACGGTTTAAAAGTTAGTAATCACCTTATTACATATATTGTAGAATATCAAAAATGGTCGATACGCGGGAAATATGAACTTTATGTACCTTTTCTTAAATTTATGTAATTTTATGTACCAAGCTAAAAAATATGTACTTTTACATAAAATATGTACCGGCTTCGAGCCCTGTATTTGTGTTTCTCTCTAAATTCCCTTTAATTTTACACCCCACATGCCTAGTTTACGACAGTTTCTTTTTTTTTGTTCCAACATTTTGTTCAGTAAAAACTGCCATTTTGATTTGTGAGTAAAACAAGTTGCATAATTGTGCTTGCCTCATCATTCTCTATCGTTTGATACCACACTTGATGTTTTCGAAATAATTTTTTTTTTGTCACTCCTAAATGGCATCCCCCCCTGACAAATTGTAACTAACAGAGACGAATTAAATCACACCTCATTTGTCAAACTCCGTGTGGTAGTTTTTGAGATACGAGGAACAGATGAACAGAGGGTGCTAAAATCATAACCCTGCCGTAGTCAGATAATAAAAAGTACCCGCCCACCTAACCTACCTACACCAATTGCAATGCACCTCCCTGGGACGAAGACGAAGGCTACATTATCTATCTATATTTTTTTTTAAGGGAAGTTTTCAATGTTTGCCATGAGAAAAAAATATAGGTTTAATGTGTGCCACAAGGGTAGAAAAGAACCCCACTTAACAGTACAGATGAAGTCTATCTCCATACGGAACCTTTTGATTTGAGACAAGTATTAGGCCTATATTAATGTCATGTATTTATATTTTTTAGCGCAAACACCCGGCTGCCCTAAAGAAATATGAAGGACACAAAGCTGCTGCTTCTGCGCAGGTGCGACAGAAATGAAAAATCCCTGAGGACAGTTCGAATTCTCAAGAAAGAATGAAACAATTGACACTGGATGGCTTCCATCAACATGGACTGCGCAACCAATTTGAAGAAAACCTGGCCGACTGGATAGTGGACAGCATGTCCCCGGTATCAACCGTCGAAAGTGGGAAAATGATTGAAGATCTGAAGGTAGGGTTCACGCCTTTTTCAAGAAGGACCCTCACCAGAAGAATAAAAGGCGATTTTACCACCGGAAAAAATAGTGTTAGAAACATGCTTTCCAATGTGGCCCATGTATATACAACCGCGGACATTTGGTCTACTAGGAGTTTCATGGGTGTCACAGTGCACTGGCTTGATGATAACTTGACTCGCCGATCTGCAGTTTTAGCTTGCAGACATTTTCCTAGTCCGCACACATTTGATCGGATAGCTGACATTTTAAACGACATTCATAGAGAATTCGAGCTGAATTACGAAAAAATTGTTGCAACTGTCACCGATAACGGAAGCAATTTTGTCAAAGCATTCACAGAATTTGGAGTTTCTCTAACTGTGCCCAGTGAAGATAAGGATGCTGAGGACAGCAAGAGCAATGATGAAGAATTGGCGGGTACTGACGATGATGAGTTCAACTTCGTTTCAATGCCAGAACTTAATAGTAAAGACGGTACTCCAATTTTGCTGCCTATACATGTGCGCTATGCTTCTCACACACTTATAGTCTGATTGCAACTACCGATGTTACGAAAATCAGGTGATTTTTTCGGTTCTAAGTTTACATCTGAAGTGCCCCATAGTCACTCGCTGGAACTCCCTGTACGACGCTATCAAGCAACTCTTATCTTGCGAGGACAATCTGAACAAAGTGCGCCAACTTTTGAAAATACCGCAATTCAAAGAGGCTGAAATACTGTATCTGAAGGAATACGTGGCCATTCTTACTCCGATAGCTGTGGCCCTAGACCTACTTGCAAGGAGACAACGTACTGTATGGCAAGCTCCTCCCGTGCTTATTCAACACAAGATTGAGATTAGAATCTATGGCACGAACAGGAAGCTTCTGTTACTGTAACGAATTGCTGAAGGAAGTCTCCAATGTTTTTCAAAGAAGGTTTGAAGAATACATGGAACTTGCACCTTCAGTAAATGCAGCTATGATAGCGACATGCATGCACCCCTAATACAAACTAAAATGGCTGGGCAAATTTCCCGAAAAACTGAAATTGGCCAGACAAGTTATGCAAGATGCTATTCTAATGGAAAATGAAAAATTCAGCTCTCCACCAACGACAGTTATTCCATCTGAAAATCCCTTCTCCGATATGTTTGTTAATGAAGATGGCAGCGAACCTACCAATACTTCTAATTTTATCGACCTACAGCTTCTCCAATTTCTGACTGTTCTGAACCAATACTTTCTTGAAAAAAGTTTTTTTGAGAGTTAATACCATGCTGCGTTCCAGCGCACCTGTACTGTGGAGAGATTATTCTTATACTCAACTATGATGAATGCGCCAAAAAGAAGCAATTTGAGCAACACCACGTTCGAATATGTATCTTGTATTCCTTAAAGGCAACAAAATTATGGTTTAATAATTTGCTTTTATGTATACGATGCAAAAGTGCCTGTAAACAATATACTAATTGCAGTTAGTTCTCATTACGTTTTTTACTCATACCTAAAATGCAATATTATTTTCACAATAACAACATAGGTGGGCTAGGCTAGGCATAGAAACACGCTGCTCGCAACGAAATGCCGAACTCAATTTGATAAGCACTAAAAAAAGTATTTGTATCTCTATCTATATCCGTGGACCATTCACAAAAGTATCTGTATCTTGTATCTAAGATACCAGAATTATGAAAGTATCGATAGTTCAGATACTTTCTGAAAGTATCTTGCCCAACTTTGATTACTAAGACGTATTAAAACTTCTATTGTCAACTCATTTTATTTCTATTTATCTTTTTCAGATTACAGTTACAGAAGAATGAATGAACAAACGAATTCTAATAATGAGCAGCACTTATTAATGTAGATTGAACATAATCATACATAGCCTAGAAAAACTATGGCTACCTTACTAATATACCTAGCGCTTAACATAGGAATTAGAAATATCGCCATGTTAACATGTCTTTTCATTAAAAACATAACATACAATAACGTTGCTGCAGTATTCTAATGTTAAATTAATGTTTAAAATGTGCTCGTACTAATTACTAAATCAAATAAAAAAGTTAAAAAAAGGACCTTCTTTAAAAATCAAAAACATATTTCCATATACTTATTTAATAATTTTTTATCTTTATAGTAGCATATATTGGTACGTTACTTCTAAAACACTTTGGTAAATCAGAAATATCAATTAGCAGCTGTGAGGAAAAGGAAAACATCTTTGATTGGCATTTACAATGATCATGACTGAAATACACCGTACCCACCATATTATTTTCACTGAAAAGGGTGACCCTGAAAAAAAATTTAATACCACCCTCATTTTGCAGTATCACGGTAATCCTATACATCTCTATGATAATAATTTCATTGTCCACAAAAGTATATAAATAACGAGGGGTGCCGTTTTCACTTATACCACATGTATACTCATTTGAAAAGTTTATATATGTTTTGTATCGAGTGCAATGACTTGTCATGTGCGATGTTATATTACTTCGTGAAAAGACAGCTCTACATTTATTACAGTTCTGTGGACAGTGGTACATTCGAAAGTCACATTCAGTTTGGTGCCTTCCTATGATATCTCCTTTTCCAATAAAGTTACAGTCTTTCCATCTGCAGGGAAAGTGTTTTTGAATCAACAAATTTTCCAATGTTTTATCGGTAGTCCGTTTGCAGCCCTTCACATAGGAACAATCTCCACAAATAATTTTGTTTTCCAATTCAAACAGTGGTGGAACTAGAAAATACTGACATCGTGCACATCTATTTGAATCCAACAATTTATAATCAACTTCAGTATTGGGAGAGCTGTTGTTGGTAAGTGTTGGTAGTTTGACATGAAATACTACCGTAAAACTTTTGGGATTGTTTAACGCTGCAAGTATAGATTTCATATCTACATTCAACAAGTTATCGTTACATAAATATTTATTATAAGTGAAACATTTGGCTTTCAAAGTCAGACAATAATCGAGGTCTAAGTCGTTGAACAACTGCAGCTTACAATTCTGATCGTCCACATCCATCATGCACAAATTAATTCGGTACGTTAAACTAGACATGGTTGAATTAAATGCATATTTTATGATGAAAGATCCGAGATCTCCATTTACCAGTAGCATGTCTTCCTTATTCTGGCTGATGTTTAATTTAATTTTAGCTTCCTGCTGTACAAAATGGGCGTGCTTTTCAGCAAAGTGACTGGTTATCTGAGACACTGATCCCTTCCATGAGCAATTAGTATACGGCAGAGACGCACAAGGGAAAGGGCGGTGAATACATCCTTCTTCATGCTTCACTACCTTGTTAAACTGGACATTGGTGGTGCATCCAAATTGCTTATAACGGCATGGAAAAGTCGCTTCGCTAAGCAAATTTTCTACGATTAAGGCTCTGTAGGGTACTACATTGTTTGGTGGCGCACAGTGACAGCAAAGAGCTCTTCCATCTGGCAGCAATCGTATTGGGGCAAGAGACAGATATCCACTGCAGACTGAGCATCGTAGCCCTTCGTAGCCGGCCTGAGTGACGTCCAATTTAATCATCTTTGACATTTTGTTCGATAAATTCTGAAAATTTTTCAAATATATTAAAAGAAGCACATACTGTACTAGAGTAATTTTCAGTCAAACGCGTCCGGTCTCGCAGCACAAAGTATTACTTTTACTCCTATTAACATAATATATTGTTATTCAAATCCCAACTTACCCCTTTCTTCAGAAACTCTACATCGTCTTCGGTGTCATCTTCGCCTTTGAGGAATTTGAAATCTTGGCCTTCGAGTTCCTTGTCCTCGTCTTCATCATCTTCCTCCCGTTTCGCTCCTTCCTCCTCTTCGTTGAGCTCTTCACTTTCCGAACCCCCTCCGTTTTCTTCTTTCCTGGCTTTCTTTACTTTCTCTGTATTGTCCTCTGCCGCTCTCTTCGTTCCAGTAAATTTGCATTTGGCATCTGCCGCACTTTTGTCGTTCTCGATCTTCTCGACGGCGACTTCGTTATTTTCGTTGGAATTCATTTTTGCTTGTATTTTAGTTTAACGCTTTTTTACGAACCAACTTTACAGCACGAACGCTCACAACACTACTGACACTGACAATCATATATATAATGTAACCCCACAACAATAAACTGACCGGCACAGAATGACAGAACTGACCAGCTCTTGGCGTCTCGTCGGTCTGGGCTCTG
This sequence comes from Agriotes lineatus, assembly GCA_940337035.1. Classification (NCBI taxonomy): domain Eukaryota; kingdom Metazoa; phylum Arthropoda; class Insecta; order Coleoptera; family Elateridae; genus Agriotes; species Agriotes lineatus. The sequence continues at coordinate 9,410,506 of OW679199.1, read as the reverse complement.
GGCAAGCTTTATTCAAAAATGAAGATGGCGTCCCAGTCAGGGTTGCCAGATTTGGCTACTCGTCGCCATTTTGGCGCTTTTTATTAAATTATGGCGACCGATTTGGAGGTTGAATTTTTAGAGATTTTTATGGCTACTTTTTGCAAGCTCTGTGGCGAATTTCAAAATTATTTAAAAAAATAGTTTTAGAGATTTAAGGTTTAAAAACGGAATGAAAATAATACTTGTGTGATGTTAAGCACAACCACGGGAACGTAACTACCAAAAAAGTATGTTGTCTAGACACTACTGCGCTTCTGGTATTGCTATTACCAACCGGTCCAGCAAAATAGCAAAAATCACCAAGAATTAGATGTTTAGTTTTATCACCACACAGATAAACCCAAACGGCGCAACTGTAATATAGTCAGGCAGCCACGGGGTAAAACCCAACAATTTCGTATTAAGTTTTTTTCAAAACGAATTTGGGGTCTAAGGGTCTCCTAGTTTTGATATCCAAGTGATGACCAAGCGTCATCCTTGAGCAACTCCAAATACGGGGTGTCCGATCAGTAAGTAGGTGAAATATCACCCTTCTTAAATTATTTGTAAATTTTACGTAAATAAACGAGTTTTTACAAATGATTTGCTTCTCATAATATGGTTTATATAAAATAAAAACAAAAAATTTTAAATACAGGGTGTTAGAAAGGTATATTATTATATTAAAAATTCTCCTGCTGACGTAGTTTGAGCGGCAAGGGCAGCTAGCGAATGAGTACTGGTTTTTCCATTTTGCGATGAGATTTCTGTGTCACAATTGTCAACAATAACCTGGATTAGTGTATCATCATTTCCTTTAGTAATTCCAGTTAAATTTTTGAACCTTAACAGCTCATCATACGTGCATGATATTAAATTGTTCAAAATATTCACTAGTTCTTTCGAAAATCTAAACTTAACGCCTACACGTATTTGAAGATTTGTAAATGTATTATATAAAGTCGATGAGACGATACTCCCAATTAAAAGTGCCGGTGGAGTTTTGTCCAATTTTTAGGTGATAGCGATTCGCAAAATTTTAATAGAGTTTTACTGCAATCCGCTAACACTGTTTTGTATTTTACATGTAACTTATATTTATCTTTATTTCTCTTTACATCAGCAGCTTCGCGTTATATTTCTTTTGTTATTTTTCCAACTCTCAACACGACTTATTCTTAAGGTCGCCGCGCCTTTGTTAGGGAATGTTATTATATTTGCATATCATGGGGCAGAAAGTACTATCAGTTCATCAAACTGTTTCTTGGGGGTTTTCATTAAATTACCTCGAATAAGTTTCTGTCCTCCGCGATCCGAGTATATATTGTTTAGATCTATCGAATTCCAAATTCTCTCTTTATCGGTCAATATTTATTTTACTGTTTCCTCGTAAAGAATATCTTCTTCCTCGGTATCCTGATTAGACTATGGTTTTGCTGAAAGCACAGCATTTTGACCCATGAATTTATTACGACAGTCCATTTGGTATCTGGCATCTACGGCAGGTAGGTCTGCCACACAGCCAGCTAATCTTAATCTAATTTCAACAGCCCAGGTATCGTTTCTTTCCACGCATGTTTGCAAAATGGCTTCCTTGTTTGAAATTTTCTTTACCTTGTATTCGAAAGCTAGGAACTGAAAGGACGGTTACCATCGATGAGGGTTCTTTTTATTCTTTTCCACTTTGCACTTTTGTCCACAATACAGGCAGTCATTTTTAAAATTGAAATTTGGCACTTCTGATCGCCTCTACATTTTCGTTGTTGAAGTTCCCGCTTCGGTAACAGCATTTCCTGGTGATAAACATCTCGTCAAGTTCTTCAAACTTTTGATCTTCATACACTTTACTGCACTATATAATAGCTTTTATACGCTGGGCATCATCAACGGAAAGTTTTTAACTTTTTTTTCACAAATAAATTTAAAGTTAAAAAAACACTTGTTTTCACTCATATTTAACTAGACGTTACACTATACTCGAATCTGAAAAATAAATCGGTATCAGAGATCGTATTACCATGATACAGGAATATTTATGCTTGGTTTCTACCTAAGAAACCTTCTCCAACTTTTGTGTGTCTGTTTGTTGTTTCAGTCAAAAATTTTTGGGACACTCTGTACATGTCATGTAGCTTCGTTTTTAAACACGTACGTTGTTATTTTTAGCTGAATTTTGAACTGGAACACAAAATATTCTCATATCAGAAATTCATTAATATTATTGAAACTTTATAACACAGATTTTTTAAACACCCTGTATATGACTGAAACTTGTAAAATCAATAAATTCAATAAGTTAACGCACAATTAACCATACAATAATAAAGTAGTATTCAAGTTTAAAGCCAAAAACATACAATTATCTTATTGTTTTGAAACACCCTGTGTATCTCAAGTTGCTCAAAGATGCCAGCTTGTCATCAGTCGGATATGGTAAATAGACATATAAATCTACGAGAATTCGTTAAAAAAAAACTTAATACGAAAATTTTCACTTCAGGGAAATAACACGGTTCCGCTGCCGGACTAATACTTTTGTGCAATAGTGCAATTATCAATCTTTTTATAGTTAGTACTGGTTTATTCAGATTTTTTGTTCTGTTTTTATAGTGTAATTTAAGTAACCTACTTCTGTAATAAGACTTGAAAGAAAATTTCAGTTGTTATTTTTGAATTTTGCCGGGTGTAATCATAGTGGTGACATCTGGAAACTTTTTGTGTAAGTATTGGCTACCTCCATGTCAAATCATCTGGCAACCTTGTTTCTGCTACAGGATGTTTTAAAAGTAAACGTAAACCTTAAGAGAACGTTCTCCTCTCATAAAAATAAGAAAAAAGTTTCGATAAACATGGGCCTGGAAACGCTTCGTTTCCAAGATATAGAGTGTTAAAGTTTTCAAAAATATCCGTTTTTTATTATTATCTAAAAGACGCTTTGGCCAATTTGAATAAAATGTTTACAGTTTGTTATAACTTGATGAGGTATCTTTTGGACCTATTACAGTTGATCCAGTAATTCCAGGGGCGTGTCCACGGGTCATGTCAATTAGATTTTTTTACAAAAAAATTACGCCCAACAAAGTTTTTGTAGTGTTCATATTTTTTTTAAATAAAGCAACTTTTGTGTACTAAGTATTTTTGTATCTCACTTCGTTTTCTAGAAAAAAGTCCATATTTTGGCAAAAACTAAAATGCTCCAATATCTCAAAACCCTTTAACCGATTTTAGTTAAACTTTGAAAGTTTATTGGTGCTATTGCGGATCATGTATTGGGGTACTTAGATTTAAATTATATATTCCAGGGGCGTCCGGGATTTTTATTTAACTTTAACCCCCTGTATCTCGGAAATGAGCGATTTCGGACCCATGTTTATAAAAACTTTTTTCTTATTTTGATGAGAGGAACACGCTATCTTAAGGTTTACGTTTACTTTTGAAACACTCTATAGCTCTGCGTTAGTTAGAAGGAGATGGATGAAAGTAAAACACGCTGTTTCTAAATAGTGAATTATGATAAAACTAGTAAACGTAGAATCATTTTTATTGTATTGACAAGCTTATGAAAAACACTGTGGGCATTACATTAACAAATAGTTTGTCAATTTGATCAAAATCAGGATTATACTATAAAAAAATCAATAGAAATAGTTTACATTTCCGGAATATACGGATTGCTTTCAAAACCCTTTATTCCTTAATTGATTGTACACACAATATAGTGAAGAAAATTAAATAATCGTTTTTGGTTTTTGTATAATTTCTTTTTTGTGTTTCTTGTGTTTCATCTACCTCTCACAAACAAACACGAATCTTGATAACGCTTTCTCGCTCGACTAACCCGCAAAGAATAGAGAATCGCACAATTACCTATTACAGGTAATCAGACTAACATGGTGGCATCGTTCAAAGAAATTTGTGGCTAACTGTGCGCCTAGTGCATCGTACAGCCCAGCATTGAGTAATATTCGGCCACACTTCTCGACCACGTGCCGTCAGTGTTTTCATTTTGTTTGTTAATTGTATATAAAATATAACATGGGAGCAAACGAAAGTGAAATCTAGCTTAGTTTGAAAATTGAAACATATATCGCTTATTAATTCACACGATGTAATGTTCTACAATGAAATACACATACAGTAGTGTATCAAATACATTATTACGATCGAGTTGGTTTATTCCTAATATAGATTGTTTTAAAAATGGATTACTTAAAACTTTTCTTGGTAATTTCAATTTGATTTAATAAGTTAATTCTAGAACTAGTAAGAAACAAGTAACATTTACAAAAATATTTATTAGATTACGTATCCGACTGCTATTGGAACCTTAAGAAGAAGATATGATATATTATCTAGTTGACATCTTAACTAAATGTCTAAACAGTGATTTCTGGGTTTTCATTGTAAGTTGTAATTTCATCTGCAAATATTAATTAGTAGATATGCCATATAAGACCAAGCTTCATTTCAATACAATGTTAAAAAAATATGCCCAGGTTTATACACATCGACTTCAAAAGTTAGCAAAATTACTTAAAATTATATTTATTTGTTTTTGCTTCGCCGTGCAAATATAATGCACTTGAATACAGTGCTACCAAGCACACAAAAGCCCCGGGTAGGGGAGGCTGGCGCTAGCTCCGTTTGACAATTACACTCCGCAGAAAAATTATAAACATTGGTAAACGGGGGAAATTTAAAATTTTTATTTTAAAAATCATCGGAGTTCTTTTACATATAACAGTGTTTAGGTTACTAACCCACTACTTATTAAATAAATTTATTGTAACAAAAATAATATGTTTAAATAAATGACTGAGAGATTATATAAAATAAATATATTAGATTGCCTAATTATCAATTATCCTAAATGCTAATGCAAAAAATACAAAGTTTTTAAACAAAGGTAATAGAGATTAAGATCGCCAAAGCAAAGAAAAGCTGAAGAGAGAAAGAATGCTGACCCAAATATAGTACACATATTCTTCTTATAATGGACTTCCTTGTAATCGATTCTCGTTAGCAATGGACCGATTACCAAAGTCCCGACTAAAGAATCATTTAAATGTAACTTTTGTAAACACCTGGTTCATCATTTTCCTACTCCGCAATTAGAAGAAATATTTGTTTCGTCTAGGAACGGAACAGGTTTTTTTTCGCACCTAATTTTTTGATTTCTTTTATTTTCATTAAATACCTAAAAGGCCAAGCTACAATGTCACTCCTTTCCATGAGCAATTTTCCTTTGTCACATTTCTTATAATGAAAGCCTATTTCTTTTAGATGCTTTCTCAAAGTTTCTCGACCTCCAGTATAGTTAACTTTCTCATTCATTCTGTTTACTAATACATTTAGACTTTATGCTCCACAGTGAACATTTCATGAACTGTTCTTCGCAAGACTCTCATATCAAAATCGTCGAGAACGATTTTCTTAGAGCCTTTCTTGAGTTTCTTCTTCGGAGATGTTAAAGTAGTGCCTGGAAAAAGTAAGAACTAAAGTATTATCTGCATTGTTTTTTAATGACAATGCTGAGAAAAAATATTGTAATTTTTAAGTATTACCTGCTGTCATCATCATCATAGAATAGCATTATGTTGTCCACTCCAATTTTGGACATATGCCTCCTCAAGATTCTTCCACTCTGTCCGATCTTGTGCTGTTAGTGTCCATTGTAGTCTTGCTCCTATTGCGACATCGTCCTTCCAACGTGCTCTCGGTCTTCCTCTATCACGTTTGCCTGTTCGAGGTCTCCAAATGGTCGCTGTAACATACTCCTTAGGAACTTTCTTTATCGGAGAGGTTGATTTTCCAGTTGCTGCGGCTGCTATTTCTGTAGATTGCTCTACGAGAAATGTCAACGTTCCAGAAGTCTTCTGTTGATCAAAAAGGTTTATGACATTTGCAAATTGCAATAATACCTACTTCTTGTTTCTAAATGCACAAGCTGTCTTGCTTTATAGCTCATTGTAATCCTATGTAAAAAGGAATTTAGTATTACATAAATATATAACTGCAACTTAAGGTGACGTTTTAGAAAGCATTTAATACTTACGATTTGATGTTATATAACCAAGCCGCCCAAATTTAAACGACGAATAGGTAAACAATAATAGAATTAACGAAGAAAAGCAATACTAACAAAAATTAACAAAGAACAACAAAACTAATAAACAACAGCACTAAAATAAACTGGAAATTAAACACTTCCATCTGACGCAATAGCAGCAATTGCGAAGTGATGTTTATGTTTTTTGTTTGAATGTACAGTCGTGTGCAAATAAATCTGGGACAGTGTTTTTTTCACATGCAGATTCAGTTAAGAATTTGAAGAATATTTCCATGGATTTCCTCTTATCAGAGAGAGTTACGGGTTTCAGTACCTGTTAAAGTTTAATGTAACTCTTTCTGATAGTAGGAAATCCATGGAGATATTCTTCAATTCTTAACTGAATCTGCATGTGAAAAAACACTGTCCCAGATTTATTTGCACACGACTGTACCTCTCCGCAAAGCTTGCTTTTTATCGGTTCTCTAGTTCCCCTTACTGGATTTTTAGACTTAGTTCACATATTTTCTGGGGCTTTTGTGTGCTTGGTGGTACTGTAACTACTAAGTTATATTTTTGTGACGACCTAACCTCACTTTAAGCCGTTGACTTTGACAACTGTCCGGAAGTTTCATGATTATAGTTGTTCAATTAACAACTTGGTAGTTAATCTTACGTCATACACATTCGCGTGTGCCGTCAGGAGGAAGAATCCTGGGACTCGAGAGATCCAAAAAAAACTGTTCCTCAGCGGGCTGTGGAAATTCAACGTATGAATAATATTTTGGTGACACTGTACGTTAATGTCAAATTCGAGGTTATCAGGTTAGGACATAGTTGTAGTGCCACCAACATATTATTCATACAACAACAGTCCAAATCAATCATCCTAAAACTAGCTGTACCAGTTTTTTATGCAACCAATGGTACATACTAAATACTCGTTGTGAAACGAATTTATTTTTTTACACATTAGCTACCTGCGTATAAGCTCAAAACACAGAAATAGGGAGACAATCAAAATCAATGAACGTGTGTCTTATAAATATTTTTCTGACGAATGTATCCTGTGAAAAATCTCATCATTATTTTTATCTATAGAATCCTACAAGAACAAGAACTTTCAAAATTATATTTCAGAAAACTACACATTTTACTGTTCGTGCTGACAGTTCGAATTTTTTCTGTTGTGCATATTTTATTTATTTCAGAAAAATTCGCACCATGGCATCATCATTAACACCAGCAGAAGATACCTTTTGGGTACAAAATATCTCAACCGATTTTGTATAAATAGAAACTATATTTTCTTTCCGCTGATTCGATGGAAAATACTAGGTGGCCAAACGCAAATGGTAACGCAATTTTCAGTGTTGTCAGATTGAATGTATTTCCGTTTTACGTGAGAAAATGCCTCTTTTGGGACATGTTGGTCAAATTCTGGACTGTCTCACAAAATTCGGGAGGAATTGTCACTTTCTGTTAGAAATAATATACCTAATTACCACAGTACTGTGATCCTATTAAATGCAAGCAGCGTTGATTGTTCAAAAAGATAATTAGAACTACGCTAAAAATAGAAAAACATTAAATTACTTTGTAAAAAATAATTTGAATTCATGTATTACTATTAAATATTACTATTAAGATATATAATTTCTTTGAATTAAATGCTTAAATTTAACAAATATTCTCAAAAGGATTGAGGTTTTTACGTGCTGAACAATAAATACCAATATTTAAAAAAACAACAAATTGCTTTATCAAAAGCTTTGAAAGTAAGTACATAAAAATTTCAAATACAGATTTTTCTGTTAAGAGCTTTATTATTAAGAATAACATACATTTCACTAAATAACAAAAGATATAATAACATTTAGGCTCTTCCTAATAATTCTCCTTGCAGTCCTTTGTGCTTTTCACCTTTATAATCAAAGGCTTTTCACTCAGTTTTTAATTGTTTATGACGATTTTTCACAATGTTTTGGGAGTTACTTTTATTTTTAGAAACCTTTGGTTCAATTAGTTCCTATAAGCAAAAAACTAGAGGTGTTATATTAGATCTGTGCAAAATTTGATATATAAACAAGTTACACCAATGTATCTATACCATAAATGGGAAAATAAGATGTCTTACTTAAGAAAAACATTCCCTATGAAAACTTGGATATGGGGGTTTTGTTTTTTTTTGATAAAACAAGGCCCTTGTCTTTCGGATTTTTGTATTTATTTTTCATCATAGCAAGTTGATTTACAAGAAAGAAATCGTTCACCTTAAAGGGTTTTGTAATTGTATAAACTTTGTAACCTCATAAAACTAAAAACCCCTTGACAGAAATCAATGTTGCCAATAGGAAGATGCCTATATGTTATGTTATTACAATATCAACACCAAAAGTAATTAATATTTAAGAGATTTATTACTAAGATGTATTAAAACTTCTATTATTAACCCATATTTTATAACTATTTATAAAGAGAATGAATGAACAAACGATATCTAATAATGAGCAGCACTTATTAATGTAGATTGAACAAAATCATACAGAGCCTACAAAAATTATGAGTACCTCAGTAATATACCTAATGCTTAACATAGAAATTAAAAATATCGCCATGTTAACATATTTTTTCATTAAAAACATAACATAAAATAATTAATAGGGATGTCGTAGCAGGTCTAAAATCAAACCCGGGTACCCGAAAACAGTACCGGGGTACTCTCGGGTACCTAAAATATATAACAAAAATGTTAGCGTACATCTGAACATCTGAGATAGCTACAACTGAACTAAAATAAAGTAGTACCTACCTATTCACCCATTCAAATTGTGATTCGTAAATATTTTCACACTTCCAATTGCTTGCAATTTCAAGTACGTGACTTTTTATCAGAAATTGGTAGCAGCATCAATATCACACAGAGGATGTTCATGCTACTTCATCCCACACTGACGCGATTTAATGGTACTATTGACGGGTTGAATATTTCCGTGAATTGAATTTATTGCCTTATATAAAACAAGAAACAACATTATGTGGTATGGGATGTGACTATTCTTATTATTTCTGTACGGTTATGTTTTTCTAGAACTTATTCCTATTGATTTTAAGTTTTTATATTCTCCGAAAAAGGCTGACTTTCTGGAAATTACATAATTTAGTAGCCGGGTACCTGGCTCCTGAAAATTTACACGGGTTGACTATTACCTGGATCGGCCCGGGTACCCGCCGACCTCCCTAATAATTAATATTGCTGCAGTGTTACTAATATGCCTAGCGCTTAACATAGAAATTAAAAATATCGCCATGTTAACATGTCTTTTCGTTAAAAGCATAACATACAATATTTAATCTTGCTGCAGTATTCCAATGTTAAATTAATGTTTAAAATATGCTCATACTAATTACTAAATCAAATAAAAAATGTAAAAAAATTATCTACTATAAAAATCAAAAACATATTTCCATATAAATTTAATAATTTTTTATCTTTATAGTAGCATATATTGGTACTTTACTTGTAAAACGCTTTGGTAAGTCACAAAAACGAATTTCCAGCTTGGAGGAAAAGGAAAACATCTTTGATTGGCATTTACAATGATCATGACTGAAATACACTATACCTATAATATTATTTTCATTGAAAAGGTTGAAATAAAATAAAACGCCACCACCGTTTACACTCATAATGCTAGATCTAGTTACGAGTATGTTTATGATAATAATTTTACTGTCTATAAAAGCATAAAAACAACGCTCGGTGGTGTCAGATATATTATATGTATACTCTCCTGAAAAGTAGAAATAATTGGAATGGTAGCGTTTCATGTGTAATGTTATACTACTACGGTTAAAGACGGTTCTACAATTATTATAGCTCTGCGGACAGTGGTACATTCGAAAGTCACATTCAGTTTGGTGCCTTCCTATAATATCTCCTTTTCCGATAAAGTTGCAGTCTTTCCATCTGCAGGAAAAGTGTTTCTGAAGCAACAAATTTTCCAATTTTTTATCGGTAGTCCGTTTGCAGCCCTCCACATAGGAACAATCTCTACAAATAATTTTGTTTTCCAAGTCAAACAGTGGTGGAACTAGAAAATACTGACATCGTGCACATCTATTTGAATCCAACAATTTATAATCAACTTCAATATTGGGAGAACTGTTGTTGGTAAGTGTTGGTAGTTTGACATGAAATACTACCGTAAAACTTTTGGGATTGTTTAACGCTGCAAGTATAGATTTCATATCTACATTCAACAAGTTATCATTACATAAATAATTATTATAAGCGAAACATTTGGCTTTCAAAGTCAAACAATAATCGTGGTCTAAATCGTTGAACAACTGCAGCTTACAATTCTGATCGTCTACATCCATCATGCACAAATTAATTCGGTACGTTAAACTAGACATGCTTGAATTAAATGCATATTTTATGATGAAAGATCCAGGATTTCCATTTACCAGTAGCACACCTTCCTTATTCTGGCCGATGTTTAATTTAATTTTAGCTTCCTGCTGTACAAAATTGGAGTGCTTTTCAGCAAAGTGACTGGTTATTTGAGACACTGATCCCTTCCATGAGCAAGTAGCATATGACTGGATGGCACAAGGGAAAGAGCGGTGAGTACATTCTTCTTCGTGCTTCACTACCTTGTTAAACTGGACATTGGTGGTGCATCCAAATTGCTTATAACGGCAAGGAAATGTCGCTTCGCTAAGCAAATTTTCTACGATTAAGGCTCTGTAAGGTACTACATTGTTTGGTGGCGCACAGTGACAGCAAAGAGCTCTTCCATCTGGCAGCAATCGTATTGGGGCGAGAGACAGGTAGCCACTGCAGACTGAGCATCGTAGTCCTTCGTAGCAGGTCTGAGTGACGTCCAATTTAATCATCTTTGACATTTTGTTCGATGAATTCTGAAACTTTTACAAACATATTACAAGAAGCACATCCTGTAATAGAGTAATTGTATTTCTTAACCATCAAAATATTAGAAAGAAATCACTACTTATATAAATTTTAATACAGGGACATCCATGTCATATACATGTAAATGTACAGCCTATGTGTTTGATAGTTTTCCAAAAAATCCTGCGATGAAATTGGTTTTTAATATGTATATTAATACGACAACCGCACGCAAATTTAAGTAGTCAGCTTTACCTGTACTTCATTTGTTGTAGAGTTAGCTGTAGCATGAAGCTAAGGTCTTATCGACTTGGTCATTGGAATAATAATAATAGTATATTTTAGTAGTACTATAGACTCTATAAAAAGTAAAATCATATTCTAGTGTTATAAATGTTCTAAAAACATGTAACTAAACTCTAAACTCATCTATTTTGCACTTAGTTTATACGTATCAAAGGAACCAGACAAACCTAGTAAAAGCTTTCCATTGCAAACTGCATAGCAGCAATTGGGTAAGGGGTGCAACTGACAGAATTATGCATCGCACATATTAGCAGCACCAATGCAGGTTGAGACTTGGAAAAACACAAAGCACTGGATTAAAATTTACACCTTCCATGCCGCGTGTTATCTTTTACATACACAGCATTTGAAAGACAAAACAAACTTCACAATAGCAAGTTTAAACATTATATTTCCTATGGTTTAAACTGTCGATAGTTGCATGTTCCACTAAAAACAATGTTGTGGCCCACTGGACCCAAACGGCTGTGTATTACAGTTTGACTGATTGCAATACCGGTGGTCTGGTATACAGCGTTATTTTAGAACACCGAAGTACCAGTATTTATGATGTCAAATACTGATAATCGTTATTTAGTACAAATAAAATACTGCAAAACCAATTTATCTAAAATCATTTCCTCTTCCGCCCACAAACGTGGAATCAGAGCAAGCATTTTCTATGAGAGGAAAAATTTGTACCAAAGATCGCTCACGTGAGTCTCGATGAGTCAACAAAATATCGTTTGGTAGGTACTTAATATAATATATTTGTGTGGATATATCTGGTGACAGGAAGATAAAGCAGTACCGTCTTAAATACAAAGGCCTAAGTTCTCGGGCGTAATGTCAGCATAGAAGGCCAAACGACGGTTAAATCACAAAGGCACAGAGTGTTACAGGGTTACCAATCCTGAACTGAGCCTTTAGTCGTACCTCATTTGCTTATTTTGCAATCGAAAACCAAGTTTCAAAGCAAAAACTGTAATTTTGAATACTAAACTCTGGTATATGTAGCGCTATATGAATCCGAAAATTTAATAAATCCAATTTTAATTTACCTAACAAATATAAAAAACGAAATATGATTTATTTAGTTGTTGACGTAGTTAGTTTTCTACCCGTATTTCGTTTACCTGATCTCTTATTATTCATTTTACCATAAGAATTTTTAATCAAAGTATTAGTGGTATAACTAATTATGGTACATGGTATGTAATTATAATAATTGTTCAGAAATAAGAGGTAGAGATATATTGGATTCGCGATCTTTCTGGATGAGGGTTGGCCTTGGATTTTTGCTGTTAAGTTGCACATGAACAGATCCGTAATTTTTATTTTATTGTATAACCTGCATAACCTCCAACAAATTTACTGTCATTTGACGGAACAGAATATTGTTGCCAGATGGACTGCTTTCTTTGATAGTAGATGTGGAGAAATATTTAAAATCTGAAGTATTGTAAGACCTTTCACGTACTTAATTAAAAATGTATCTAATTACACAATTATTGAAACTGGATACATACATAAAAATTACTAAGTTTCATTTTCTATTCTGCTTAAATATGGCAACTTTGCATTTTAAGGTGTTTTGTCATGTTTTCTAACCTAAAATCATTTGGTACCCATAACCTCAAATGTAAACTTCGTTTAAAGACAAAGTAATTTTACACAGCTAAATTGGGGAAACTGTCATGGCCAACCCTCATCCAGAAAGATCGCGAATGCCATATACGTGTTTATCTGTTTATCTGCATTCAATAACTTTGATTTTTAAAAATAGATCGCCCTATATATTTTACGTTTTCGGAATGTACAACTCAAAATACATACGTCAGTGTTGTCAAATTTGTTTAGATATTACACAAAAATCTAAAACACTGCTGGAGCCTCTGGTTTGAATCTGACACAATTCGTTAAAAACCCTAACCACACAAATATTTAACAATCGCTAAGCTAAGCTGTCATCTTTCGTAGCTTCTCTCGAAAAAATTGGCATTCCACAAAAATTTATTAAATAAACATTTCTTAGTTTTAGATAAAGACAAAGTAGTGCATGATGCATATCGTTTGGTAATTTATTTTCTATCTAATATCAAGATGGACCTTGGTAGGTGCAATTTAAAAAAAAACTTTTTCTTGAAAAACACGATTAGCAAATTTACTTCATTTTTCTAAATTTTTGAAAGCTCATTTAACATGTTGATTTTGGTTTTGTTTGAGAATATAATGAATGTACTCGTATTTTATTTTTATCTGTATTTTGTGTAAATTATTTTGTTTCTTTTGATAATAATATACAAAAATAAAGTTTAAAATTCGCATTTCTTTTAATAATATAATTTAAAAAAAATCACGACCGACCAGAAAATATACAGTTTCTGGAGAATTTTTTTCTCCTGATTTTAACGTTTTTCCGGGCAATATCAGAAAATGGGCATCAGGGATCGGCAAAAGCTTTTGCATTTTTTCTTCTTTCTGATCCATCAATGTAAAAAATACTGCCTTGCTTTCGTTACTATGGAAACAGGTTTCTGTTGTTGTTTGGATAAGTCAAGTAATAAAGTATGATTAAAAATTATTTTCATCTAGTATGGCTATGAAATAGTTCCTAATTTATGAATGCAACTATTGCAAATATTGCATCATTTCCACCACGCGCAGGGCGGAGGGAATGTGGCGCGCACAATGTATTACGCAATACACGAAATAAACTCGATGCTGTTTACGAATATACTAACACGATCAATGTTCAGCAAGTTTTTTAACATATAACGATTTCAATTGTAACCTATTTTTGACACATGAAGTCAGCCGTAAGACGCCTCATACTACCTGGACTCCTACGTCACAGAAAAGAGCCAAGGAACATTATTATCCATCCGTCGGATAGCAACGAAAACGGGATTTAAAATTAAATACTGATAAAGTCTTAACACTTACGTGATGATGGTTTGTATAGCTGAAACTTGTGCAATGAGATAGCAATTAGATTTCTATTTCTAAGGTTAAATGAATGAATGATATAGGTACATTTAATTTTATTTTAAATGTATGGAGGAGCTTTAGTAGTAGGTAATAATTTTATAAAATAAAAAATCAAAGTAATTAAATTTGTAGAACCGATGGCTGAAGGTAATATCTTAATGTTTCGGTTTAAGACATGTCTGTAGCTATGTAGTTACATATCAGCTCGCATATCAGTTGCAAGTTGGAAAATGATTTTTTAATACTACTTTTAAATTAATCATTAATCCAAGATTTCTAGCGCATTTGGAAATTTTATACTAACATCTTTAACTTCAATGCCAATTGTATCCTCATATGTTTCCGTTATATAATTTTTATCAAAAAGTAAAGCTACAGTTTTATTTGCATTAATTTTTAAATTAGGTGTTTCCGAAGTTTTGATTAATGTATCTCTATTTGATACAAAAACTGCAAAACTATACAATAATTGTGTATTATCTGTGTCTAGAGTATATTTACAATATCTCGGAGATTTACAAAACAACACAAATATATTGAATACAAGAGGACCAAGAACTGATCCTAGTAGAATTCCAGCAAGTGTAGCACATGGAGTGGGATATTCGTTATATAAAATAGCTCTATGAGATCTGTTGCTTAAATATTTTTAAATAAAGAAACAGCATTACCGCTAAAACCAATAAAATACATATAAATATTATCAATTTTAAACTATATTGTCTTCATCGATGTTTTTATCGACTACTTATCAAATCAATTTGAGTATCGTTAGGAGCTTCATTGGCGCACTCTTTTTTACAAAACAAAGAATAAATTAAATCAGAATTTATTGATGAAGATAAAATATTGAACAATACACGTTTGCTTATGGCACTTAGCGAAACTCGTTTGATTGCAGCAGAACTCGGCTCACCGGCTGGTTCTGGTAATCAAACTCATTCCGTTAAGATGCTCATAATCAAACTTGTATCGTTAATATCTATAACTTAATGTAAAACTCTTAGAACTTCTGAACTCATAACTTCCACATTTGTAATTGTATGGAGACATTCCACAAAAATAGGCTAATAATGTACAGAAACGGGCGAAGCCGTTTAAAAAAAATCTGATGTGACACAACTTCCTTTTACAGTGATCTTATGGTTAATTTTTAATTTTTAAGCATTTGTCATAAATTTTCAAAAATTACAAATTCCACAGAAACCATGCAAAATAAAGCGTTAGTTGAAGAGACAAATTTTCTCTAAAATTATAAGCCCGAATTCAAAAATGTATTAATATACAGGGTGTTCTATTTAAAATAGGTGTTAATAAAAAAATAAAAAAACAAGAAACCCGTTTTAGAGGTATTCAACTGGAAAATCACCTATCTCATATCAGTACACATTAAAAATGTAGTAAAAATTTAAAGTTTGAAAAAAATTGTTAGTCAGTTTTGAAAAACTCTAAAACGTGAATATCTGTTGAAAACTCAATTTCGAATTGTTGGGGTGAATCCAATACTTCCTTTACTGTAGCAGGTAGTAATAAAGGCGATGAAGGGATGTATTTGCCACCTGCACTTCTGCAGGTATGCAATGCTATTGTAATTAAAAATTGCAGAAAAATTAACGGACTCATGAGAGGAAATACCGAAGATGAAAGGGTGATGTCACCCCTACAACTAAAGTGAAGAGGAAAATCGTAACTTCTCTGTATGTAATTATATTGTAACCAAATTTGCACATTCCCTAGCTGCCTATCTAGAAAACGGGTGAAACGATTTGACAACACACTGGACATTTAGGGATGATCTACCTCCCCTACAATTTAAATGAAAAAACTTTCATGTATTGAGTTTGTATGTTTTCTGTGACAAAGTTTCCTTACAATACAGTCATTCATACACCCCTTGAACACTTGTGTTTTGTTAAATCCTTTCTACTGTTTCTACAATAGTATTTCATACCTGTACGTTACGAATTTTCAATTTGTAGGAGTGCTACATTTGTTCATCTCCTGTATTTCTTAAAAATATTTCTGCGATTCTAAATTTTGTTCAAGTGTATGTCGGTGGTTGGCGCAAGGCTTAGTTAGTAGTTACAATAACATTTAAAATACTTAAGTGTTTAAAAGCTCTAGGGGTTGTAGTTTAATTCTCTGATCTACTGTATTTTAAAAAGGGTATCATTTCTACGTATTATGAATATATTTGCTTCAAATGGCTGTATGCTGTTTAAATTGATGTTAGTGTTTTTTGTACGATTAACTTGATAAGAGGCTTCCACGAATGGGGCCCCCAATTAATCCACTGCGAGTTCCGGTTCAATGGGATTGCCGGGAACTGCCACTTAATAACCCTAACTTGGGTTCAGTTAGTTGTTGGAGTGAAACAAGACTTAACAAACACGAGTATATTGAGTAACAACGATTACAAACGTCACTGATGGACCGATGGTTTTTTACAAAAGCTTCAACTGTTGTGACACGCTTGGATTGGCCACGCGAAAATAGCGAATTGCGCGTAACCGTAACACAAAACAACCTGGAAACGACTTTACCAGGGAGTTAGACCGAAACGCAAACTAGCACAAAGCATAGCTGAACTTGCTTCCTCGAGGCTCTGAATCTAACTAACTCTGAATTTACAGCGAGACGAACTCGCCAATTCAAGGAGGGGCAAGCTCAAACACTATTGGCTGAGGCGATCCTGCGTAGCCAATCGGAGCATCGCACGTTATTTAGGAAAAATGCTTATTCTAAGAAACCTTAATGCTAAGCTCTCTCAATGAGGCAATTGAACGAAATCCATAAACCCATGATTCCCAAATATGCTAAATCGGCTAAAGTTCTAGTAGAAAATGTATCCATCCGCTTTAAAGCCATTAAGGGAAGCTTACAAATTCCTTTCCAACATTAACAGAGGCAAACAAATACGGCAAGATGCAAATTTGGCTTTACCACGACCTTTGAATGAGATAAAACAGTTATGACTTGAATTACGTGATTAATTATAATCAAAAAGGTTTTGATGCACGCATCTGTGTGAATCAAACATGCCGCCCCCGAAGTGCCGACTATGGCATGACGTGATTAAATCCCAAAATTAAACTGAAATCTAACACTACAAAATAATCAAATGCATAACAAGAACTAATGACAGATGATAATCCAAGAGTCTTACAGATAACTTACAACTAGCATGAATACAAGCAAAGAAACAACTAAACCTAGCAAAATGTTCAATTAGCGAAAACTACCAACTAAGAGCAAAGTCAATGTTTATTGCCCTTGATCGCAATGATCGTCTTTGGGTAGGATGTACACTTTACGCACCGAGCGTTTCAGGAGATTCCCTCGGGAATCGCGCACTTGCACCACACGCACAACACCATCCGCTCCTGGATATGTGGCCGAAATGATTGCCAGTGGCCAACGGTAGCTTGGAGATGCCTCGTCGTGGACGAGTACCACGTCGCCCACCTGGGGGGCTAGAGACGTGCTGGAGGACTTCCACTTAGGCCGGCGCTGCAGGAGGTGGAGGTAGTCCCGGGACCAGCGATCCCAAAACTGCTGGGACAGCCGGTGGACCAGCCCATAGCGGCTGAGACGATTTTCCGGTATGCCCTGGAGTTGGGCTTCCGGAAACGAAGTCAGCTTCCGACCGATCAAGAAGTGGGCAGGAGTAAGGACTTCGGGGAATGAGGCGTCGGTAGGGAGAACACAGAGTGGACGGGAATTTAGTATCGCCTCCACTTGAGTCAGCATGGTGTAATACTCAACGAAAGTTAACTTTGCATTGCAAGATATTCGCCTTAAATAATATTTCAATGACTTTACCCCCGCTTCCCAAATGCCGCCAAAGTGCGGAGAGCGTGCCGGAATAAAATTCCACTTAATGTTATGTTTCGACAATTCTTCCCTTATGCATTG
Source organism: Agriotes lineatus (assembly GCA_940337035.1). Lineage (NCBI taxonomy): Eukaryota > Metazoa > Arthropoda > Insecta > Coleoptera > Elateridae > Agriotes > Agriotes lineatus. Next base: position 9,392,327 of record OW679199.1, on the reverse strand, counting down.
CTCACTAGAGCCTGACAGGATATTTTTTAATTCCGATAGCTGATTTCTGGCACCGGTGAAACAGGTAGCATTGTCAGAAAATATGTTGGAGGGTAAACCGCGTCTGGAGATGAATCTCCTCAATGATGCGATGAAAGCCTCCGTCGTGAGGTCTTCCACGAGTTCAAGATGAATAGCCTTCGTGGCTAAACACACAAATAGGGCTACGTAAGCCTTTACTTCTTTCGCGCCTCGCCCGGATTTGTTTTTTATAAACACGGGACCCGCGTAATCTATCCCGCAATTACTGAAAGGGGGAGAGGGTGTGACACGAGCTTCGGGTAGTGATCCCATCAAGTGTTCATTCATCTTAGGCTTGGCCCGGAAGCATATCACGCAATTGTGTATTACTTTACGTATTAGGTCTTTGGCTCTCACGATCCAAAACTTATCCCGCAATGAGGCCAGTAACACCGAGTGTCCACAATGCAAGAGCCGCAAATGCTCTTGCTTCACGATTAGCAACGACAAAGGGTGACTAGCTGGTAACAAAAGGGGATGTTTCTGATCAAAGCTTAGATTGGAGTTTTCTAGACGGCCGCCCACGCGCAGTAGGCCCTGATCGTCCAGAAATGGGTTTAGAGAAAGCAGCGCACTATTTTTCGGCAATGGCGCTTTTTTAGACAAAACTGCTATTTCTCCGGAAAAGACTTCCGCCTGGGCAATTTTGATCAGGTGGCGAGTCGCGTCCTCCAATTCGTCAATGGCTGGAGGTCCCGACCAGCGCGTTTCGGTGTTTCTGTTTCTCGCGAGACGCAGGCAGTACGCGACTACGCGCTGTAATTTTGTAAAACTGGAATAGCGCCTGAAAAGTTCAAATTCTGGGACGCGATGGTGAAGAGTGGCCACTACTGGGCGCGACTCTTGGGCTGCTAGCTCACCCGAATCAATTTTAACGGGCTGGGGTTTTAAGTCCGCCTGTGACAAAAATTCTGGCCCGTGCCACCACAAGCGTGAGTTGAGTAACTCCTGGGGTAACATTCCCCTGCTAATTATATCGGACGGGTTGCAATTTGTACGCACGTGAAACCATTCTTCCCTATTGCTTAGTTCGTGAATCTCGGACACCCGGTTCGCGACGAACGTCTTCCAATTACTCGCATCCTTATTTATCCAGTGCAGAGTTATGGTGGAGTCCGACCAATAGTACACGCGGTCAAATTTAAATGCGGAGGAATCGAGTATAGTTTTAATCAAACGAGCCAACAGTAAGGCTGCGCAAAGCTCCAAACGAGGCAAGGATATTGTTTTTAATGGAGCGACCCTTGACTTAGCACAAAGCAAATTGGTGGTGACATTACCGCGCGCGTCAACGCAACGTATATACACGGCGCACCCGTAGGCTACAGAACTCGCGTCCGCAAATCCGTGGAGATCTATCGAATTTATGTCATCGCAAATTACCCGTCTCGGAATTGCCAACGAGCCCAAAGAGCGTAATGAAGAATGGAGTTCGTCGTATCTGGAGCGCATCTCCATGGGCACCGTTTCGTCCCATGACAACTTCAACTGCCAAAGCCGTTGCACGAGAAGTTTCAAAGTTAGAACGCTTGGACCAAGTAGTCCCAAGGGATCGAATATTTGAGCCATACTAGAGAGTATAGCCCGCTTGGTAACTGATTTGCAACAGCTAGGGTTTACTCTGTAACTTAGCACGTCCCGCCGAGTATCCCAAAAAATGCCGAGAGTTTTCTCCGTGGCGTCTTCCGTCAAAGAAATGGGCTCCATGCTGCCGCGATCTACACCAATGGCGCTAGCTACTTCACTGTCGTTGGATGCCCACTTTCGCAATTCAAACCCGTACCCCGACAAAGCGCTACTAATTTCGAATTGCGTTTTTATGGCTTCCGCCCTATTTTCAAAACCAGTCAGTAGGTCATCTACATAAAAATCCCGGCTAATTCTTAATGAGGCCTCTGGAAGCGATGCTTCGATTTCCTGGGCGATTTGTATCAAGCACCTAGTTGCTAGGTACGAGGCTGATTTAGTACCGTAGGTGACCGTTAATAATTTGAAGCATTTTACCGCTGAGGTTTTGTCGTCACGCCATAAAATTAATTGGTATTGCGTCTGCGAGGGGTCCACGAGAATTTGCCTATACATTTTGGCGCAATCTGCTTTCAGCACGTACTTGAATTGCCTAAAGCGACAAAGAATTGCAAACAACGACTGCTGGACCACTGGGCCCTTATGTTGAAGGTCGTTAAGCGATACTCCGGAGGAGGACGCACAACTGCCGTCAAAAACAACGCGATGTTTGGTCGTTGAACTGTCCTCCTTTATGACTGGCAAATGTGGTAAATAAAACCTAGGATGAGGAAGGCTCGCTTCGTCGTCCACCTTGCTCAAGTGACCAAGCGACTCGTATTCTTTGAGAAATGCGGAATACGCGGTTTTCAACTCGGGATTTTTTGACAATTTGTTTTCTAATGAATAGAAACGCTTTAACGCTATACCGCCCGAGTCTCCCAGCGATGGAGCATCTTTCCTGAAAGGTATGCTCACGATGAACCTACGCGGCTCCGACGACGCCCGTTTCGTAGTCGATTGAAAATGGTCTTCGCAAAATTTGTCATCAGCAGAGAGTCGGCCTGATGAACCGTAAGCCCCCTCGATTTCCCAAAATCTCTGAATGCCGTGCTCGATGCCGGCTACACTTAAATGAACTCTATTTGAAAGCATGAGCGCTCGATTTTCGATGTTCATGTTTCCGCCTAAAATCCAACCAAAAAGAGTTTTTGTTAAGAATGTCTTCTCTGGGCCCAATTTCACCTGTCCCTGACAGAGCACTTGCCAAAAGACATTCGCGCCTAATAAAAGATCAATCTTTCCCGGTGTATTACAATCTGAATCGGCTAGCACAATGTTTGGTGGGATCTTCAAATCCCTCAACGAGAAAGAAAGGGCCGGCAGAGGGTCCGTAATTTTGTCTAACACAATACAGCTCAAAATGTCCTCGTATTTCCCGTTACGGGAGCGGATTCGAACGTTTGCTCTGAATTCAGCGTTCAGAGCCCTGGCACCAACACCCGACAGTGAGGTGATATTACCTCGTTTCTCAATTTTCAAATTTTGACACAAGTCGGCGCTAACTAAGTTAAGTTGGGATCCGGGGTCCAAAAGAGCTTTTGCCCGGGAAAATGACCCGGAGGATCCTTCTACGAATACGCTAACCGTGGACAATAAAACTTGCGCTGGCGCCGCGATTGCAGGACGGCTACAAGCTGCTGAAACGGATGCGACGGATGCCTCGCTCGGGGAGACGGCCCCGACCTCCCGTGCGTCACTGCTGGATTCTGGCGGTCCAGGACGCGGCGGCGAAGTATTTTCGTGCGCGTCGCGCTTTGGACGCAAACACAGTAAAGTATGGTGCTTTTTTCTGCATACGCGGCATCTCGACGATGTGCATTTTACCACGAAATGTCCGGGCTTGAGACAATTGTTGCATAATTTCAAACGACGCGCCTCTTCGATACGAGCGTTTACCGACAATTTTGAGAATGATTCGCAAGCGCTAATCGAATGATTACTATTTTTGCAAAAATCACAAGAGTGATTACCTTGCTCTCTGGCTACATGAGCGCGTGCATGACTTTTTTGCTCGGATCCCTGATTTCCCAAACTCGAACCTATTTTCGCAGCTTCCAGCGAACCTAATAAGTGACTTTTGCTCTCTAAAAAATCTAACAACTCTCGCAAAGTAGGAAATTGTCCGGCATGTTTGCATAATTCCCAGTCAGTCTGCATTGCTGAGCTGAGCTTCGAAACTATGATATGTATTAGTATGGTGTCGACTGTGGGTTCCCCGTACGCCTTTAAAATTTCCAAAATTCTAACTACACTATCGAGCAGCCTTTGAACAGACGAATGTGAATCCTTTTTTACGTTCTCTAAACTGAATAACGCATTTATGTTTGATTTTACGATCAGTTTCTTATTTTCAAATCGCTTGACTAGAATGTCCCAAGCAATGGTATAGTTATCGTTGGTAACTTTTAACGACGAGATTGAACTAGCAGCTTCTGCCTTAAGGGAAGAAATCAAATAGTAAAATTTCTGAACGTTGGTCAAATTAACGTTGTTATGAATAAGCGACGTAAAGGAGTCATGAAATTGAACCCAATTCTCGAATTTCCCCGAAAAGGAAGGCAAATCTAAGGGTGGTAATCTTAATCCAGCGAGCTCTCCTGAAGGGCCACTTTGCGAAGAATTTTGACCTACATTCGGTTTTATACCCGAACTGATCTTATTTTTTGATAAGAATTCCTTTACTGCGCTACTAATCTCGCTAAAATGAGTCATAAAAGAGTTAAATTCATTGAAAAGTTCATCAAAGTTTTCAGCGTCGGCCTCCATTAGGCCCTCCATTGAGTTCTTATACTCATCCAACAAATTTTGGAAACAACTAAACTCTTCTGACAAGTTGCCGACCTCGTGAGCCTTCACGGGGCTGGACGAAGAAATTCTATGAAATAGAGTTTTGAAACGATCTACTTGGGCTTTTATGAATTTGCAACGAGTGGTTAAAGTGCGAGTTTCCGACATGACCGCTGATGTCGAACGAGTTTCCACCATGACTGACACAAGCAAAAAACAGCACTAAACGAAGGTGTAATGGAAAAGGACTTACTTTTGATTTGAGAACGTAGTAACTTCTTGACGAACAGAAAACCAACCCGCTGCCGATCGCTGCCGCTTGACGTGGGACCTGGACTCGGTGTAAGCTCTCGATGGTTGAATTTCCTGGTGTTGGCGAAGCTTCTTGACGCTCTCCGACGAAACGATGTTGGAGCAATTGCATCCACCAGCTACTGGAAACTTGTACACTCGCGTTTTTTAGCTTCTTCCACATCCGGCTCGAAGGACCAATGTTTTTTGTACGATTAACTTGATAAGAGGCTTCCACGAATGGGGCCCCCAATTAATCCACTGCGAGTTCCGGTTCAATGGGATTGCCGGGAACTGCCACTTAATAACCCTAACTTGGGTTCAGTTAGTTGTTGGAGTGAAACAAGACTTAACAAACACGAGTATATTGAGTAACAACGATTACAAACGTCACTGATGGACCGATGGTTTTTTACAAAAGCTTCAACTGTTGTGACACGCTCGGATTGGCCACGCGAAAATAGCGAATTGCGCGTAACCGTAACACAAAACAACCTGGAAACGACTTTACCAGGGAGTTAGACCGAAACGCAAACTAGCACAAAGCATAGCTGAACTTGCTTCCTCGAGGCTCTGAATCTAACTAACTCTGAATTTACAGCGAGACGAACTCGCCAATTCAAGGAGGGGCAAGCTCAAACACTATTGGCTGAGGCGATCCTGCGTAGCCAATCGGAGCATCGCACGTTATTTAGGAAAAATGCTTATTCTAAGAAACCTTAATGCTAAGCTCTCTCAATGAGGCAATTGAACGAAATCCATAAACCCATGATTCCCAAATATGCTAAGTCGGCTTAAGTTCTAGTAGAAAATGTATCCATCCGCTTTAAAGCCATTAAGGGAAGCTTACAAATTCCTTTCCAACATTAACAGAGGCAAACAAATACGGCAAGATGCAAATTTGGCTTTACCACGACCTTTGAATGAGATAAAACAGTTATGACTTGAATTACGTGATTAATTATAATCAAAAAGGTTTTGATGCACGCATCTGTGTGAATCAAACAGTTAGTTTATTAGTTTTATTAGCATACAAACTTCAGTAGAGCATAATTTATACAACAGTTTCACTGTAGGCTATTAGTAGTTGAGTTACCTATGGAAAACAATTAATACAAATAGTACTTAATCGCAATCAAATTATGATTGATTTTAACATTGTTGTTCGCAAAATTATCGTTACGCCGCAGGAAGCAGCAGCTTCAAACATAATAACGCATTAGTTTAGTGCTGTATATTCAGAATGTTTCAACGCACAAGCTGTGAAAAATATGGATGCACATTCCTTACGAAATATTGAAGTTGCATTCCCGTGTAACTTCAATTCAGAAATATTTATTATTCCTTTAACTGCAGCAACAGTCAAGTACCTACTGGCCATTTACAGGTTACAGGACTTTGTAAACCGCCAAGTTTATTAAAAGTAAAATTAATAATTACATTTACCTCTCCTCTTTTTACGAATCACAATGAATGGTGCAAAAGAACTGATTATCGAGTAAAGATTTATACGCAGACGAAATGCACATTGACACTTTGCGATAGCACAGCTAAACTGACACACTATCACTTCTTCGAACTTCGAAGACGAACAGCAGCGGCGTTGCCAGAATTCCTCTAACCTATATCCCCTTTCAAACAGATTAACATTCCCCACTACTCCCTACGTTAGAAGCAAATGGCAATAATGGCCATAGTAAAGATACCCGTGGTAGTATGGCTTGCAACACGAAGGATCATGAATAAAAAATCTGTTTTTTATTTCAATTTCATTTTAAAAATATAGAAAGGACGCAGTAAATTTCAACCTAAACCACCCTAAAAAAGTAGGTAACTTGGAAGTAAACCATTGTACTTTGTACTTAAACATTATATAAATTCCAAATACCTACATCTTAAGTAGATTTAAATAACGTAGGTAATTTTTATATTGTGATTGCGCTTAATGCCACAGTACCTACCCAGAAATGGGATTTTTTTCATTTTCGTCCCCTAACGAATACATATCTTTCTTCGAGAAAATAAGAAAATCCCATGGACCTACTTTCAATTTTTTTAACTCTAGTTGATATTATTAAATAACTTGAACTTTTAATACTGAGTCTACTTTAGTTTTGTTTTTACTTCGCTTTACATTGAAAATTCTCATTCCATTGCCGCATTTCAGTGCGGTAGAAACTATTTGTGCCAAAATACAAATATTTTTGAAAACGCATGATTGGAAATATATTTTACATTCGAAATAAGAAACCAAAAGTCTTCAACCTTCATTTTGGTTAGATCGTATATTTTATTCTGCGTGAAATAAAACGACAATTTATTGAATTCTGGGTTCATATTGCTTCAGACTTCTTGCAAAATACATTTTTCTCTTTCTTTTATATTTTACTCTTGCAGGTTGAGTAATCCATACATTCTGGCTTTTATTGAAAGTTTTCCCCGTCATCCCTTGTTTTGAAAATGTTTCCGTACCTATAGGGACAAATCCCTACGTCTGGCAACACTGAACATCAGGTTAGTAGGTTTCAATGATCTAGTAGTAGGTATTTGTACTGCGCAGTGCGCATTTTCAGTAGAAATATAACAAGCGCTTGAAAAATTTCCGAAAACATTTGGAAAAATGGTCGGCAGCTATTTTTTCAATAAAAGCAAGTCATCTGCAAAAATTCCAACTCCAAAGGAGGCGGGATTTTTCTCTTGGAGGCATGCACGAGTGCTTTTATTAAGAAAATAGCTGCAGAACCTTTTTTTGCAAATATTTCCATATGAAATTTTTCAGGGAGTTCTATATTGCACGTAGTTATGACTTTTACAGAATCCCTTCAAGATTCCTGGGACTTAATCTTGTTACTCTGTGATTATTTGGCTTTTATTCTTGTACGTTGCATCTTGTGTTGTGCTGATGCCTCCGATGAGTTGCAACTCAAGCACTGTTAAACCTTAATAATCCATGCAGTTTGTTCATTCAACGCAATTATTATTAATGTATTTATACTGCAATGGATGCTTTCTAATTGGGTTACAGCAAAATCCCAATATGCACAATGCTATGATTAATATTTTACTGTGTACGGAACTTTGCCTGTTATTATAAAATTATTAGGCTAGTTAAAATGTGAGCTGTACTTATTAACTGCCCAAAATAAACGGTTATATGTCCTTTTTATATTTACCTGCAATTAATCATAATAAAACGCTAGCTCAAGTAGAACAACAAGCTTCTTAACTCAGGTGGGTTTTCTAGTTGATTAAGACATTACAAATTTTCTGATACGGTTCTGTTCATCGCATTTAGTTCCAATGCGCGGTAGCTAAACATTCGCAATACGGTCAAAAAACCTACCAAGTGGTTTGGGTCGTGCAGTCAGCGTCGTTGACGTAAAATAATAGTGAAACTATGAACATTCGAAAAGGTATTTATTCAAATATTCACGCTTTGGCGGTAATTATCAGCTTTTGTTTCAGGCACTAATTTATTTAATGACGTCAGAATGGACGCTGCCGGAAATTTAGCACTTGTTTCTGAATGCTTCCTGTCAGGGGCGGATGGGGTGGGGTAAACCGGCCCGGGAAACCATTAACATCGGCCCGGTCCATTTTTATTAAAAAAATTGTTACGCACTTTTTACTAAGGGAGCTATAAAAAATAAGTACTTATTCGTATTTTTCAAACGCTTTTAATATTTCTCTAAGTAAAAATACATAATATGTACATGTTAGAATAAATAAAAACTAATGGCAACTAGTTCCTGATCCTGGTCATTGGTATTGGACAGAAAAAAAATTGTGAAACATATCATATTTTTTGAAAAAGCGGGCCTACATATCCGCTTATATTTTTGTTTTCATAAACATAGATATTAATATGTGGGTGCTTAATATAAAAGCGAGCTTTTAAACAAATCGCTTTCTTCGTTCAAAACATTGATTACTTCCTCATTATTTATTTTGTTTAAGACTGGAACCTCAATATTCATAAGCATGAATGTTATGCTACTAATATTATTTCGGTTAAATCTTTTTGTGTGCTGCGTTTTTTTATATTTTTTTTTCAAGGGTCATAGCGATGGACCGGCCCCCGTTATGGCCGAAGCCAGCGGCCCTTCGGGAAATTTCCCAAAATCCAGACTGGCCCATCCGCCCCTGCTTCCTGTTCTCGAATCCTTCGCACAACCTCAAATTTGGGAAACCGCTAATTTTTCGAATTACGCCTTCGCTGTAGCCGTAGAAATGCTCGAATTTTGTTAAGTAAGGTCTGGTCTCTTATGCACATAAATTTCCCGGAGCTAACATATATATTTTTAGGCAAAATTGGTACCTTTCATAATCGGCCGAACGGATTCGGGTATTCGAGATGACGCCGTTGGAATCTCGTCGCTGTTATTGGCCCCTTTGAAGTTAAATCTCCTGGAGACGTTGTTACCGAGCTGCACTAAGCCGTGGAATGTTGACCTCTTGACTCCGATGGGAATTTGGGTTGCAGTCGATGATCGGAAACTGGAGGTGCTCTCTCCCGAACACGCAATCGGAGGCAAAAATGCAAATTTTCAATTTATGTCATGGATCTGGTCACAAACGTTTGTACTTGAGCACTGAGATGTGTACAATAAAACTAGGTACTTTTGATCTAGGTAAAACACTTTATTCTATATTAAAACAGTAATTAATGTGGAGCACAAATGTGTCCTGTCATTCAATAATTTATTTCATTTGTTCCCTTTGCTGTTATTAAAACAAATTAGAATCTATTGCTATAGTTACAATGTTAACGGAAACAAGTTTTGGTTAATTTTCGCACATAATGGAAGTAAGTTTGAGTACATAGTTTTCATTTTCAAATTTCTTACAAACTAAATTTATTGTCTGTTTCTTATAGTACTATTTAAAAATCCTTTATTTACACCACACACACAAACACGTTATATTATTTACTCTGCTTTTCACAACCGTTAAATGCACTGATCATTTTTTTAGAGTTCCTTGCTTCTCAATTGCTTTTCCATGTCCTTCTGCCTGATTTTCAAGATTGCTTTTCCATGTCCTACTGCCTGCTTTCTCAATGCTCTTTTGCAATGTACTGTTATCTTATTCTGGCTTCTTTACCTTTTTAGAATTCTCACCAATTTCAGTGACTAGCTTTATTGAATTCTACGCTTCTTTTACGGGACCCGGACACTTCGCCCACAGACCACTTCGCCCACTCGTCTTTTAGTACCATATCGCCCAATCGAAAGTCCACTTCGCCCAATTTTTGATATATACCACATCGCCCAACACGACCACTTCGCCCACATTTCCACGAGGGACACAACAACGCCCACATCGACCACTTCGCCCAAAGTTTATATAGACCCACAACTCCCAAAATCCATTCATTAGAACTCAGTTAATGCACACAAAAGTGGCTGGACATTTCGCCTGCCGACCACTTCGCCCACCCGTCTTTTTGTACCATATTGCCCAACCTTTCACGAGAGACACAATTCTTAACAGGACCACTTCGCCCACATCTTCGCGAGGGACACAACGCCCACATCCACCACTTCGCCCAACGTTTATGTAGACCCACAACGCTCACAACAGGACCACAACGCCCAAAATCCGTTCGTTAGAACTCGATTATTGCACACGTAAAGTGTTGAATAATAATGGCAAAGTTCTGTTGCCACAACGCCCAAAATAAATTTGTGCGAACTCTAAAATGTCTTGATTTATTTGTAAGAGAAAGAATAATAACTAATACGACCAATTTGCCCTATTACCAATTAATTTTTGTTAAAATTTTAAATTTAATTGAAGTCTTGTAATCGTTCGCTCAGATATCTCCGAAACCACTGGTCCGATTTAGACGAAATTTGATGTCTATGGATGCATGGATTTTGGGCGGATATTTTCCTTGCCAATTTATTATAATTTTTTGGACCTTAATGAAAATCGATTATTATAGGAAATGGCGGCAGTTATTTCGGGCTAAACTATATCTCTTAATGATTCTCAATCACAAAATTTACTCAAACTTAAAATTTAACCAATTGGGCCAATTTCAGAATTTTGAAAACTACCATAAGACATCGGTTACTTACTTGATACATCTCAAATTTGAGCTTGCTATAATTCAAAAATAAATTCAGCCTTGCTCAAAATTCTTTATATGGATGGGGCCATAATTATACAGTGAATTTATTTTAACGCGCAATGTGGTATTCCCGTTTCCATGAGGAGTTGATTGTTACTATTGGTTTATAAGGGTACGCCACGCCATGTGTAAATGCGTTTAGTTTAAAATGCAATATATGAACCGTAATTTTATTGAAAAAGACGCATCTGAAATAACAACAGGGCATGTCATAACCCACATACTTGCTGTGAACTGAAGTCTTTATACCATTTGATCAACAGAATTCCTTCCTCCGTAGAAAATATCATGTTTTTACATATTCAGTAACGTTTCCGAATTGCATTTCAAAATAAACGCATTTTACACATTGCGCGTTATAATAAACTCCCTGTATATAATTATGGCCCCATCGGTACGTATATAATATGTTTCATAATGCCTGAAAAAAATATAGCTGGGGCCATTATATGTACCGGGTGTCCCAGGATTCATAGAACGCAGTGATTCTATTATGGTAATTTAAACTTTAAAGGCATGATCGACTATGGCTGTGCCCGTGTTATTAAATGTAAAATGCGCAAGCGCACAATTGTTTAATTCCTTGTCCTGCATTAATCATGTTAGCCTTATCACTTCTAAGTTGTCAAATTCATAAAACATCAAATAAAACAAATGCAGGCTCGTCAATTCTACATTTAATAACAGTAGTCGATCGTTTGCTTGAATTGCCATTATAAAATTCAGATGTTCTATAATCCCTGCGACACATGCTATGTCACAGCAATGAGAAGAAATGAATACGAAGTAAAATGCGTGTGCAAGAAAAAGATGTATACAGTGTCCGCCAAAAAGTTGGCATAATATGGGAAAAAAATTTTATTAGATAGGTATATTCTAATAAATATTTTGAAACTATTTAATTACGAAGCGACTGGAAAAACTCTAAAAACTAGATAGGTACTTACTATTGCACCCGTTGCTCATTCTGCTGCTATTAATGGATGTACGAGTATAAGAAAAAGCAAATTGTATTAAAATGAATGTGGATATGCAGATCGGATATCGAAATGATAAACACAAATGCCGAAACTCAAAAAGTTTCTGTAATTTTGTCACGAGTGGTAATGGACTTAAAAATTCCACAAATACCTAATACTTCAATTAGCTGCAAGCTTCTTTCCGTTTTAACCAAGTTCTATACGTTTTTGCTGTTGAAGTGTTAAATTTATTCTCCCCGTCAAACTTAATGGTAAACTAAGTAGAGGAAGTTTTCACATTATAACTATCAACCTCTTTCATCCACCGATACGTTGCCAAATAATGTTTTGCCGTTTTAGCTATTAATTGGTCTGCTTCATTGTTTTACATTTTTTATTGATAATGATCGTGTATTCTCTTGTATTTGTATTTTTCTTACAGATTATATACCTTTTTATGTAAACTGTTGGGTTTTAATTGCTTTCAGTGTTTGCATGTACAATGTCAGCATTCCAGATGACAACGAGCAATTCCAAAACAATATTAGCTTTCCCTTGACCTCACTGATGATTTTAATAGAGTCTCATATTTCTACGACTGTTTAAACTAGCAAACCCAAGGCAATATAAATTAATAATACAGTAGAGTAATAGGGCTAAGTAAAAAGCCGCATTTCAAGTTGAGAGAAAAGATCGTAATCTTAGTTAACGTTTGGAAACCCGTTGGGATATTAATTACAAAAAATGACTGCTTGTTTATCAAGTACACTTCTACCAATTTAAAACCTTATTTTATCTACGACAATGTGTTAAATTGATTTTTAGTTGGCAGTTTTAAGTTTGTAAAACGACTGTTTAATAACATGTTTTCATTAGTTTGCGTCGTCAGTAACAACGTGCTTAAAAGATTACATTAGGTACGTCGTCAGTAATAACGTGTTTTATAGCTATTAACACATCTAGAAATGTTATGAGAGATGTTGTTTTCTAAGGCTGTTATGATTCATAACATCCGTGGTTTGTTCAATAGTTTATCTACTCCAGTGGGATAAGTAACTCATTACGTCACTCAATTAACACTATTTCCGTTAGGTAATGAAGTGCATTACACCACTCAGTTAGGTAATGAAGCCATTACATAACGGAGTAATGTAATGGCTTCATTGCCTAACTGAAATAGTGTCAAATGAATGACATAATGACATTTGCCTACTAAATATTTTTGAAAATGACGGATCTGGCATTTCTCTTACGGCACTTTTCACAATTTTAGGCAGTTGTAGATAAAATTTTGTACAATACATGTGTGAAAATGCATCATTAATATACTCGTGTGCTTACACACACGTATATTAATGATGCTCTTATCCCACTTGTATAGTAAATAAATATTATCGGTTGCAGTATGGTAATGGTTGCCATGTACCGTACAGATAGTTATGACTTAGTTACCAGCCTATTTTTGTATATACAAACAAAGGTTTAATATCCTGACACCGCTAAAAAGTTTTAACCACGCAAAATTACGACCGTTGGTTAGTAATCCTAATTTACATTTAAATATTTTTGTATATTTACCGTGTTTTCTAGATTCTACCATAGATAAAATATTGTACGATACACATGCGTAAAGTATCTTTAGGCACTCGCGGAGCTTAAAACTCTGTGACTAGCTTTACGCACTTGTATCGTGTTAATTACTATTAGTTTGTAATTTACAAATTTATGATTCAGATCTTTGAATACCTACATTGTTTCCATATGTATTTCTGGCGAAACTTCAACATTTTAAATTTTGTCTTCTGGCAAGCTTTAAAAACCAAGAGGCACTATTCAAGACTGAAAAAGCCAGTGTCGTATTCTTTTTCTTATTCAATCGTGCCAAGGCGACTCATACACACGCAACTGGTGAATTGTAAGGTGGTTTCCCGACACAAGAAATTGACCAAATATGTGATTAGTATCTCAACACGTTTTCAAAAATTAACAAAAGTTACGATTTTTTCTCATCTTCAACACCCAGTGTTTCGAAAACGAAGAACTTGCGGACCCATGTTGATAGGAACTTTTTGTCCTGAAATACGCCAAGTTAATTATCGACACGTACTTAAGAACCACCTTGTATAGTACCTACTCTTTGCTTAAATAAGCTAAACTCAGTGACTCAGTCTTGAAAGAACGTAATGAATCTTATCAAACGTTTCCACGAAGCTTATCAAGGACTAGCTTGCATTCTTACTACAGGATGCAAGCTGATCGGAATGTTACAAAGGAGTTCTAATTACGTAACTCAAGTTGAGCGATTAATATTTATTTTACATCAAGGCTTCTTTTAAAAACAACTTAATACAGTAAAAAACTTGGACGGTGTACGCAATAGAAATGCAAGTCATTTTGACGAAATCCGACTACGAACGAAAGATGAAGGCTTAATTATGAAACCATGATATTCACATGGAGACATGGATGCTGTGGGACAGGAACTGCATCAGCACAAGATAACTAATCTAGTCAATGCAATGCAAGTAGGTATACTCGTACGCACATAACTAACTAATGACACACGTGTAACTACTACTAAGCAAAAAACAAAATACTATTAAAACTTAAAAACGATTTACTTGTACCTACAATCTTTTATAGGTAACTAGTTATCCCGGCTGATAGCACGTAATTCAAGAGACAATCGTTTTTCAGTTTGTATTCGAAGGCACAGTTTTCTAGTAAAAACAAAACTTTCCTGACTAGTCAAGAAAATAATGTACCTGCCTCAAACAAACAACTACAAAATGACATAAGCTCTTTATTGATTTTTATACGTAATATTAATATTAAAGGTACAATTATTAATACATGTTACAAAGGTTTCCACATTCGAGGCTAAATTATTAATTCGCCAACGTGATTCTAGTCTCTGCTCATTCGCCACCTCGTCCATGAACATCGAACTCGATTTGTAAAAAAGAATTTTTGTGCAATCGTGCTGAAAAGTTGATTTTTGCGGACGTAATTACGGCTGCAAAATACGTTTTCGCGGCTGTTGTTATTAGTAACGGCCGCGAAAACGAATTTCGCGGCCGTTAACTTATCGGCATGGTTGCACAAAAAATTAATAATGTGTTTGTGATTATAATTAATATTGCTTTCGATTGCACAAACAATCTTGTGTATGCCACATTTGCGAAATGTTTGGCTTCCCTGGAATAATTTATCGGACTCGATTTTGTCTCGCCGGCCAAACATTCCTCAGCACGCCAAATAATCATTTCGCATCCTAGGTATACGAATACCTATTTTGGTGCACGCTCTACAAAATGGTTACTTTGGACACTGTTTGGACACAGATATTTGTCAGTATGATTGTCGGTTGACATTAGAGTACAGAAAGTATTGACATAATAAGAGTGCAGGAATCAGGTGAGTTGAAAATTTCTTGAAGGTTCTGCGGTATGTCGGATCAGTTTCTAGCTTCTAAAAACCGTGGACAGTCATATGTCATATGTTAAACATTTTTAGTGTTCTGTTGTACTGATTGCACTCTGGTGGTGGGTATTTCTGCATAAGATGGTCATCTGGTATGTCCTATCATGAGACGTGATATAAGCGTTTCGTTTTTTCTAGTAAGTTCCGGAAGAGTAATCCATTTAAGAGGATTTATTGGTTTCTAGTAGTTTTTCTTCTCACAGATTGAAGACTATTGATTTATCCATGTTTGTTGTATTTTTTGCTTCACGTGAAGAGTGGTATATGAAATGGCTGCTTTAGCTATTTGGAAGACAGCTTTATTTCCTTCGATACCACAGCGTTATGGGATCTATATAAATTGAAGTTGTTTATTTGATTCAAATGTGCTATATGCCGAAGGGCGTGGATTTCTCTGACTTATTAATTTTGTAAGTACATATCTTGTAGACCCTGTGAACTTATTTCCATTAATGGTGTTGGTGAATTTCAGAGCTGCTTTAATAGCATGCAGTTTACTACTATAGATAGGTAGATGATTCTCCAGCCAATTTAAAATTTTGTCCTGTTGTGTTATCCGAAAATGCACTTCCTCCTGCTTCATTTTTCTTAAAACCATCGGTGTACAAAATTGTCGTGTTGTTGAGGTTAGATAGAATTTCACAGGTGAAATTTTTATACACTGCTGAACAAGTGGTTTCTTTAGGATACATTTGTAAGGATGTATTGCTGTGATGGTTATACGGCTTTACTATATAATTAATTAATATTTAAAATAAAATTTGCTAGAGCCTCCCATCGCTACATAAATTTCTTTTGGGTTCAGCAAATATTACAGATTTATGAAACGCTCAGGGATAATTATTGTGAGTTACTTTATGTTTGACTTGAATTGATGCTCGTATGCCCCTACTTTTAGATAGAATCTAATTGTAAATTAAATGAAAGTTGGCTAGCTCAGGTAAGCAGAGATCTTAACACAAGGTGTGGGTCCCCAATTACTTTTTTGAAAATTCTAGCGTACGCTTATGTACGTAGTTCAGATACCCGCTAAAATGCTACATCAGATCTAAATGAAATTACGTTTCTGAAAGTTCAATCAAGTGATTGTCATTTGGTGGTTTTTAGTTAATTAAATACAACTCAATGAGTAAATCTCACAGGTAAATTCATCATTTCCCGCTTTCTAGTAGCGTCAGTAGCTATCTTTTGGTTTTTTCAGGCAACACCCGTACCTTGATTGTATTAAGCCCAAGCCAAGGAAGGATCCTAACCTCACTTCTGCACTTGGATTTTTCAATTTTAATTTTTACAAGGAAATAATTCGCCTGGGCTCTGTTATACAGCGACGTTTAAGCAGCTTCTCAGCAGGTACACATTGGTATAATTTATATTGGCTTCACCACTAACCTGCGAAACCTTCTTTGCATGCCCGTCCGAACCTCGGCCGCAGCAAGAATGTGCCCAGATCTTCTCTTGGAGTCCGATGTCGGATGTGCGGTGTTGATATGGTCCTCGTAGGGCTCGCCTGCTATCGCTGGAACTGCAAAACCGGTCCGGGATGTCCTCAAATGGGTCGAGATGGTGTCTCGGAGCTCTACCGCAGGATCGGGATCGGTAGCCGATGTTGGAAATTAACTTTAGGCCTTGGATTTTCTTGCCTTCATTTGTGCGTGAACACGACCACGTAAATAGCACTCTGGTGAAATTTTAAAGGTGTAGCTGTATGCAAAAGGTACTACATTTTAAATTAAACACCAGCCAATTTTTAAGCTGACACCAGCAGATTTTATTCAATTGTCTCTCTGAATTGTCAAAACAACTGCATATCAATATAAATAAGTCAAATTAATTCCTTATAACAATTAAACACCTTAAAACTAATATTTTTACAAACGTTTGCTTAATTACTAAATTTGTCCATTACTTTTGTTAATTTTGTCTTTCACATCACTGTGTCCCGCACTTATTAACAATCCTTTTTCACTACGTTCTCACTGATCAGTTCTTCCTTTCGTGAACTTCCACAAGAAACACTTCAGAGTTCAACTAAAAGTCCATTTAATTTTTCCACTCCTGCATCAAATTAATGTTCGGATTTTCAAATAATCTTGCATGTTAATTATTCATTTTCTTCCCTTTATTTGCCTTCAGATTTATTCCTGTGTGCTCTTTGCACTCTGTTTTACCTTCTGCATTTTTATACCTTTTAAGAATATGCTCAAAGAGAAATTTATACAACGATTTCTGACTTGCAATTTACCTCGACAAGCATGTTACCATTCTTTTCATAATCGAATTATTAATACATGGATTGGCTTTTGCATTTTACCATCCCCTTTTAATATTCTAAACTAATTAAATATTGTGGTCCCATTTCTATTAGGTTTAGAACTCTGCCTTTCTTTTTATGTTACGATTTTAATACTTATTACAGGCATTGCTTTGCCAATTTCATTGCTAATTCAAATTTAATTTTATTTTATTTGTTGCCAGTAAATCCTATCTCCCATTCTGAGCTTTTATGACCTATTCATTAGTTTGCTGTGCTCGAGATGTGTGATTCAGGGCTTAAGACCATCTCAGTATTTACTGTTGGTGATTCAACCAGCCAAGGTGGGACAGAGTTAGGAACACATACAGGTAAAAGAGAAATGTTTAAATCTGTTAGTAGGTTTCTAGTTCGGATATTGAATGGGGTTGTTTGATGTTGTTCAAGTTTGAATGATCAGGAAGCTAAAACATTCTGGTGGTATACGTCAATAACTGTGTTTGTATTTTATCGGGTGTTGTCTACGAATTGCAAGTTATTTCTAGGGCTAGTACGGTGGGTTCCCGTTGCTAGTCATATTCCGTTGTGATATATGGAGTATAGTGTCATCAGAGGTTTATTGAAGCAGCCGTAAATACACAGACGATATTATATTTTTGCTCGTATAGGTGCATTTACTATAGTTGATAAAATGTATGTGTTTGCTCCCTATTCTTGGTTTGCTATTGCTTTAACAGCATTTAAAGAATTTCGACAGCGATCTATAAGTAGTTCTTTTGATATGGTGAGTCCAAGTCAGCTTGCTATCCATTTCCATTCCCATATGTTTAATTCTATTTACGTCTTCTAAGGGGCAGTTGTATAACTTCAATACAGGCATGTGTAAGGGCTGCGTTCTGGTTAAGGTATAACACATTTAGTTTTGGCTGTAGAAAAGCGAAGTCCTTTGCTTGTTGACCATTGCTGTAAAATATCCACAGCTTTCTGGAGTGATTTTTTAATAACCTAAGGATTGTTGCCTGAAATAAGAATTACAAGGTCGTCTGCATAAAGTGATACATCAATTTTTTTAGGTAGCCTGTCAGTAATACCGTGTACTGCAATTAAGAAGAGAGTGACGCTAATAATAGAGTCCTGTGACACACCATTTTCTCGCCGCTCAAGTGTTTCCTATTCGCACAAAAAATGTTCTATCTTGCTAGAAATTTCATATGAAGTGAATAATTTTACCCCCGCAGCCTCATTGTAAAAGGGTACCTACTTAAAATTTGATGTCGCCAAGTACTGTCGTAAGCCTTTTCAAGATCAAAGAACACGGCAGCTAGTTTTCGAAACGTGTTTTGATTCCGGTTTATTAGGTTTAAGGTTTCCAGTATCCAGATTAGTTTATCTTTAACTAAACGTTCGAGAAGTTTTCATAATGCGCATGTAAGGGAGATGGGGCGGTAACTATCTGGGTTTTGTTTTTGTTTATTTGTTTTAAGTATTGGAACTATTATAGATTTCTTCCACAGGTCTGAGAATACTCCTTTAATCCATACGTGACTGTAAAGTTTGATTATTAGTTTTTTTTTGAGCTTCTTGTACTGTGATAAAGCATAATATAGTTCAAACATTTTTATATCGGCGTTCTAGTTTTTATCGTGCGCTTCAGGGCGGTTTCTACTTCTATTTTCTTTGTACCGCTCCCTTAAAAAAATGATGGTCACGGCAGAATATGTCGTAGTGTAAGGACTAGTCCTGAAAATGCTTCGGGCTTTACAATTGAACAGTATGATTAAGACAATTTGGGCGCCTTGTCGTTACTCACAACATAAAAACAAACCTAGCTAGTAAAATAAATCAACACCTACCTTGTAAGCTTCTTACCTCGATCTAAAGGGTAGTAATGGGAACAACAACAAAAATACAACAGTAACAGTCAAAAGAATATTTAATATTCAACAATGAAACAACAAATTAATCGTGTAGAGTCACCCAACTTACAAACACATGTAATTGTAAAATACAAAAAAATTGGGACAATACAAACACATTAAAAGCTTTACTCCCAAGTATTTAAGTAACAAAATAGCTAATTATTGCTCGAGTTACAACTCAGGACAACCACCTGAAATATCGCATTTGACATATGTGCACGACGCCCCAAAGGACGAGGTGGATGTGAGTTTCAGGTACATGCTTATTTCAGCAATTTGGAAATGATTAAATACTCGCTCTTTAGCTCTAATAATTGATTGAGTAAAAGAGTAATTAAACAGGCTTCAGTTTGAATTTCTAGGGCCTTGATATGAACTGATATAGTTGCGGCAATTGTCTTTGTCGATACAAAAAGTGCATGTACTTACAATTTAGTTCGTTGCTAATGTCCAGTGATCGGAAGGGGAAATCTTGGTATGTTGCATCTTGTCCAAGAAGACTTCTAAGCGGGCTTGGCTGCATATATCTTAGAATCCAAGGACGCCACTATTAAGAGGGCAGATAATTGCGACCTGGTATACTGGAATTTCTGGCTAGCTTATAGAAGAGATATTGGGAGGCCTTGTATTCCTGTAGCAATTGTAGAATAACCTTAAAGAAGCCGTATGGGAACCAGCCTATATATTGAAATTAGTATGCGAAATTGAAGTAGAAGAGGCATTCTTACCAAAGCTGTTCACGACCGTTTGTGCAGAAAACAACAACACGGCGGTTTTCGTTTATGGAAGCTGCAGAGGAGTCGGCCAAGCTGTTTGCGGCCGTTCGCGAATAAACAAACGCGCTAGCAGTTTTCGTTTGTTTAAAACAAGAGCGGTTTCAGCTTACTCCAAGAATTTTAGATCCGCGAAGCGCGCTTCGTGAAAAATCAATAATCGAGCGATTCGACTGTTTTCAAGGGAGCCTACTTAGGAATGTGAAAGCCAGCGAGCGTGCCTCGACCGGAAAATCTGGCAGGTTAATTTGCTACATTATTTAAATATAAGATGCTAATTGCAAGGACGCGCTATTGAAACGAAATTGAAACGGGGCGTTACATCTTGCTCTGAAATGCAGGTAGTAATTTGATGAGCTTGAATTCATTTTAAAATGACTTGCTAAGATATTAACTACCTACTACTTTTTGGTTTGTATATACAGTATTGTTTTTATTTAGATCTGTTATAATAAACTTTAAGGCGATACCTTTATTTTTTAAATTTTAGAGTACATTTCCTTGTTTGGTGTAGGGGAAGCAGATTAGGACTCTTTTTTTCAATAGTAAGTATCTTCACAATTTTAAAATATGTAGGACTTACGGATGCACTGAGCGATAGCTCCTTTAGTTGGATCTTTTAACTTAACACTAGGAGAATTATATTTTTTACTTTATTCTAATCAAAAGTTCTTAATACATTTAAATTGCAGATACTTATTAAATATACCCAGAGACTTTAGTATTCTTTTTAATGAGCGATATTCTTAATTGGAAAAGGAGGAAAAATAGTAGAAATTTTATAGCGGTAACACCTCTTTAATTCCAAGGTAAAAAGAGAATGAGAATGTTTGTTTGTTCACTAACTTATTTTAATATAAGTATATAGACCAGACCCTTCTTTCCGTCTTACATTATCATTATGCTCCCATCCCTTCTGCAATTGCACAACCCTGTTTACACTTACATTAAACTTTGTTGCAATCGCTCTTACTGGCATTCCGCTCATTATATATGTATGCATTAGCTGTAACCTCTTTCACCTACCGGTGTGGAGGCTACTATCCATAATTCTAACCTTTCGAAATCATTTAAATGACGAGGCATGTTTTCAGATAAGTGATTTACGACGTTTAATGACTTCGAAAAATGTGACAGTTAATTTAAATGCACAGGAGCACAGGTTGTTAAAGTATTGTTTTTAAACGTTGAATTTATATACATTGGTTTTTTTGGCGACAACCGCACTTTGTTTTGCCTGTTGTTCTTTACCACACCAATATTGCAGTCCGCCTGCCTATGCAGAGCCACCTCCAACTGCACCCTCTAGGGCATGTAGACGAAAATCAAGCACTTCGGTGAAGTCCTGGCTCAGCAACAACTCTTGTACCTCTATAAAGTCCGCAGATGACTTCCTCCAATGCAGCTGGGCTCTATAGATTGACCAAGCGCTGCAGCACAGCTTACCCTAGGGACACTTATTGTCGCCCGATGGCACCACAGACAAACTCAATCAATGTACTTTCTTACCGACGACCGACCTCTGTAGGTTTGCGGAAACTGGCGGTCGTGGGTTTGATTCCCAGGGCCGCCTGATCTGATTCAGGTTTTTAGGTGGTTTCCTTGAGTCAATAGAGTACCTTCTCTGAGGCGAATGCCGGAGCAATATTTCTCCACCTTTTCTAGACCTTCTTATTTTCTTCACGTTTCCTTTTTCTAAGCCTTCCCCACAGCTTCCTATTCTTGGCTAAAGAGGGGCGCAAGGCTCCTATAGCAGCTTAAAAGTTTGAAAGTATTTAAAAAATAAAATGTTTTGCGAAAGGCAAAGAAAAAAGTTGTTTTTTGGCCTTGAGATTGTTCAGTTAGCTAAAACTAACACGCGTTAAAAAAATCATATAAATCTTACTTAATTTCCGAAAAATAGTAGTTTTGGATTTTCACAATTTCGAAAAACGCCATTTTCTAACTAAGTAAAAATCACTCAGTATACCTGATAGAGACTAAATAAGTTTTCAGGCAAACACAAATTATACTCTAAAAAATTTGTTTAAAAAACTAAAAATGAAAATTTTTCCAATTTGATGCCGACTTTTTGGCGGTCACTGTATACTTCTATGTTTAAATTATTTCAAATAAAACCCGTATGGTATTATTTTATGCATACTGACGTAGGTATGTATAAATGATAGTTATATTATTTTCTTCAAATGCACGAGCTAGAGTGACCAACTTTCAATTTATACCGTATGATAGAAAAGTTTTATCCTGTAGAGGGCTGTGGAATTGTTTTGTTAAAAATTTATGTTGGCAGTAGTGGTATTAAAAGTCACGTTGGCATTTTATATCTGACAGTTTAAGGTTATATCAGTAATGTCATTTTAACAAATACAAAAATTTCTGTTGAATACATAAAAATGTTAATAACAAAAACAACTACAGCTATTCAAAGCGATTTCCTCCGTTTTCCATACACTGCACCACTTTGTGTTAAGTATAAAACATTCTGTCAAAGTTAAGTGATTCTATCAAAATTGTACAGGTTATAAGTACCTTTACTCACCACTACCAACATATTTTTTTTTATTTCACAGCCCTCTAGAGTGTAAAAGTTTTCGATCATACTGTACAAACCCTGAGATCCTTCGTGAGTAAAAAAAAGGTTTTCTTCAATAAGAAATACAGAATGTTTATAGAAAACAAAAAACAAGCAAATTAAAACAATGTTTTTATTCCTTACTATTAATGGTTAGCAAATATAATACAGGGTGTTACCAAATACTTGTCCATATCGTACGTCACAAATTGGCCAAAAATGTCATACTCGTATACTTGAGCATAGTTTCAATGCTCAACCTTTGAATGACTTTTCTGCCTCGACCTAACGGTCTCGGCGAAAATTGACATTCTCACGCGCCATAAAAAACACTCATTTCGCGCACTTAATACAAAAATTACTATTTTGCGTTCAGGGGACTCGAAAACGTGAAGATCTTTTGAAAACTCAAATTTGAATTTTTGGGGTAAATCCAATACTTCCTTTATCGTAAAAGGAAGTAAAAATAAGATGATGTACTTTCCCTATGAAAATTTGGATATGGAGGGTTTTCTGTTTTGATAAAACAAGGCTTTTGTTTTTCGAATTTTTGTATTTATTTTTGATCGTAGTAAGTTGATTTACTAGGAAGGTGATCCATCACGCTAATAGTAGAGGTGTCTAAGTTGATTTACAATAAAGAAGTCGTTCACCTTAAAGGGATTTGTATAATAGTATAAACTTTGTAAATTCATAAAACTAAAAAGACCTTGCAAGAAATCAATGTTGCCAGCAGGAAGATGCCATATCATATATGTTATATTAATACAATATCAACACCAAAAGTAATTATTATTTAAGAGATTTATTACTAACAGAGTTGGGCAGTATCTAGATACTTTGTATCTAAGATACTTGTTACAGATACAGATACTGTATCTGTATCTCTCCGTCTTTTTGAAAAATATCAGTGAAAAGTATCTACTGATACAAAATTATCAGCCTTAGATACTCAGATACATAAAAGGTTTATTTGCAGATGAAAGCGTTTCAAACCTGTCCGGCTGTTAACCTTTTCGAACGGCGGGCTTCATGCCTGGGGTCAATAGCTTTGCCCTTTTCTTTGCGGAGAGGGCGTCAGTCACCCGGTCGTTAATCCCCTGGCCAGGCTGCCGTTATTCTTTCGTGTGACTTTGGGCCCTTTCAGGAGAGGGGACGTAATGGAACCTTATAATACTATTTTAGACGGATTTTTTTCTGTTTTATCAAAAGATAGTGATGGAAAGGTGAAAGCAGAATGTTCAATTTGCAAGGGAACGTTTTCAGAAGCAGTCAACCAAACTTCTAACTTTAAAAAACATTTGATGGTAAGTAGGTAAGTGCCCTTATCAATTACTGTACCTACACATAAACTGTTGTATTATTACTTATAATCTCATAAGAGCATTAATTACCGGACATGAATTAATGCTAGAATGTAGATTCGGCAAGAAAATCGTAGTGACTCGGCCATAAATAGTAAAATTTAAATTTTACTCGAAAATAAAATATCAAGTGATATCAAAAATGTATCCATAGTAAGTTGTTAATATGTTAGTGGCACTGTAAGTCTATGTCAAATTCGAGGTTAGCAGGTTAGGTTTTGGGTCAGTCTGTGTCAAAACTGACGCAAAACCTAACCTGCTAACCTCGAATTTGTCATAGACGTACAGTGCCACCAACATATTAACAACAGTGAATGTCAAAAAATTTCCACTTATTAATCACAGTTCGGTTGGTCTACCTACAAAAAATGTCCAAGAAATTTTGTTGTTGTCTTGGTTACAGCTCGTGAACTAATTTTTCTATTGGTCATTAATGAGTGTCGTACGATTTTCTTATTAATTACGCCAATCATAAATAAAAATTTAAAAAAACTTAAGCTGGACTACGGACTAAGAAGCAAGGAACAAGACTCTTTGTGAAATAAAAGAGTTGAACTTAAATTTTCTTGAAAGATCTATGAACTTTGTATAGTATAGCAACAATAGTAGAACTTTAAAAATTTGTAATGGTGCGATGTAGGAGCGCGTTCAAAATTTAGGGCCGTTTTTTAGCTTGCTAATTGAATAAGGAATTTGCCGCTCTCTCTTCCTGTGGTAGACCTACTGATTTTCTGATTTTCTTTCAAGAAACGTAAGGTTGAAATATTTTATTTGACAAAGATTGTTGTTTCCTGCTTTTTAGTCCGTTGTGTGTTACCGTAGTCGGGTTTTAGTTTTTTAAATTTGTATTTAATTTAAAGCTTTTTGGGGGTTTAGAAGGCTATAGGCCTAGCAAGCTAGCACTACATGTAGCATTATCGTCTATCGCTACTCGCGATTAAGGTAGGTTAGGTAGCCTCATCTTATGTAAATTACGCTTCAAAAGAATTAATGCCCCAGCGGGAACTGGTCGAGTTAGGCCTGATTTTTTAGTATCGACATCTTTGTTAGTCTTAGCTTTCCAATGACAGATCTATAGTATAGTTTATGTTTGTATGTAAATTAATAACGTCATATAAGTCGTATATTAACTTGATAGGAAGCGCGAATTGTTGAAATATCGCACCCTAAGTTGAAAACCGTCTTTTATGGAGAACCCTAGAGTTACTAGATAGAGAGAGTAACGCGACTGGTATCGCCAATGTATTTGGCTCATAAATGGCGGTTTGTAACTTTAGCCACTTCCAAAGACGTGATTTCTCAATTGATTTTGCGCCGTCAAGTGATTGGCTAAATTTTGATATATGACGTCGGACACTTGTCACTTCACTTTTCAGTTATGTCAATTTGTTAATTTTCGGTCTTCGTTATCTTTTTGAGCTTCGGTGAATTGTAAAATGCTAGGGTGTTGTGTGATTTTTTGTAAAAATCGCAGCGAATCTGGTTTTCGACTATTTCAGTTACCACAAGGTGAAAAGAATGAACAAAAAAGGCGTAAATGGTTGGCATTTATTTGCAGGAGCTCGTATTTGTGAAGTAAGTCGATATATACCCACATATATTAGCAGATTACAACAGATTTGCAATTAATCTGAATCGTTAATTAATTGTTCTTCAATAACAGGCACATTTTGAAAAAACCCAATTTGAATCAGACAGACAGGATGGAAGAAAACTTTTAAAATGGAAAGCGTGGTTATGCACATTCAAATGTCCCGCCAATTTGTGGACCAACAATGGCCGACTTTCGCGTTACTCTCTCAATCTAGTAACTCTAGAGAACCCTAGGTTAATTCTTGATGCGCAGGAGGCTTTTTAAATTTCTCATTAGGTTTGCTTCCACATTTTATCTAATACCAGCCGCTATTTTAAATGTTGTCAAAAACAAAGTTCATATTTGTGTTTCTCTCTAAATTCCCTTTAATTTTACACCCCACATGCCTAGTTTACGACAGTTTCTTTTTTTTTTGTTGCAACATTTTGTTCAGTAAAAGCCGCCATTTTTATTTTTGAGTAAAGTAAGTTGCATATTTGTGCTTGCCTCATCATTCTCTATCGTTTGATACCACACTTGATGTTTTCGAAATACATTTTTTTTTCGTCACTCCTAAATGGCATCCCCCCTGATAAAATTGTAACTAACAGAGACGAATTAAACCACGTTTCATTTGTCAAACTCCTTTTGGTAGTTTTTGAGATACGAGTAACAGATGAACATAGGGTGCTAAATTCATAACCCTGCCGTAGTCAGATAATAAAAAGTACCCGCCCACCTAAAACCTACCTACGCCAATTGCAATGCACCTCCCTGGGACGAAGACGAAGGCTACATTATCTACCTATATTTTTTTTAAGTTTTCAATGTTTGCCATGAGAAAAAAATATAGATTTAATGTGTGCCACAAGGGTAGAAAAGAAGCCCACTTAACAATACAGTTGAAGTCTATCTCCATACGGAACCTTTTAATTTGAGAATAGTATTAGGCCTACATATATTAATGTCATGTTTTTATAATTTTTAGCGCAAACACCCGGCTGCCCTAAAGGAATATGAAGAGCACAAAGCTGCTGCTTCTAGGCAGGTGCGACAGAAAAGAAAAATCGCTGAGGACGGTTCAAATTCTCAAGGAAGAATGAAACAATCAACACTTCCACCAACATGGACTGCGCAACCAATTTAAAAAAAACCTGGTCGACTGGATAGTGAACAGCATGTCCAAGTTATCAACCGTCGAAAGTGGGAAAATGATTGAAGATCTGAAGGTAGGGTTCACACCTTTTTCAAGAAGGACCCTCACTAGAAGAATAAAAGGCGATTTTACCACCTGAAAAAATAGTGTTAGAAACATGCTTCCCAATGTGGCCCATGTATGTACAACCGCGGACATTTGGTCTACTAGAACTCGGAGTTTCATGGGTTGTTACAGGATAATTTACCTCAATCGACATTGATCGCATTAACTGACAAAATCGATGAAAAAGAGTAAAGGGTTCGCCGGCTTTTACAATAACACAGATCTTAAATGTGTCGGAACAGATGGAGTCGTTCCAGTTACCCTCAACTTAGCTCAGTCAGGGGGATAGTTCGAAAGCTCACTTAAAACGGACGGCACTTACCCTATGCTCATACTCAAAATATATAACCCAAGGCGCCACTTGCTTTTAGAAGGGGTTGCTTGCGTGAATAAAGCAAGAACTTCACGAAAGCTATGAGGATGTCCCCCAGGTTTGCCGCTATTCACCTCAGCGTCGCTCACTAAACCTCCTCCGAGTCTTCAGGTCCAAACACAAAGGGTGGCCGTGAAACCAAATGTCTTACCTTGAAGGCCACGCCCCCTAAAGGGTTAAAAAAAGAACACTGACACTAGCCCAAATCTTGGGGCTTGCTTAATCAAAGGACATGCTTTTAGCTTTACGCTCATTTACATCCGACGTTAGCCGTCGTTAATTAGTGACCAAAGGGTGCAAGAATAACAAATAACTAGGCTGAATTTGACAAAAGTTTCATTTAATAAACCACCCAAAGGTGGCTCAAATTCAGTACAGTGGGTACATCCTATATGAAATATCGGGGACCTCAAGCAAAAGTTACCTTAACACCGAGATATTTATTGTTACAAAGTAGGCAAAACGAAATAACAGGAGTGAAGCCCCTGATTAACAGCAAACAAATCAAATAATAGAATTGAGCGAACATACGCAATGTTTGTGAACACCGGAGAACGCACAATAAAGCTATTGACGCCACTTAACTCAGCACATAAATTAAACGCAGCGGATGCAGTTAATATATCATGCCTGAGCTGTAAGCATGGTGTTGATGGCTGCTATGAACTCGGCCTCGGTGAAGCTTGGCAGAACGCTACGGTGGTGCGAGCTCCCCAAACAGGAACGAAACAGGTCGGGAGGGTGTCGGCAAGAAGTTAATCCAGTCTTCGGGATGGCCCAATGAACGTAATCAGGATTTGCAGAGCAGAATTTCTCGAACTACACGAGCACACAGGCGGGACTTATAAAACGACGTCTTGGTTTGATGTGCACGACGGAAAATTTTGCGTCCCTCAACACTTAATGAGCGGACGGCATACTAAACAATAAGACGCCGTTTCCCCAAATAAAAAAACGTTTCGCGGGCCTAACCCATTACTTCGCGCTCAACCCTTGTTTCTTTTCGCAACTTCGGCTATGAAGACTGTCGCCGAACTAAACTCAAAATTTAATTACCGTGCGAAGACCACACAATACATTTTTACTTAAGCACGAAACAACGTAACCCCCGGCTCCCGGGGTGTGAACTTCACCACACAACTGTCTTATTCGAGGGGTTGCTACTAATTCGTTCTCTAAATGTACGCGCTCGAAAAACGCCCGCCGGAAGAAAGTTTGGAGTTCCAAAATTAATAATTCCATATGCATAATCATCAAGGGCTTATCGAAACTTGCTTCCCTTTGTCAAAGCTTGGAGCAAAACTCGGACGGCTGATGCAATGTCTGCGTCGGCAAAAATTCGGGGAAAGCCCCGCTTAAGCGATACCTCATATCGGAAAGTTCCACAAGGCTCAAATGTCTTGACCGATAAATAAGATTTCTAAGAAGTCCCTGTTAACAAGGCACAAAGAAAAAAAATTCCAACACACTTGTCATGCCACGTACAGGAATTCCATGGGCTTAAATATCAGATTGCAAGAACAACAAGAAGCAATACGCAGGACTTGAAGCGTTAATCCGCATTATCGGCAATACGGAATCAAAGAATGAATCCACGGTCACAACTCGGCAAATACAACATAAACGGTAATATTTATAATATAGTTCCGAGACAAGAAATATTACTATGGCCTTGCGCCAGCGTTAAAGAATTGGTTACCTCAGAAAACAAATGCGAGGCGCAAACATTTCAATGCCCGCCGGAATAAATTCAAATGTAACTAGTACAGGGGCGAATCCAGTAAAATTTTAGATAGAACGAACGAGGTCGGAATAACATAACAGGGTGTCACAGTGCACTGGCTTGATGATAACTTAACCCGCCGATCTGCAGTTTTAGCTTGCAGACATTTTCCTAGTCCGCACACATTTGATCGGATAGCTGACATTTTAAACGACATTCATAGAGAATTCGAGCTGAATTACGAAAAAATTGTTACAACTGTCACCGATAACGGAAGCAATTTTGTCAAAGCATTCAAAGAATTTCTAGTTTTTCTAACTGTGCCCAGTGAAGATGAAGATGCTGAGGACAGCAACAGCAATGATGAAGAATTGGCGGGTACTGAGGATGATGAGTTCAACTTCGTTTCAATGCCAGAACTTAATAGTAAAGACAGTACTACAATTTTGCTGTCTATACGTGTGCGCCTTGCTACTCACACACTTAGTCTGATTGCAACTACCGATGTGACAAAAATCATCTCTTCTAGTACAGTGTCCAGAGTACATCACCCTGCTTTGGCAAAATGCAATACCCTTTGGAATGCTGCTGGGTAACCCAAATCAGCTGAGGTGATTTTTTCGGTTATAAGTTTACATCTGAAGTGCCCCGTAGTCACTCGCTGGAACTTCCTGTACGACGCTATCAAGCAACTCTTATCTTGCAAGGACAATCTGAACAAAGTGTGCCAACTTTTGAAAATACCACAATTCAAAGAGGCTGAAATACCGTATCTGAAGGAATACGTGGCCATTCTTCTTACTCTGATAGCTGTGGCCCTAGACTAATTGCAAGGAGACAACGTACTGTGTGGCGAGCTCCTCCCGTGCTTATTCAACACAAGATTGAGATTAGAATCTATGGCAAGAACAGGATGCTTCCGCTACTGTAACGAATTGCTGAAGGGAGTCTCCAATGCTTTTCAAAAAAGGTTTGAAGAATACATGGAACTTGCACCTTTAGTAAATGCAGCTAGGATAGCGACATGCACGCACCCCCAATACAAACTAAAATGGCTGGGCAAATTTCCCGAAAAAATGAAATTGGCCAGACAAGTTATGCAAGATGCTATTCTAATGGAAAATTAAAAATTGAGCTCTCCACCACCGACAGTTATTCCATCTGAAAATCCCTTCTCCGACCTGTTTGTTAATGAAGATGGCAGCAAACCTACCAATACTTCTAATTCTATCGACCTACAGGTTCTCCAATTTCTGACTGTTCTGAACCAATACCCGCTCTTGAAAAGTTTTTTTGAGGGTTAATACCATGCTGCCTTCCAGTGTACCTGTACTGTGGAGAGATTATTCTCATACTCAACTATGATGAATGCGCCAAAAAGAAGAAATTTTAGCAACACCACGTTCGAATATGTATCTTGTATTCCTTAAAGGCAACAAAATTATTGTTTAATAATTTGCGATTATGTATACGATACAAAAGTGCCTGTAAACAATATACTAATTACAGTTAATTCTTATTACTTTTTTTACTCGTACCTAAAATGCAATATTATTTTCGCAATAACAACATAGGTGGGCTAGGCTAGGCATAGAAACACGCTGCACGCAACGAAATGCCGAACTCGATTTGATAAGCACTAAAAAAAGTATTTGTATCTGTATCTATATCCGTGGACCATTCACAAAAGTATCTGTATCTTGTATCTAAGATACCAGCATTATGAAAGTATCTGTACTCCAGATACTTTCTGAAAGTATCTTCCCCAACTTTGATTACTAAGACGTATTAAAACTTCTATTATCAAATCATTTTATTTCTATTTATCTTTTAAAGATTACAGTTACAGAAGAATGAATGAACAAACGAATTCTAATAATGAGCAGCACTTATTAATGTAGATCGAACATAATCATACATAGCCAAGAAAAACTATGGCTACCTTACTAATATACCTAGCGCTTAACATAGAAATTAGAAATATCGCCATGTTAACACGTCTTTTTATTAAAAACATAACATACAATAATGTTGCTGCAGTATTCTAACGTTCAATTAGTGTTTAAAATGTGCTCGTACTAATTACTAAATCAAATAAAAAAGTTAAAAAAGGACCTTCTTTAAAAATCAAAAACATATTTCCATATAAATTTAATAATTTTTTATCTTTATAGTAGCATATATTGGTACGTTACTTCTAAAACACTTTGGTAAATCAGAAATATTAATTAGCAGCTGTGAGGAAAAGGAAAACATCTTTGATTGGCATTTACAATGATCATGACTGAAATACACCGTACCCACCATATTATTTTCATTGAAAAGGGTGAAGCTGAAAAAAAATGTAACATCACCATCTTTTGGCAGTATCACGGTAATCCTATACATCTCTATGATAATAATTTCATTGTCCACAAAAGTATATAAATAACGAAGGGTGCCGTTTTCACTTATACCATATGTATACTCATTTGAGAAGTTTATATATGTTTTGTATCGAGTGCAATGACTTGTCATGTGCGATGTTATATCACTTCGTGAAAAGACAGCTCTACATTTATTAAAGTTCTGTGGACAGTGGTACATTCGAAAATCACATTCAGTTTGGTGCCTTCCTATGATATCTCCTTTTCCAATAAAGTTGCAGCCTTTCCATCTGCAGGAAAAGTGTTTTTGAATCAACAAATTTTCCAATGTTTTATCGGTAGTCCGTTTGCAGCCCTTCACATAGGAACAATCTCCACAAATAATTTTGTTTTCAAAGTCAAACAGCGGTGGAACTAGAAAATACTGACATTGTGCACATCTATTTGATTCCAACAACTTATAATCAACTTCAGTATTGGGAGAGCTGTTGTTGGTAAGTGTTGGTAGTTTGACATGAAATACTACCGTAAAACTTTTGGGATTGTTTAACGCTGCAAGTATAGATTTCATATCTACATTCAACAAGTTATCGTTACATAAATATTTATTATAAGCGAAACATTTGGCTTTCAAAGTCAAACAATAATTGAGGTCTAAGTCGTTGAACAACTGCAGCTTACAATTCTGATCGTCCACATCCATCATGCACAAATTAATTCGGTACGTTAAACTAGACATGGTTGAATTAAATGCATATTTAATGATGAAAGATCCGAGATTTCCATTTACCAGTAGCATGCCTTCCTTATTCTGGCCGATGTTTAATATAATTTTAGCTTCCTGCTGTACAAAATGGGCGTGCTTTTCAGCAAAGTGACTGGTTATCTGAGACACTGATCCCTTCCATGTGCAATTAGTATAGGGCAGAGACGCACAAGGGAAAGGGCGGTGAATACATCCTTCTTCATGCTTCACTACCTTGTTAAATTGGACATTGGTGGTGCATCCAAATTGCTTATAACGGCATGGAAACGTCGCTTCGCTAAGCAAATTTTCTACGATTAAGGCTCTGTAAGGTACTACATTGTTTGGTGGCGCACAGTGACAGCAAAGAGCTCTTCCATCTGGCAGCAATCGTATTGGGGCAAGAGACAGGTATCCACTGCAGACTGAGCATCGTAGCCCTTCGTAGCAGGCCTGACTGACGTCCAATTTAATAATCTTTAACATTTTGTCGGATGAATTCTGAAAATTTTACAAATATATTAAAAGAAGCACATACTGTACTAGAGTAATTTTCAGTCAAACGCATCCGGTCTCGCATCACAAAGTATTACTTTTACTCCTATTAACATAATATATTGTTATTCAAATCCCAACGTACCCCTTTCTGCAGAAACTCTACATCGTCTTCAGTGTCATCTTCGCCTTCGAGGGATTCCAAATGTTGGCCTTCGAGTTCCTTGTCCTCTGCTTCGTCATCTTCCTGCCCTTTCGCTCCTTCCTCCTCTTCGTTGAGCTCTTCACTTTCCGAACCCCCTCCGTTTTCTTCTTTCCTGGCTTTCTTTACTTTCTCTGTACTGTCCTCTGCCGGTCTCTTCGTTCCATTATGTTCGCATTTGGCATCTGGCGCACTTTTGTCGTTCTCGATCTTCTCGACGGCGACTTCGTTATTTTCGTTGGAATTCATTTTTGCTTGTATTTTAGTTTAACGCTTTTTTACGAACCAACTTTACAGCACGAACGCTCACAACACTACTGACACTGACAATCATATATATAATGTAACCCCACGACCGGCACAGAATGACAGAACTGACCAGCTCTTGGCGTCTCGGTTTCGGCAAGCTTTATTCAAAAATTAAGATGGCGGCCCAGTCAGGGTTGCCAGATTTGGCTACTTGTCGCCATTCTGGCGCTTTTTATTATTGTATTATAGCGACCGATTTGGAGGTTTAATTTTTAGAGATTTTTATGGCTACTTTTTGCAAGCTCTGTGGCGAATTTCAAATTTATTTTAAAAAAATAGTTTTAGAGATTTAAGGTTTAAAAACAGAATGGAAGTAATACTTGTGTGATGTTAAGCACAACCACGGGAACGTAACTACCAAAAAGTATGTTGTCTAGACACTACTGCTCTTCTGGTATTGCTATTACCAACCGGTCCAGCAAAATAACAAAAATCACCAAAAATTAAATGTTTAGTTTTATCACCACAGATATTTTATAAACCAAAACGGTGCAACTGTAATACTTTTGTGCAATTATGTACCTTTTTATAGTTAGTACTTGTTTATTCAGAGTTTTTGTTCTGTTTTTATAGTGTAATTTAAGTAACATACTTCTGTAATAAGACTAAAGAAAATGTCAGTTGTTATTTTTGAATTTTGCCGGGTGTAATCATAGTGGCGACATCTGACTACTTTTTGTGTAAGTATTGGCTACCTCCATGTCAAACCATCTGGCAACCTTGTTTTTGCTACAGGATGTTTCAAAAGTAAACGTAAACCTTAAGAGAGGGTTCTCCTCTCATAAAAATAAGGAAAAAGTTTCGATAAACATGGGTCTGAAAACGCTTCGTTTCCAAGATATAGAGTGTTAAAGTTTTCAAAAAATATCCGTTTTTTATTATTATCTAAAAGACGCTTTGACCAGTTTGAAAAAATGTTTACAGTTTGTTTATAACTTGATGAGGTATCTTTTCGACCTATTACAGTTGATCCAGTAATTCCAGGGGCTTATCCACGGGTCATGTTTTTTGCTTTATGATTCAGAGCACGCTTTGTATTTGCATTTTTATAACAGTCTAGATAGTTGTTTGGAAAGAAAAAACACTAGTAATGTCAAAAACCTGTTACAACCGTCAACTTATAAGGTGTGTACATCCACCGAGGAGTAGTAATACAAGAAGATAGCAAAATTGACAGTGAGATAGAGAGTAGCAGCAACAGATGAACGACTATACAATGCGATAGGAACTTTTTTAGAAAAGAAAGTGATCCCTAAGCAGACAAAGGTGGAAATCTATAAGAAAGTTGTACCGACCTACGCAGGCAAAACCTCAAAGTAAAACCAATAAAACACACTATACAGGATGCAGAACACAAAACTATCAAAAAGGGCATACGAAGCAAGAATAGAAAAGAAAAATAAGAAGACCAAGAAAAGAGTGACAGGAAGAAGTGAAAGAAGCAATACAAAGTATAGTAGAGAAACCGAGATAGTCTAACCAAACACGCGTACACCGAAAGGTACAACAGGCATCAGGCGGATTAAGCAAGTAATGGATTACTATATAGGTCTTTCAAGTGCTTCAATTTTTACTTTATTTGTAGAAAACTAAGCCTTAGACAACCAAAATTACCAATTTATTCGTTTTCGTGCTGCTATTATGAAAGAATTAGGTGACGTAAGCAGTTCATACCTGATTACACTCTATTTCTCGGAAACTTGCACCAGCAGAGGTTTATGAGTACTTAAAATTAATGTTTTGATTTAATTAATTTAATTGGATTTTGTTTGGGGATTTTAGAACTTAGGTTTGACAACATTAAAACTCCGTTTTCTATATTACTACCATATATGTAATACTTACTATATTGCTAGCGGCTATGAGTGGGAAACTCACGATGGAAGTGAAACAGACAACCAACTCTTTCATGTATATGGTGAGCTGTGCGCAAGCGCGGCACGTCGTCCGCCCAATGGGAAAGTGGTCAAGTTTAAAATTCGTTTTAAAGGCGGAGTTCGAATTCTCACGCATGCGCACGAGACTCGTTATATTCTAAGTAAGACTGTCGGCGCCGTAATGTTTTCGGGCGTTCCGAGGCCCTACTAGCAATATATGTATAATACATATATGATTACTACCAATATGAACTTCTACTGAGATCATAAAATCCCCGAACTCAAAAACATAAAAATAAAGAAAGATGTGGAAAAGAAACAAACAAATGAAAACTGATATAAGTTATTGTTTATTGATTGTGTTTACGTTAATAATAATCAAACAAATTACACTAAAATAAGTACTGCATACAAATAAACTCACTAAAACTAAATTTATTTACTAATATACTGGAATGGTACGATACTCACAACAATTCTGTGAATAGTAGTACTGAATCAATGATTAACTAAAATTCAAGGATATGAACTGAATTGGTAATATCTACTATTAATGGTAAAAGTTTAATGATTGTAAAGAATAAGCATTAGGGTATTTCTAAGCAAAGATTTATAAGTTGTGATAATTATAAAAACCAAGTTTGGCAAGTGAGTACAGAAGGAACGTCCGAAAGGGTTGCATTTAATTACATATTGTTATTACCGAGACCTACATCTTGCCATCCTGTGTCTTCTATTGTGACCCGTAAGTACTAGAAGTGACTGATTTGTTTTATTTCTTTTCCTTCAATTTGAATATTGATTTTCTACGGTTCTCTTGCTGCGATCATTTTCTTGGTTTTCAACTTTATCCCATATTTTTCCAGTACTTCATTCCATACATTTAAATTTATTTTTCTAATACCATTAACAAGTGTCAACTTTTCAAATGCCATTTTAGTTGTAAAAAATACCTCCTTTTCACCAGTAAAACAGACAAACAGAATAAAACAAGAAGAAGACCAACATATAACAAGAATGAGAGAAAATTAATCAGAAAAAAAGCTTCTGGTATGCCAATGAACAATAGAAATTTTGTGTAAAGAAACAAAAGTAATGGATAAAGATGCAGGTAATTCATGACGATTAATAGATTAATAGAATTAACATCAAGTATTAATTTCAGATTAGAAAAACTTTTCCAAAGGAACCACTATTAGCATGGGCTGCAGAGGTTACATAGTGCTTGAAGAAGTTCTGATTCCTGGGTTTAGGGACGAATAAATTGTAATAACTTGTAAGTTGAATTAAGTTTTTCAAATGCACATTTCCCTATTATAGCATTCACTGCCTTTGAAAAATAGAATAAGATTGTTTTCTAGCTAACATTAATAAATGCACTTCTGTTTTGAGCAAACATAGACAAGTAGTATAATAATTTCAATAGATTTAGATTGTCTTTTCCTTCTGAAATAATGCAAAATGTGAATTGCAAATTACACTTTTAACAAAGATCCGTTTGCTTATGGTTTAAATTACTTTTGTAAATGTAAAATTACGAAGACAGACAGAGTAATTCTGGTAGTTTGTGGTAGTTGTGTTTGCTTATTCACAGTAACTCAAATACTAAGAGCAGTATTATTTCTTGAGAGCTTAACCTACACTATAAAGCGATTTAGTAGAAGACGTACTAAAATTTGTTCATTTGAAAAATGCTGAAGATATATGCAATAATTAAGGTAATAGAATGCTACATTGTACTTCCGGTAGTGGCGTCAGTAGAAATTTTGTTTCGTGACGTGGTGTACTTACTTTCAATTTTTCTCGCATAGCAACAGCGGTCACTGCGTGAACATAAACAATTTAAATAGAACACGGAACTTGTTTACGTTATTTTTGACACCAGGCAACCATCTTGGAATTATCAAGGTCCCATTAGGTAGAAAGATCGAGCATACAAATTCCCGTCAGTTAAATATCGTAGCATACAGAGTGCGTGCAAATAATTGTGTATTTAGAACTT
This sequence comes from Agriotes lineatus, assembly GCA_940337035.1. NCBI lineage: Eukaryota > Metazoa > Arthropoda > Insecta > Coleoptera > Elateridae > Agriotes > Agriotes lineatus. The sequence goes on along the minus strand of OW679199.1, from coordinate 9,355,237 downwards.
TAAATATAACTTTGCCTGTAGCGACCTAATCCTACAGATATAGTCATTTAATTTATTATAAATATTAGAATAAAAAAAGATTAGTTGGGCACTTTACAAAACCCCCTATTGAGCTAGTCATTTTATTAATTATAATTGTTTAAATAATAACAATATTTATGCATTCTGCTTATACAAAATATTTCGTGCTGTTTATTGGTCAATTTGTCATACTACAAAATTAAAAATATTAAAAAGTTTGAGGAAATACCCAAAAAACAGCATGAATCCTATAGCAACACAAAAGACATTGCAGAGACTATCTTCTAAGGAAAATAAATATAATTGGGAACCAGGAAAGCGTCCGTGGTTACGCTATTTACATTTTTTGTGCTTGTACTAATCAGAAAAGCGTTTCTGCAGGTTGTTTATCTTTAACTCCTAACATATATTTTTTGTTTATAGTGTAGTGATTACAGTATTAATATATGCAGTGTTCATAATACTATTTGTTTTAGAGCTTGTACATTACATACAAATCACCGTATGTATGGGAAGTTGTACACTCATGTCAGGCCAAGAAAGTATAAATGTGAAGTATGCAAAGTACAAGTTGCGAGTTCGTACAAATGCTTATACTAGGGCATAACATTTCAAGAGTAAATGCTACGAATTCCAAGGTGATTAGCAATTTGACCTGACGTACAGCCATTTGGAATGCTGCTAATGCGACTACAACTGTTCTCAGCAATGTAAGCTGACAATTCATATGTAAAAGAACCATTTAAATGTCAGATCTATGGTGACAGGTTATCAGCAGCATAATAGTAGTTTGCACAACAAATTTTTTATCTCAAATCTTAAAAAGGCATCACGCAAGCTTCTGGAATGTGGTATTTGGAACTCCAGTTACGCGTATTTTATCAGAACATCTTTAATATTAAAAATCACCTACAGAAGGGCATGTCTATGAATAATTCACAAGAATAGTAATTTAGCAGTGTTTTCTTGATAAGTTTACTTTTAATTCCTGTTATAGTCTGCTGATATAGTTATGTATTTGTACCAAATAATGCTTTAATGTGTGTAAATAAATATAATTCATTGAAATAATTGTTAATTTGACTATAATAGTCTTTTATGAATCGAAACTATTTTGGAACTGTCGAATATTATCGCAGTAAAACTACATTTTAATATAGGTACTTAGCTTTTTCTAGCAATTGTAACTGAGAAGGTTAACATTTCCAGCTATAGTACAGAAAAATCTATTTTATTCTTAAAAACGTTTGACGTCCACTGATTGTAGGTCGTTTATATCGAGTAGCTCTTCTACACAGTTGATGGTTGACAACCTGTTGCTCCAAAATCCATGCACCAAACTAAACGACTTTACATTTTTTGTCATTTAAAATGACAAACATTTCTGAAAGTGCCCTTACTAAAGCCTGCAGAACATGTTTGGCGAAGATCTGTAGCAATGGCAACCCCCTCTACTCAGACACAACGGAATCAACTTATCTGCGGAAAAGGCTCGAGGCACTTTTACCTGAAATAGTAAGTAGCAGAGGATTTGTCTTACAAAAACCAATTTACACATGCTATCTATCCAGGTTTGTAGTAATTCATTTGGTGATTTACTTATGTAATTTTTTGCTAAAGAAGTTTATAAGGGATTTATATGATTAAATTGTGAGATTATGTTCCGCTATTTTGATGTGTACGAAATGTTCTTTTAATAGTTTGGTTTTATTATATGTGACACACAATCCCCTTTAATTGTTGAATACTTTATTTTACTCCGTTTAACCAAGGGAAATAACAAATAACTAGCAAAAATAGTATCAAGTGACATTTAATATCAAGGCAGTTCCCATTTGTAACGTGTATAGCTCTACCAGCGAGAAATAGTGCGAAGGTATCGGCCAGTTCAATAAAGTACAGTCCAGGGTTAAAATCAAAGTAATATTAATCGAAAAAATAAGTATTCATGAAACTCTCTGATTTAATTACTGATGTTACAAATTAAAGTTTGAGCAATGAACTACTTCTATTACTTCTTCAACTAGATATGCAGAAATATCAAATTCACTATTTACTGGATGTGCATTCTACAGGATGATTCACTAGCCTCTTTACAAACTTTGGCAACGGAAAGTAGATTTAATTCAATGAAAAAAATTCATATAAACAGGTCTGAAATGCGTTGTAAGGGAGCTATAGCCCTGAGAAGGGTGATAAAAACACGGATTTTATTTAATTAAAATAGTTCAGATAAAGCAAATTTGGTGTAATTTGGTATATCTACGCGATTTTTTTTTCTGAATTAGATGACGGTCGTATACTAGTGACTGGAGTTTCAACAGTCTCATTCTCCAGTTTCTAATTTTTATATTTGTAGTTCCTCTTTTGCTTTCCTTTATTATTTGATTCATAACTATTATTGATAATATGATAATAGTGGACGTAAACTATCTCTTTGCTTTATACCCCATTCTAGAGCACAAGTTTTTCCATGTAATCCTAATGGTGCCTTAACATTTTCAAAAACTCCTTTAATAGCGTCATACAGTTCTCTGGGAATTTCCAGTTCTTGTAGCGCTTTCCATACAATATTTCTAGGACGCTGTCAAACACTGTAGGTAGATCTAAGATTGTAGGAATGTAGTTACTTCTAGAAGTTCATCTACAATAGTTCTTAGTGCATATATATGATCCGGTGTTTGTCGGCTTATTCCAAAAGCCGCTTGTTCTTCCTCTAGTTTTTCTTCTATTTCATCTTTTAATATGGTTTCTGGTAAATTTAAAATCACTGATGAAAGAGATATTGTTCTGTAATTATTGAGGTATGTGGAGTTACCCTTTTTATGAATCGAAATTATTATATGTTTATCACTGAGCCGATTTCTTTATTGTGAGTACGATATACTCTAAATAACATTCAAAATTGCCCCTGTAATTTATCCAGATAATAATTATACTAGTGGCTGCATCATGTTGTAATATTTATCCATAAATTTCCATTCATTACACAAAATTTTAGCAAATAGGTATTAACTTTTATAACATAAAACTTTTTTGGCGTCATTATTTTCCCACAAGATGTTTATTGAATAATTCAATAAACTAACTCCGTAATCATGTTGTAATTGGCATATTTTAAATTTAATTAGCTAGATAACTTTTTTCACCTAGATAAAGATACATATAACAGATTTTGATATGTAGATAAAGATAAAAGATATTTTTTTTTATTGTTTACATGAATTATCTATATAATGCACAACATATTGTTAAAGAATGCTAGCTCCTCTTCGCTTGCATAATTATTAATTATGTATTACAAAATCACTATGTTATGTGACCTTATGTAATATTTTGGAATTATCTCATATTTGAAATAGCCATATAACTTTTGTATTCAATATTTTACTTTATGTTTGCCCTTTATTAATACAATGCCCCGTTAGTTAAACTATAATTGCTTTCAAATCAAGTACTCTTATTTCAGGGTGGTTCGCCAAATCTAGATCTCTATTAGTTGAATTTCAAATTATATTTAATGACACTTGCTGTCAAACTGATTTCCACACCTTCTCAAACCAGGTATTGACAAATCTGTTTTTTACATTGACATAATTATTAATTAATTCATTAAAATAATTACTGTTTTGTATTTTACTTTTTCCCTATTGCTCGTTATTTAAAATGTTTTGATATTAATTACTAACAAACCTTATCACTTCTTAAGCTCACTCTGCAAATATCCAAACACCACTGCTCCTTCCCTCAAGAGATCCCGATGCTCACCTTGTGTGATACCTGTCAACCAATTCCAAGAATCCGCTGAATCCGACCTCAATCCCCTCATCAAACGTCAACTTCAACTCCAATAGACTCCTGGTAAGTTTCAGCTTTATAAATGAATCTGATCTTATCTTGTTTATTCCTTAAATATTCCTCTGCACTCAGCCATCCCCTCAGAAGCAGTCCAATTCTGTTAGCACTCCTACTAACCTCCTTCTAGATGAATGATCTTACTTCCATACAACCACCAATGGTTCCTTCTATGTTATACACTGTGTTCGATAATCTCTTCACAGATTGTCCAGTCCCAATAACATTAATATTTCACTTTCATTTTGTTGTACCTCGTAGATTTGTTAACAGCATTACTATTTGTATATAACCAAACAACTCTACAAATAATGCATAAATTTCTAGTTTTATTTGCTCAAAATTATAACATTGCAAGATTAATTGTACATTTTTCGATGAGTTTATTTATGTAACTACCTTAAACAAAAATTTCATTCCTATTAGATACTATTCTTATGACACTCTTTTCAATTTTAAATATAATATTATTACAGGATATTCATTCTGATTATTATAACAAATACATTTGTCAATTGTAACCTTGGCTTGTTCTTTATTAACATTCACTGCAACCATCAAATTTGTATATTCAATTAATATCTTAATATCAAATTACCTCTCTCATTGTCTCAATTAATTTCATTATTAATATTTAAAAATTAACACCCATCATGATTTAATTATAGTCTTCTTCCAAATTTTTTAGTTTTAAATATTTCTTTGTTATGATTGATCATACCACTTTGTGTATCATAATAATATATAGTACACGGTGCGGCTTTAATTTTTTTTTTTCAAATTTTCAAATACGTATTATTGAGACAGATGGTTGGTAGTGTTTCGGTATTTTTAAAATGATCTCATTATAAACAATAATTCATAGTACTATTATTAGGCTCAACAAATCTATTGCCAATCCTAAAGTGTTACGATTCGGTACTACAATATAGTACATGTGGCAATTATTTTAATAAAACAAAAGAAAAGGTAGATTTCATACACAGGGTGTCCAAAAAATGGCGGATTAACTCTACAGTGCGTTACTTGGGGATGCCTAATGAACCATGGAAAAATATGAAAAAAATTCCCTGGGCTGTATTTTTCGAAATATTTCTGGTCAAAGGTGGGTAATGAAATCCATTTATTTAAATAACTAGTGTATAATTATAGTGTCAAATATATCTGGGACTTATTAAAATATGAGTTTTTTTTATATTCTTGGGATTTAACTAAATTGTTTTCAATATTTAAGTATTTTAAAAAACTGATTTCCGGTTGAGTTTGTCAATTACTAAATATGGCAAACAGGCTTTGTACAATAATAATATACGAAATCAAGCTTGGCATTGAAATATTTGTTGTATGAATAATATGTTGGTGGCACTGTAAGTTCATGTCAAATTCGATGTTAGCAGGTTAGGTTTTGCGACAGTTTGTGTCAAAACTGACGCAAAACCTAACCTACTAACCTCAAATTTGACATAGACTTACAGTGTCACCAACATATTAACAACTTACTATGGATACATTTTTGATTGAGAAATTGTTGCAGTATCAATGTTGCCAGATTTATTTTTATTAATTTCGAAATATTTCGAAAAATACGGCCCAGGGATTTTTTTTCATATTTTTCCAGGGTTCATAAGGCATCCCTCAGTAACGCACCGTAGAGTTAATCCGCCATTTTTTGGACACCCTGTATAATAACGTGCGGCCACGCGCAATGTATTGAAACTTCTAGCTCCGCTATGATTTAGCGCATAGGTTATTTTTAATGTTCAAAATTGATATTTTTCCACCATCTTTAGAACTAATATCGATAACTTTATAGAGCTAGTGGTGTATTTCTCTTTCATATTGTAGTCTACCTGGTGTACGGGTGGTTCTGCACGTGTTGTTAGGGATTAGAGTTGATCGGCGAAGACTGTTTTACTTCATTTCAGCAGATTTCGCATTTTTGTTCGCACTTACGCTATTAATTAAGAACTAACCTAGCTAATGAAGGGTCGCGTGCCGTCTAGCCGAATGGAAAAACGCACAAAGTCGAACAAGGGCCCTTACTCATAGGAATTTTAAAATAAACTGAGCTGCCCTTTCCAATGTTACATAGGTACATCCACTAATTACGTCATATGCAGGCCACTAAATAGTCCCACCATTTTATTACGCGAATGTGCTAAAAAATTGTAATAACTCTCCGTGAGTTTCGACTTTCACCTGTAATCGTTCATGTATTTTTTGGAAATTCTTGTAGGACGATTATCTACCCCTTTGGAATGTTCGATTAGTAATCTGTTGACGTCACTTTCTAACAGCTTATTTCTTTTAACTGCTGCTTTTTATATAAAAAGTGTGATCAGAAATGCCCCCGTACCTTCTTTTATTCGTCTGATCTATCAAAAGGCAAACTGTTGCTGCTTCGGCGTGTTTTCTATTTAAATTTCTATTTGTAATATTTTAATATGTAACTAATCGCATATGCCATCTATCGTTAATGCTGTGTAATTATTTTAAGTTTGACCAGCGCACCGTTTCGCACAGGTCCATTAGAAGCATCCCCTTCATCGCAATCAGCGGCCATTGCTGGTGTATTTCAAACAACAATAAATAATCAATTGGCTACAAAGTGTCTTGTGTTATTTACTACAGTTTCGGTGGTTTTAACACCCAAGAATTATACATTGGTCCTTCAGAGCTCGGATTAATTTCCACATTTTTAAATACATCCCTCGCCGAGTGACGCTGAGGTGCCAGCTGTTCCTGGTCACTTACGTACGAGAGAAAATCATCGATCCTTTGGAAAGGAAATTGATTTGAAATTTTACGTTCGGTAAGTCGTTTCACTTCCATTCCTTTTAATTCGCATTTATTGTGTTTGCAAATAATTTGATCAAGCAAGTAAATTACTATTTGTTCCTTTGTTTCAAATTACGCGCGTTGGGCGTCTTGGTTTGCAAATTGCATCATTCATTCTATTTATAGACCAGCCGCGTCTACACATGTTTTGCTGCCACTTCATCGCTCGGTAGCTAGGTTACGCGTTTAAGTCGACGCGTCGAGCTATTGCTAATTATCATGTTACGCCGTTCAAACAAATTAGTTTAGCGTCATTACGGTATCATTTGGGTCGTTTGCAAAGTCAAACGAGTTTACTTACATTCTCGTATTTGTATCAAGCTTCGTTTCTGTAATATACAGGGTGGAATTAAATAATTTTATCGTAACAAAATTTAGTTTTAATTGAAAGTTGGGTTTAATTTTCTTTTCTTCGGTTCTTTGTTCAGAAGTACAGATAGACAAAGCAAAATGGCCGCTAGAAAACAAGCCTTAAGTAAATTAATTTTGAAACGTAGTGATTTGTGGTTTACATTGGAATCATTTGCAGAATATGTTGATAACGTCAAAGCTTTAGGTGCACCTGAAAGCAAAACTGAACTAAAATTACGCATTAATAAGATTGAAGCCCTTTTATCTCAATTTGAAGAGATTCAAAGGGAAATCGAGAGCTTTGTTAACGAATTAGATAGGCCAGAGCGCAAACGTTTCGAATCATTTTATTATTACACGTTATCCCAAGCCAAAGATTTTTTAAAGCCGTCTTTGCATGAACAAGGACCTAACCAATCACAACATAGCAGGAAAATCGTCCTGCCCGCTATAAATTTACCTAAATTTAATGGCGACATAACACAATGGATGCAGTTTAGGGACGTTTATTCCACAACCATACATTTCAACGCTAGCCTTGATGACGTCCAAAAACTCCAATATTTGAAGGCCTGTTTGACTGGTGCAGCAAGCACCTTAATCACCGGCGTTCCCTGCACTTCCTCTAATTACAAAATTTGCTTGGGAATTACTAGTAGAACGATTTAATAAACCCCCATTATTAGTTTTCAACCATTTTGATGGTATTTTTAAATTCTATAAATTAATCAGATAATCTGCATCGGGCATCAGATCTCTACTAGATTCTATTACGAAGCATTTAAAAATGCTGCAATCATTGGAAGTCAGCACAGACAATTGGGATATCATGATAATTTACTTTATGCACGACAAATTAGATCCAGTCTCTCTCTGTAACTGGTCATCCTACAAACATGCCGGCAAACTTCCGACTCTAAACGATTTTCTTGGATTTCTACGCGAACGCGCTAATAGCTTAGAGCAATTTGAATGCATTAAGCCTGCGTCCATTTCTAATTACTGAGAACCGCTTCGCGAGCATAAATCTTTTGTCATTACTGATTCCCATTGCGAGAACTGCAAAGAGGCACACGACATTTACAATTGCCCTAAGTTTATTGACCTATCGGCCAAGTCGCATTTTAACAAGGTCAAATCTCTAAATCTTTGTATCAATTGCCTTAGGAAGCACCACTTCGCAGGCTCTTGCAAATATGGCTCTTGCAAGCACTGCAAGGGTAAGCATCACTCGCTGCTTCATTTCGAAAGAAGGGCAGCAGCCCCTGCTCACACTATCTTTACCACACCTGCATCTACAACTTGCAGTTTTAGCTCGTTGTCTTCACAGGTCCTTTTGTCTACAGCCCTCATAAAGGTCAAGGACTCTAAGGGAATTTTCCATACATGTAGGGCTTTACTTGATGTAGGAAGCCAATCTCATTTAATTTCCGAAAGCTCATGCACGAAACTAGGTTTAGCGAAAAGCGAAATATCGTGGTCAGTGGTAGGAATTGGGCAGACCCAATCTAAATTATCACATTCCTGTAATTTAGAAATATTTTCCAACCATAACACATTTAGTCAAACTATCAGTTGTTTGGTAATTCCGAAGATTTCGGACAATCTGCTCAATATCCAAATAGATCGGGCATCCATTGCCATTCCAACACATTTCAAATTGGCCGATTCAAATTTGTCAGCCGGGCGTAATAGACATTTTACTAGGCGCATAACTCTTTTACTCGTTACTCTGCATAGGTCAGGTAAATTTGAATCAACATGGGTTGATTGCACAAAAAACGAAACTTGATTGGATCGTGTCAGGCTTAGTTAACATTCCTCGTGTTTTCACTTCGTTTTGCAACTTTAGCAAAACTGCTCTAATTGACGAGCATATTCAAAGGTTCTGGGCAATAGGGGAACTTCAAACGGCCAAGCCTTTATTGTCTCTTGAAGAATCAAGCGCGGAATCTCATTTCAGCGCTCATACAAGCAGAGACTCAGAAGGCCGTTTGATCGTAAAATTGCCCCTCAAAGGTGACGCCAACACTCTTGGGGACTCCAGGGAAATCGCCCTCAAACGATTTAAAAATCTTGAAAAACGTTTATCATCTAATGAGGATATCAAAGGAAGGTACGAAACTTTCATAAAGGAATATGAACTCTTAGGTCATATGTCCAAGATCAATGACTCGGAAATTGATCTCAATCGCCCTACCTTCTACTTACCCCATCATGGTGTCTTAAAGGAGAGCAGCTTGACGACAAAGCTTCGTGTCGTGTTTGACGGTAGTGCTAGCTCAGATTCGGGCATCTCGGCAAACAACTTACAAATGGTTGGCCCTACCATTCAGGAAGACCTTTTCAACATATTACTTAGATTCAGAAAGCATGCTTATGCAGTTTGCGCTGACATAGCTAAAATGTATAGGCAGGTTTTGGTACATCCCAACGATAGGGATTTGCAACGCATTGTATGGAGGTCCGACTCCTCTCAGGAGATCTCCACTTATCGACTAAATACAGTGACGTACGGTACGGCTTCTGCGTCTTTCCTGTCAATTCGCTGCCTACACCAATGGGCAATTGACCATCAAAATCGGTTTCCTGAAGCCTCGCAAATCATTCAACACGATTTTTATGTTGACGATATGCTCACTGGCTCAAGTACTCTCGAGGGCGCGATTAACATTTGTAAGGAGGTTTCTAACATTCTCAGTTCGGGCTGTTTTGATCTACGTCACTGGAGATCAAACAGCATGGAAGTCCTCAAAGGCATTCAACAATCGTTATGTAGTTTGAACCCAGTTCAGTTTGGTGAACATGAAAACACCAAAACCCTAGGCCTGTCTTGGTCTTGTAAGGCGGACTCATTTAATTATCAAATTAGTCACTTGTCAAATCTTCAGTCGGTCACTAAACGGATAATACTGTCCGAGATTTCGCAAATTTTCGACGCATTAGGTTTTTTAGGCCTTTGCACGGTTACAGCAAAGATGATTTTGCAAAAATTATGGATTCTCCAAATTTTCTGGGATGAATCCATACCTGAGTTCTTATATGCGGAATGGAGGCAATTTCGAACAAATTTACCCTGCCTCAATTCTCTACAGATTCCTCGACAGATTATCTGCAAAAATCATGAAATTATAGAGATGCACTGTTTTTCAGATGCTTCTACACTGGCATTTGGCTCATGTGTTTATTTACGATCTATCGACCACAGAGGTCAAATCACTTGTGGCCTACTTTGTTCCAAATCCAAGGTAGCTCAAATAAAAACGTGAGCATCCCACGATTAGAACTGTGCGCAGCAGTTATCTCGGTACGCCTTTACGTAAAGACATTAAAGGCTATGAACTTGATAGTTCATAAAACTTACTTTTGGACAGATTCAACAGTCGTTTTAGCTTGGATCAAGTTCCCTTCGAGCAATTTCCAGACATTCGTGGCAAATCGAGTGTCTGATATACAATCTATTGCCCCATTAGATAACGGGCAGCATGTTTCGTCCATTGATAACCCCGCAGACATTTTGTCTCGAGGTATAGACCCTCGTTCCCTGCAACGTTGTGAACTTTGGTGGCGAGGCCCAAGTTGGCTAAGCCAAGACAAGGAACTTTGGCCTGTCACGCCTATTAAATTCAGTGAAAAAGAACTCCCTGAGGTTCGTAAAAATGCACACGTTTTCATACAGTTAGATCAAGATATGTTTCCATTCACTCGTATTTCCAGCCTTACCAAACTAAAACGCGTGATGGCATATTGCCTGAAATTTATAAATAATTGTAAGATCAATAAACAATTCCGAAACATTGGCAACCTTTACACAAAAGAACTGCAAGGTGCGTTAATTACAATTTTGAAGTTAGTTCAAGCTGAGTGCTTTCCCGATGAAGTCAAAACTTTGTCAAGCAATTTAGACCTGAAGCGTTCTAGTAAATTGCGGTCATTGAATCCTTTTGTTGATGGAGATGGTTTGATTAGAGTGGGGGGAAGATTGCAGAATTCGCGTTTTAATACCAACAAAATACACCCTATCGTCTTGGGTAAATCACATTACGTCACAACACTCATTTTCCGTCACGAGCATTTGCAATTGATGCATGCGGGCCCTCAGCATTTGTTATCGGTCATAAGAGATCGATTTTGGCCACTTTCGGGTAGAACCCTAGCTCGAAAAATAGTTCATGAGTGTGTTACGTGCTCTAGGCACAATCCACGTCAAACAGCCCTGTTGTAATCGTGAAGATTTTTGAGGGTAGCCACTGGGAATGTAGTATAAAATTAAAACTCGTCTCAAATTTCATAGTTGCACTTTATTGCTGCTCTGCTGATTGCTCGCCCATTTTACAAAATTGACACTCCATACTTTATTCCGTTTTTACCGACCAAGACAAAAGTATATTGTACTACGCCACCTGGCATCAAAATAACAAAACATTATTTATGAACAGATGAGACATGTAAAATTAACAATTTTCCAACAAATTCCCCCTGTCTCAGCTGTCATTTAAAACCAAAATATCATCGTAACATAATTTTAACTTAACTGAATTAAGAGGTTTCGTAAACATGTCTGCGATATTATTTCTTCCAGACACATTTTTCAAATCAAAATACCCTTCAGATAACCACTCGCGTATAAAATGGTATTTTACATCTATATGTTTACTGCGAGCATTTTCGATTTGACTTTGCACAAAACATACAGCCGATGTACTATCGGAATACACTAAAGGACGAGGAATTTCATGCTTTCCATTATTAAACAAATCAATAGATAATAATTTGTTAAGCTAAACTATTTCTTTAGCGCAATCCACGATTCCCATGAATTCAGACTCCATGGTTGACAAGGCAACTACCTTTTGCTTTGCACATGTCCAGTGTATTGGTACGTTTGCATACATAATAACAAATCCTAAGAAGCTCTTACGGCTATCTCGATCTGATGCATAGCTCGCGTCCGTGTATGCGTACAAATAATGTGCATTGTTAACACTCGATAAATCGATGCATAAATTCCTCGTCGATTTAACATATTTTAACAATTGTTTTACAGATTCACATGAAAACCAGTATGTTCTTCACTATACTGTGACAAAAGAATAACACTAAATAATATGTCAGGTCGTGTTTTCATAGCTAAATACAATAATGAACCAATTACAGATCGATAGGGATACACAGTATCTAACTGCTCCCCCTGTCTTGGTTTTTCAACAACTACACCAACAGGAAAAGGAACTTTGATCTTCAATTCGTCATTCACATTGTATTCACTACAAATTTTATTAATGTAACGTCTCTGACTCAATAAAATTTTACCATTTTCACGAATAAATTCAATTCCAAGTAAATTTGTAACACGACCTAACGATACGATATCAAAACGCTTTGAAATAGCTTTGATAACTTCACTTTGTATATACTCATTCTTTGTAAATAATACAATATCATCTACGTATACTACTAAAATAGCTTTACAACCTAAATGATAAACACAATTGATTCCTTTCACCGACTTGAAACCAATTGTTAACAAAGTTGAATCTAGTTTTTGAAACCACATTCGGCCAGATTGACGTAAACCGTAAAGTGCTTTTCTTAATTTCCAAACCATCGATCGATTTTCATTTGTAACAAATCCTTTTGGAATTTGCATGAAAATTTGTTCTTTCAATTCTCCGTATAAATAAGCACACTTGACGTCAAGATGAACGTCAAGCCACCCAAAAAGAACAACTAAAATACAAAACAAAAGTCGTATTATCGAAAAATTTACTGCTGGGCTAAATATTTCGTTATAATCATGACCAAAACGTTGATTATAACCTTTCGCAACTAACCTGGCTCGAAAACACTTTACCTGACCATGTTGATCAGTTTTAACTTTATAAATCCATTTATTACCAAGTGCTTTACATTTAGGGGCAACGGTACTACCTCATAAACGTTACGAGTTTTCAGAGTTTCAATCACGTCTTGCATTGCATTTTCCCATTCGTAATGTTGAGGACCAGTTGTAGCTTGCTCGAAGGTTTTCGGTTCCAGGATCGTTACATTGCATTCCGGTCGATCATCCGATGCTGCTCCGGGTCGAAAAGAAAAGAGATCATCTTCGTATTCGTATCCATATTCTTCACACCATGCCCGTAATTCTGGTCTGCTTCTGCAGATTTGTCCCGACGGTGAAATAAAATACACATCGACTCGACCCTCGGTTTTCGTCCCTTTTCCCCGTGCGTGTTCCCTTCGCACCCACAATGTAATGTCCTAACGTTTCTTCTTTGGGAGTGGTTTGGGTGATGGCGGGACAACTTTTGATCGAATTCTGCTTGAGATAGGCGCTTCTCCTCCAATCGCTTGTGGGATTTCATCATCGGATTTGCTATCTTCTTTTCCATTAGATTCTTCTTCCTCTGGAATGGCAGACAATTTCTTCTTGCGCCTCGTGAAATCTTCATCTGATTCAGAATCATCATTATGGAGGTGAATTGGAGCTGATGTGCGGACTTCTTCATAGGTTTCGCACGTAGGGACAAATTTTCCTTCTGAACACCTAGTCCATTCCTCGTCAATCGTGGTGTGCTGCGACTCCGTAATTCGATTGTTTCGAGGATTCCATAATCTGTAACCTTTAGTAGTCGTAGCGTACTCAATTAGAATGTATTCACCACCTCGAGGAACTAACTTATCCCTATCAGGGCCCAATTCTAGTTTATATGCTTTCGAGCCAAGCGAGCGCAAATAATTTACGTATACATTTCGTTCATACCAAACACAATAAGGCACATCATTATTTAATTTCGAGTGCGGAAAACGGTTTTTTAAATAAATGAATGAAATTGCTAATTCAGCCCATAATCTCTTGGGCAGACCCGTTTGTGCACGTAAGGTACAAACCCCTTCAAAAACTGTTCTATTCATCCTTTCCGCAACTCCATTCATTGCAGGCGAATAAGGATTTGTAAACTCTTGTACGAATCCACATTCCGTGCTAACTCACCAAAACGACAATTTTTAAATTCTAAGCCATTATCACAACGAACTCGTTTTAATTTGAGCCCCGTTTCTCGCTCAACACGTTTTAACCAATCTAGAAATGTGGAGAAAACTTGATCTTTCGATTTAAGCGGGAAAATCCAAGTAAAACGACTAAAGTCGTCAATTATCAAAAATGCGAAACGTGCTCCGCCAAGTGATGCTGTTCTACTTGTTCCCCAGAGATCCACATGGACCAGATCAAGTCTTTCTCTGGAGTTCAAATAACTAAGAGCTTTTCCTCTTTCACGAGTTACCTTAGCGATTTTGCATGAATCACACGCACCTACTCTGCGCTTGTTGTTCATCTTTAATCCGTGAACTTTTCTATTTTTCTTTAACTTTAAAATCCATCCTCATATTGATGGGCAAACCGTTTGTGCCAACAGTGTAAAGAAACTGACTTTTTACTTCCAATCAAGCAGCATTTCAGCAATCGATTCTTGCTTTTCGCTTTACAATGTTTTGTATTCGTGTGTGAATTAACAGACTTTTTATAATCTTTCAACATTTTATTATTCTTCGCAACCTCAGACTTTGTGAATGCACTTATAATAGGTTTTTCACCAGTTTTGCGAACACATGGTTTGCCATAAGTAATATACAAACCGTCAACTAATTTCGCTCGTAATATAACTTGACCATTTTTATCAGTTATTTCTTTAATTCCGTTACAACCAACAGTTTTACATCCTTGAATGTCAAGTCTGCTTTCGCTAATCAAGTTACGTTCAAAATTAGGAACATAACACGCATTTGTTAACCTGATTATGAAGCTGGAATCACCTACTTGTGATTTAAAGAGGATTGTACCTCTCCCGGCTATACGACTTGTACCTTCACCCATCGTAACTACATCGTTCACAGGAGTGAAAGTCTCAAAACACTGTCGATCTTTGCAACAGTGATGTGTGCATGCACAATCTATGGCAAATTGAGATTTAAATTTATCAGATTGTGCATCTGTTATACAAGCGAATTTAGTATCGGTTACAAAATTTACACTATTAAAATTAGTATAATATGCGAAATCAGCTTCAAACTCGTCTTCGGAATAGTAGGCATAGTTGGCTTCTTTCTTAGGATCGGCTGTTTTCCTTTTGTAGTCCTTCCTTGGCTTTGATTTCGTCTGCTTTTCTGGAGTTTTCTGTCCGGATTCGGCTGACGGACAAACATTCGCAGCGTGCCCTTTTCCCCCGCAGGTCCAACACGTAAAATCGCGTCGAAACGTCCTGGCTTCGTGGGCGTTATCGCTTTGTCCTCCCCCGGGCGACAGCCGACTAGGAGTCGCACTGTCTGGACTGGAATTGAGCCGACTTGAAGTTGCATTCCCTCGTTTTCCATGTCCCCGAGTTGATCTGGAGCCACCTCGTCCACGTAACTGCGATGTGTAGTAACCCCTGGCTCCTCTTCCACCAGTGTTTCCAATCAGTTGGTCAGCTACAAGTCGATTGTGTTCAGCAAGTAGAGAATCTGTAACTTGTTTAACAGTAAAATTTGCATCATCGAGATGATATAATTGTTGGCGAATAGTAGAGTATACATCTGGTAATCTTTGCAAATATTTAAATGCGTGTTGCTCTGGATCTATATCGATGTTGACAGCTTTTAGTTCCTTAACCTTACAGTCTACCCGTCCGATGAAAATTGACATTTCTTCACCCTCTTCGATGGCTAATTCTTCGAATTCTGTTCGAAGTCTCGCCTTACGAACTCTCGACGGTGGTTGGTAGGTTGCTAAAAGGTCGTCCCAGATTTCTTTCGCCGTCATTTCATCTTTGAGTACTTGAATTTTACAGTCTTGTAAATGTAAACAAATAGTTGACCTTGCCTTTTGGCATCTCACTTTCCACTTCTGTTTCTGCTCTGCATCTGCAGGTTCCTTGTCTGTTGCATCAAGAATTCCCCACAGTCCACGATCTTCCAGAAGTAATCTGATTTTCTTTGCCCAGATTTCATAGTTGTGCTCATTAAGCAAATCGACTCTCATTTGTTGTAAACCTCCTTCTCGAGATTCTACCATTTTCGTGATAAAACTTCGCAAAAACACAAAATAAACTGTTAGTCAAAATTATTCTAAACAAAAATCGTAGTTTTAGTTGTCTTCGAACGGCTGCAAACTCGTAAATTCAATCGAATAAGCACACACTGTTCGATTTTTCCATAAGTGACAACACCACAGTTTTTGTTCCTAAATACGCACTTTTTAACTCGGAAAAATTCACTTAATACTTCGAACATACCTTACAGTGTCCACACGTGTCGTATAAATCGATAAGTAATTCTTCCTACTCCGTTGAAAACTCGCTTGATCGGATTGCTGCTGGTTTTCTTTTCACCACTGCACTTGGGAACGCCCCAAAATTCACGATCTGTTTTCGGTAAATAAATGCGTATTAATTTTCAAATTTGACTTCACTCTTCGTCTTTACTGCCTCGAATGTGTAGATTCACATCAAAATTAGCATTATAAAATAGTTCAAATTCTTCGGGTGGCCACTCGAACCGGCAACTTTTCAAATGCGTCCGCACTTCCGCGTTCGACAAATGGACCAATCCTGTGCGTCCTAACAATCGACGTTTGCGTTAGCTCCTAACCTCGTCGTTTTTCAGCTCAAAATAGACCCGATAACTTTTAATAATGATGCAAAAACACTCAATCCGGCAAAATAAAAACCTCGTTGCTACTAACTTCAACGTTTGAGACGAAATAATATACCGTTTCCTCTTCTTACCCTCGTGTATTATCGACACGTGTCCGGCATATTATCAAAACGAACAACTGCTCCGTTCTTCTGATAACCACGCTCTGCTACCATTTGTTGGAATTGTGAAGAATTTTGAGGGTAGCCACTGGGAATGTAGTATAAAATATTAAAACTCGTCTCAAATTTCATAGTTGCACTTTATTGCTGTTCTGCTGATTGCTCACACATTTTACAAAATTTTGACACTTCATACATTATTCCGTTTTTACCGACTAGTACAAAAGTATATTGTACTACGCCATCTGGCATCAAAATAACAAAACATTATTTATGAACAGATGAGACATGTAAAATTAACAATTTTCCAACATACCCTTTGGATAGCGTATTTGGCTGCCTATTTATAGGCGTTTCAATATTAGATATGTTTTATTGTTTCTTCTACGTAGTTGGCCCTTGAGACCCATTTCTGAATTTGTATTGCGGCGATTAACGTGTTAAGTAGCAAGAAATGTAAGGGCCTATTAACATTTGAGTACAAGTACAAGCCAAGGCAAAGCCGCGGCTTGTTGCCTGCCGAAAATGTTAATAGGTGATACATTTCGAGTTATCTTATTATATTGTCCCGCTGCTTATCGAAATTTTCCTAGATTTTTAAAAAAATTCTTTGGTTTGTCACCTGTCACCAGCATTAATGTTGATTTCAATCCCTTTCGTGAGTTGTGTTACCTGTGAATGTCACATAAACAGTTGCAATTATAAACAAAACGTTTAAGGTTTGCACTAAAACATTCATTGTATTTTTCAGCATGCATTTTTTCATGATCCATTTCATTTAGAGTATATATTAAAACACTACCCTCTGGACAGACGAAGCCTGTCACATCGGAATAAAGTATATTGAGGAATAGGTATTTTGATATCATTGACATGTGGATTTAAACATATTTCAGTGATTAGAATTGTTGGTTTAAATTTGTTAGCTTGTAGTAGACATTTTTTAAATTTGAATGATTTCTGAGGCTTTCACGGCCATTGTTATTAACTAACAAACGACTTCCTGGATTGCACCGTGTCATGATTGAGATCGAAGAACTCAACTTTTCACTCACTTTCATAAGTGGCTTCATCAGGAGGAAAAAGCAAAAGAGCACAGTAACTCAATGTGTTAACCACGCCAGAGGCGAAACTCTTCTAACGATTGGAACGAGAAAGGCGAGAATTTCAGGCAAGTGCAGTCGCAGTTCAGCAAATGCCGTCGCGGTTCAGTGGCGATGGGCGGGGCTTAGGAATTAGCACTTTCCACATGGAAGGGGAGAGCCTTCGTCTCGATTTAGATTGTTAGGGTGTTTATAAATCTCAATGGCTTCGCAAATCTTTCTGCTAAAGAAGAATGGGGATTTGCAGATGATGGAAGTTTCATCAAAGAGGATCTTATGACCAGTATCGCGTTGGTGTTCGGCGATGGCTGATGATGAAACTAGACCCGACTTGAGACAGCGCTGGTGCTCAGAGTTTTTACTGAACGACCTGTTTCACCAATGTATGCAGCATTACAAGAGCAAGGGACTCTATAAACACCTTTAGATGACATAGACATTCGAAACACGCTTTAAATTACCATACAATTAACCAATTACGAAATATAACTAAATTAAAACAATTTTCCAAGAGACATATGAATTTAAAATGTATCTAGTATGTACATCAATGAACAACAAATCCCTAGAGGCATTTCACTCTGGATTCAAGTATGAGTCGACTTTGTTTTTAAAAACACTTAACGACGGTGCAGTCACTATATCATCACTAAGATCGTTCCATCGTTGAAAAGTTCTGTTCGAGATGAAGTGTTGGCAGTGAGATGTCCTAAAGGGTTCTTTTTTGAGTTTGAAGCTGTGGCCACGTAAGCGGGGATCTAAAGATAGTTCTACCATATTTTCAGCAGAAGGAAACAGATTGTGGGTGAATCTGTATAATTGAATTAAGTCACCCAGCTCTCTTCAGGTCTCAAGCGTTGTCAGATTTAGTGACTTAAGCCTAGCCTTGTAGGATAAGTGTCTAAGCTGTCTGGGCCAACGAGTTGCTGCTCTTTGTATTTTCTCTAGGACTTGCACGTCTCAACGGAGCCACGGAGACCATACAGGGGATGCAAACTCGATCAGCGGTCGTATAAATTTTAAGGGCTAAATCTGGTGACGGGTTTGGAAATACATTTTGAAGGAGGTACATTTTGGATCTAGCCCTTTTGGCAATGGTTAGTATGTGGTTAGACCACGACCAGTCCTGTGTAATGGTAATTCTCAAATCCACTTGAGAGTCTACAGTGCTAAGTGGTGTGTTGTCCATAAAATATATTGTATTTGGATTTCTCTTCCCTGGGTTCATCACAACACATTTTGTAACATTTAACGGGAGAAGCCATGTTGAACACCAACAAGTAACCGTGTCGAGGTCCATTTGCAATGTTGAGGTAGATACTGGATTTGCATACAATTTTATGTTGTCAGCATAAACGCTGGTTTTGCTTTGAATTGTAGATAGAAGCAGGGTGACTGTGTCACTGTGCCACAACAGTTGTGAGGTGAGGCCTGGACGCAGAGGAGAGGTATTCCAGGTAGGTGGTCGCGTCTGGTACTGTACTGTGGCTCCCGAAATGGTTATTTGAGTATTTTCCCGAAGGAGTACTGAGAGTGCTTCTCGCCCCGTCTAATCGCCCAGGTCCGGTTGCACGTGGATATCCCGAGTCAGACTTGGTGGCGCCCATTTCTTTAACATTACCCAGTATATACCTTGACACGCTTGCCCTGTGGCGTACCATTTTGACCCACTCCCATCTCCCTGAGCGCATTCGAGCCGAGGCCTTTAACCTGTTTTAACGATCTCTCAGGGTGAGCGTGCCCCATTTCCCAGATTTGTTTAGCATCCGATAGTCGCCGATCAGCGGGTGTCGTAAAGACAATATTACCGCAAAATTGCTTAAAACCTGTGCTGCCGAGTTGAGTCACCCAATCTTCACAATAATTAAGACTTCACTTGATACCGCAGTCGACAGTGACTCCTATTTTCAAAAAAGGTGACAAGTTTGACGCAAACAACTACCAGCCCATCAGTTTAGGAAGCATCATTTGCAAGGTTGTAGAAAGAATTGTTGTAGATAAATTACTATCATTTTTACTTGATACCAACAGAATACCCAACTGTCAACATGGCTTCCTCCCTGGCAGAACTGTTCTGTCTAACCTGCTGACTTCACTAAATGATCTGATGCTGTCATTCGATGACGATAGTCCAGTCGACGTCATCTATCTTGATTTTAGCAAAGCCTTTGACAAAGTCCCACATTGCTGACTTCTTAGTAAGCTTGAACATGCTGGTGTTAATGGAGAATTATTAAGTTTGTTGAAAACATTCTTGTCAGGCAGGACCTTAGCTGTAAGAGTCGGAAATAGCTACTCTGATACCATGCCCCAGACGAGCGGCGTACCGCAAGACTCAGTTGTTGGTCCAGTCTTGTTTTTATTATACACAGCAGAACATACATGCATTTAATTATCAAAAATCTGGTGTGATACACTCACACAACTTCCTTTTATAGTGATCTTATAATTAGTCAAAAATTTCATTTTTAATTTTTAAGCATTTGTCAAAAATTTAAAAAAATTACAAATTCTTAAAAACGGTACAAAATAGAGCGTTAGTTGAAGAGACAAATTTTCTCTCGAATTTTAAGCTGATTTCAAAAGTGTATTTTTGGGGTGAATCCAATACTTCCTTTATCATAAAAGGAAGTAAAAAATCAAGAGTGATAAAGTATGTAGGTTACTATAGTTAACAAAACATAAAAATTTTGCATTTTTATATTATGATTACGAATCGAACCGACACTAATGATAGTTGTAACTTGCAAGAAAGTTCTACTAAATACAACTATTTGACAATAATTTCTACTAAAAGTAATTGAAAAAGTAATTGTTGTAAAATTACAATTACTATTTCCTGTGAGTAATTGAATCTCTGGTAATTAAATTACTTCACTGGGTTGTAATTGGTAATTAGTAATTAATTACTTTTTAAAAGTAATTTTCCCAGCTATGACGAGGGGTTTAAACTAAAATGCAACACCACTAGCACGTTCACACAGGCACATTTCGGCCCCGGGGTCCCCGCCCGCACTGGAAATATCTTATTGATGTAAATGCTTCTTTGTGTATAACTAAAAAAATCCAAACCCACTCGATTAGTATTTGAGTTTCGCGCTCGGGTAGTGTTACTAGTAGGTGGTTGTTACTAGTTGGCGCCTGTTAATCACGTTCTAAAATAGCGTTTTAGGCCATAAAACTTATCGCACCAACAAAAAAAAATTCGTCTTCAGTGATATTGCCTTTGGCCCGAGCCCGAGCTATACCGCACAACCTCGTGCGGGCCCCCCAAGGCACCCAACATCCCGGGCCTATTAGTCCCAGTCCGCCCCTGGGGGATTGTGTTAAAAAATAATGTTTAATAGTTCAAAGTGTGAATAAATATTATACGAAATTACTACCCATATTTATTGCCTCACAGGCATTTTCACAGTTCTGTCCTGTCCATATTCTGTTAGTTTTTTGACTTTTAGCTCTGGTTCTGAAATCTGCTTGATGCTTTTCAATTAATCATTCTATTCATATGCCTTGTTCTTTATTGTTACCTTTCTGTATTCTCTTCCTACTTTTTTTCAATCCTGACTCATCCCTTGCTATCTTTTTAATTT
This sequence comes from Agriotes lineatus, assembly GCA_940337035.1. NCBI lineage: Eukaryota > Metazoa > Arthropoda > Insecta > Coleoptera > Elateridae > Agriotes > Agriotes lineatus. The sequence goes on along the minus strand of OW679199.1, from coordinate 9,333,685 downwards.
TGTTTTGAATCAATATGGGTTTCATTGCGAATAATTATTCTTTGTTCTTTCAGCTTATTTTTATTTACTTTTCTTCATTTGTTCTCATTTTGTACATTTCACACACTAATTGTTCTATTTTTTTTATGTACTTGTGTTATTTCTCTTCCTTTGTTTTTCTTGTGCTACTAAGTTTCCATCTTTTTCATTCTCTGTAACATTTTTTACTCCTTGCTCTATCACCATTTTTTTTCTATTCATTTCTTCTTGTAGTGCGGTTACTTGACTGTGATATGCTTTTTGATCATTTTTTCATTCTTTTAGCTCTTCTCTCATTTTTCAAAATTCTCCTTGCTGTTCTTTTTGAACGCAGTGCAATTCTGTTGCTTTTGCAGTTTTTTTTAGTTTTTCCTGGTGATCCAGCTCTTTTTACTCTTACTGAGGATTTCCTCCTCTTCAAGTCTTTCTCTTCCTGTCCTCAATCGAGGATCCATCACTCTCACAGTTATATCTAATAATTTTTCTGGTGTTCATTTAAATGTTCAATCTTCAACTGCTGCGGTGGTTGTTTGCTATTGTGTAATTTAAAAATCACAAGCTTTATATTTATTAAGTAATCTGTACATTTCTTTGCGTTTGCACGTTAACTGTTGTTGCGTAATGCCGCCTTTACGTTATCTATTTCTTTTATTTTCAGAGATTTCATTACCTTTGTCTTCGCAGTTGTTGCAGGAATAATTGTTGCTATAATGTTTAAAAGACTTATTCATAGACAAATTACTGAATTTTTCATAATTTGTTATACTGATGTCCCGATTTCTGGTACAGAAGACGCTAAGGTAGAACCGCTTGTACGCCAAAGTTAAGCATAGAATAGAAAAAATCTATTTAAATTTAATAAGATATATTTCTTATGAGCAAATTCTGTCTCCGTTATTATTCAGCATTGTGCTTAACTCTGTATTTACCAAAACAAACAACTTGGAAGACCTGGACTAGTCTGCTCATACACTCTTTAAATAACATGAAACAACATCAACATTAGCAAAGCAAGAGACCTTTGCTTAATGACGTAAAACTACAACTTCTTGTATATACACAAGGCAATTGAAAGAGTCATTTATATATCATGCCAATATCATAAACAGCAAAAAACAGACATTTCACATGGAATCTAGAACTCTCCGTAAAATATGGTCTTCCGGGCGATCTCTACAAAGTCAAAATTAAGTCTGTTTAATACTAATGTGAAATCTGTTCTGGTGTATTGCTGCAGGACATAGATGGTCATGAAAACCATAATCATCTTCATTGACAAGTGCTTATGTAGAATTTTGCATATCTACTGACCAGACCAGATTTCAACCTAACCTAACCTAACTGGGCTACAGACTGCAACGTCGCATGACCTGCCCCAGAATGGAAATCCCAGGGAGGCAGATAAAAATTTCCCTCTCGCTAAGCTTATTTTTCAACAATTTATTTGATGTATATTTACTGTTTGCTAGGAATTAGAAGATTTATTTTTATACTGTAAATTATTACTTAAACAAGCAAAAAAAGTAAGTGGTGTAAATAAAAAAAGCTGTAGTATTTAATAATACTAGATACACAGTGAATTTATGTTAACATGAAACATTAAAGTGTTGGCAAAACAGGAAACGAAGTTGAATAGCTTATTCGAGTATTTATTTTTTAAGTAGAACTCTGAGATTCCCATATATTAATTACGTATATACATCGATGAATAAATGGGAACAATAATATAGTAATAACTGTTATTAACTGTGATTCTTGATGGTTTTTAAAATATTAAAAATTTAAGCGGCTCAAAAACGGGGCTTCAACTACTACCAAAAGCTTTCTCTCTTGCTATTAGTAATAAGTATAAATAAGATTGTTTTCGATTGGAAATATGTCTTCCTTGCCAGAGAAATAGGCTTGTTACCAAATTATATTTCTCATCTTTGACTCGTTTATCATTAAAACGGTGTCGACCACAGATTGCTTCCGCCTAGTGTTTGTTAACACAATTCGCTAAAAACCCCTAACCACACAAATAATAATTTTGCGACAACTAAGCTGTCATTTTCAATAGCCTTGAAGAGAAACTAACACAACAAAGTTGACCGAAGATATGCTCTTCACCAAATCACAAGTTTTTATTAGTATTTGTTAAATTCAAATTTAGCAGTTACGAAAATTAAATACGATCAAAGAGAATTAGTGGACTGGAAGTAAAAATTGAAAGAATTTTAAGAAGTACTATATCAGTAAAAATTAAAGTCAGCTCATAGCACATTAAAACGTTAAGATTTATAGCGTATTTGTTAAGAATTAAAAATAATGTAAATTGAATGGCAGAAATTATCTAAAAAAATTAGTCTGTTTTTAACGTTAACAAATAGACCTTAATAAACCTCCTTAATTCTACAATAGCGAATGTAATATGTCATGACTTTATCAGATAACTTTAAGCCTCCATTGTTACTAAACTATGACGACATAAAATATTTTCTTAAGGATCTGTTGTTTATCTTAACATCTAAAAAAGGTTTTTCTGTAATTTTGACCTAATATAATAACATTTTATTGTCATTTTCAACGTCAAAATGATGCATATATTTGCACTAGTTGCAATATGAGATTTCATATTGACACTAGCGCTAATAGGAAAATTTAGAACAACTTTGTAGATTTATTTACTATAAAAATTAATAATAATAATAATGTTTGTTTATTTGCTTACATAAGCATTACAGAGCATTTACAAAATAATAATATAAATACATGAAAAATTTTAAATAATTTAAATAACAAGCCGCCGAAAAAGTGAAAAAATGAAAACACATCACAATAAACTACAGATCACAACATTTGACTAGCAACTATTATTGAGATACAATTCTCTTATTGTACATTTAAATTGCTTTAATGGTAACTCTTTTATTTCGTTTTTTAAATTGTTGTATAGCAGAAGTGTTTTATAAAATAGTGAATTTTTAGTTTCGTTGATATTAAATTTATTAACGTTATAATTAGTGATGCAACCTAAAAAAAAACCGTTCGTTTTTTTTAAAAAAAACCTGTTTTTTTTGTAAAAAAAACCAAGCGGTCTGGTTTTTTATTTAAATGCGTTTTTTTTTTTCAGAATTAAAGTGTAGTGAATAACAACAAGTAATTTGTTTGGAAAAACAAAAAAACAGATATTTTTAAATAAAAATAATACATTTCGTAGGTAAAGTGAATTATAGAATTTATAATAACCAAAAAAAAGCAAATATTTCTAAAGAAAAATAGAAACATAGCCAAAGTAGATATACAGGGTGTTAGGGAAGTCGACTGAAAAATTTCTAGGGGTGAATGCTTGGCCCAAAATATGATGATTTAACTCAACTTACCTATATACAAAGTTGCTTAGTTTAGCCGCTAGAGGGCTTTAAAGATGGTTAGCTTTTTTTAATTTTTTCAAATAAGTCGAAAAATCGTTGATGGATTTTATTCATTTTTTGGTCATGCGTTTTTACCAGTAAACTTAAGCATTTTCTGGCATAAACCCTAATTTCAAAAATTACAGGATGTTTAACAACTTTGTCACAATTAATTATCCATCTAATGTTTTTTATGGATAGCTACTCTGATTTATAAGCTATTTCCTCTCTTAAAAAAATTTAGTTGGGTAAACGGTTTAGCCACAAAAAATATTTTCTAAATCCCTATAAGGCTGAATCGGTAATTTTAACTTAGCACTAGGCTTTTGTAGAGATTTAGAAAATATTTTTTTGTGGCTAAACCGTTTACCCAACTAAAATTTTTTAAGAGAGTGAATAGCTTCTAAATTAAAGTAACTGTCAAAAAAAAAAATTGGTAGTGATTATACAGGGGGTTAAAACATTTAAAAAAGCTAGTCGCTTTAAATAATTGGGGACCTGCGTTCGAAGAAATAATGGGTAATAATGCGGTTGTCTAATGCGTGATGCTCACCACATCACCACATGTCATGAATTTGACACGCGACAGCCGGGTGTGAGAGCGAGAATATGGAAGCTCTGACCTTCCGCCTTGCAGGCCAAGCTCCTTCATGGGGGTGTTAGTGCCTCACCATTATTATTATTAATAATTTTTAAAGCCCTCTAGCGGTTAAACTAAGCAACTTTGTATATAGGTAAGTTGAGTTAAATCATCATATTTTGGGACAAGGATTCACCCCTAGAAATTTTTCCGTCGACTTCCCTAACGCCCTGTAGAAATTAAAATGAAATTACTCTCTAACAGACATGGCTGACTCCTCAACTGATTCGGAGTCAGTATCCATGCAGTTTACGTCGCCCATGTCACTGTCTGATGAATCGCTAACGTAACTTGATTCGTCGATCAGGTCAACAGTTTCAGAGCTGGGTCCAGCTTAAAGCAACTTCCAATAGGGGTGGGTACCTACCAAAACATGCCGCCAATTACAAAACTGAATAAAAAACAAAAAAAAAACAAAAAAAACCGTTTTTTTTCTGTTTTTTTTCTAGGTTTTTTATTCGATTTAAAAAAACGCGTTTTTTTTACATCACTAGTTATAATTGCATCTATTTCTGGTTTTATAACCATGAGTATCCTCAAAAGTCTGTAATAAGCCCACAAAGTAGTTAGGAACTTCCCCCCATCTAATACTGTGAATAAAAATCAAAGAATTAATTTTACACAAATCAGATACACCTACCCAACGAAACCAGAAAGCATTACATTAATACTAGTTCTCCGATCACATCTTAAGATTATCCTCATTGCTTTATTTTGCAACTTTTGTAATCTACTCATATCGTTCTTGCTTGCCAAATTCAATACCGTAGAAGCATAAGTGAATAGAGGCAGTACAATAGTATTATAAATCAGTTTTCTTGTATTTAAGAGAAAGGTAAGTGCTACATCTACCTAAAATTCCTATTTTTTTATCTAACTTTTTCGATACATAATCAACATGTTTGTCAAATTTGAGCTGTTTATCTGCAATTATTCCCAGATATTTTATTTCCTCCACTATTTGAATTTGGTTTCCATCCACACATATTCTGATTTCATCTTCATTCCAGTCAGTCCTGCTCTTCCCTCTAACAAATATCATTGCCTTTGTTTTGCTGACATTGAGTTTCAGTTTATTTATGTTCAACCATGAAGACATTACTTGAAGTTCCTGGTTTAATATGTTTACTAATTCTTTTATATCATTTCCAGAAATGTAGACTACAGCATCATCCGCAAATAAATGTATTTTTGCCCTTTTGACCGATTCAATAATATCATTTATATAAATAATAAACAGTAGGGGCCCGAGTATACTACCTTGTGGCACACCATAGGTAGTCTCAATTTCTTCAGACTCTATTCCATTACACTTTACCTTCTGCCTTCTCTCATTCAAGTAACTTTTAAGCCATTTTAGTACATTTCCCTCAATACCCATTTTTTCTAATTTATAGATTAGTCTGTGTCTGTCTACAGTTTCAAATGCCCTCTTTCAGTCAAGAAACACTGCAATTGTACTTTCTTTCCAGTCATTCATATGACTCAGAATTACAGAAAATCTTGTATGCAACACTTTGCAAAATTAGTGTTTTTCACACAGAATGTGTTACCCTACAAGTGTTAGCGTCTAGTGTAAAAAACACTTGATACATAACTAGCTATTTTTTAATTCTACAGTGTTCTCCAAAAAGTTGGCATAATATGGAAAAGAAAATTATTTTTTATTTTTCAAAAAAACTTTTTACGTCAATAAGTTGTGCTTGTCTAAAAACCTATTTAGCCCCTATCATACATACCGAGTGATTTTTATTTATTTAGAAAATAGAGTTTTTTGAATTGTCAAAATCCAAAAAGTGCTATTTTTCGGAAATTAAATAGGATTTCAATGAGATTTTTTTCTAGTGTGTTATCTTTAGCTAACTAAACAATCTCATGGCCAAAAAACACCTAATTTTTTTAACGTTAGCTAAAAATTATGGTGGCTTTGTAAATTTATGTCAAATTCGAGGTTAGCAGGTTAAGTTTTGCGTCAGTCTGTGTCAAAATTGATGGAAAACTTAACCTGATAACCTTGAATTTGACATAGACCCTAAGAAAAAAAATCACAACCATTTTTGATCACCCGGTACAGAGACAAAAAACCTATAGAAACTACAACAGACGCTCGATAACGTGAACTAATTCAAACCAAGTGTGTTCACATCTGCAAAAGGTTTGCATTAGCGAGCGTGATTTTATTAATAAGCACATTATTAAAAGGAACACAATAAAAAACAAAACATATTACGACAACGATACACATCCGATCGACTCAGCTATGTTGCAGAGCGGAATCCCCTACATAAATTGGCGACTGTACAGGTTGTTTACGTTATCGGGCGCTTGCTGTATAAACATTTCTCTGACCATCACTACAAGAAGTATAAAATGTTAGGACACAGGTTGAAATTATTGACACATGCAGAATATAAAAAAAATAAATGCGACTAAAGTTTCTAAATAAAATAATATTAATAACTTCTGGACATATATAAAACACAATAGTAGGGAAGGCCGAAGTGACGACGTCCAAATTCAAATGAATAGTGTGGCAGTCGGAGACAGTGGATGCATTTAGAAATCGGCTGGTATTGATCTTCTATCTCCATCTATCTTAAAAGAGCGTGCAGAATTTTTTGAGTTACCACTGCTTTATTTGTATAATTTAGTACAGTGGCTATATTAACGACAGTGAGGTTTCTGAATGGCTGTTTCGATATCCGCCATTTTGAGTCGTTTCAATATCCCATTGAATATTTTTAGCAGTGTACGCATATTCACTTACAAAAAGTTACTAATGTCAAAATAAGACATTGACATTTTATAACTTATCTAAAGTAGCTCGATTACTGAAGAGGGCTTAAGTATCAAAATAAATCTAGTATCATTATTGTGTTATTTTATACACAAAAATAAAAAGAATGCAAATTAGATGCTAACAGAGCAATAATTTTGACTTTAGTAATATTTTGTTACTAAATGTCAGTTACACCGTTAAAATACAATGCACATGAAAATCCTACTATAGAGTAAAAAATGGAGTGAACGAAGTAGAGACGATTCCTGCCATTTACACAAGTATTTGTAGTGATATTTCAGATATTTTCAACTGAAAACCATTATTTGTAGTTTCAGTATCATCATTTTAAAACAGTTTTTTGATAAAATTGAAGATACTTGTAGATAATCACCCGTGAAAGTTTTAATTGCTGTTAACCGTCTAAAGAAGATCTGTTATTTGAAGGGAGATATAAATATATAACTTGTAAGCAAGTGAAAGTGAAATCAAGCTTGTCTTTGAAAATTGAAGCATATGTTGATTATTAATTTACATTATGTTAGTGTTCTAGAATGAAATACACATACATAACCTAAACCATTGCATAACTGTCACCGACTGTAATGTCAAAATTTTATTTGAAAATTAGCATAAAAACCAACACTTAAACAATGTTACATCAATCATTTCGATTATAAAAATTTTTTGTTCTTGATTAAACATGTGTAATTTAAAATTTGGTAATTTAAACAACTTGACACTGCTACTATTATAATAACTGTCATATTTAAATAAAAAACATCAGAAGTAATACAGCACATGACTTAATTTTTTCAAAGCCAAGCTTGATTTCATTTTCACTTGCTCACATGTTATAAGACCATACACAAGCCATAAAGGCCCATAACTTAAATTAAAATTACAAAATACACAGTTACAGACTCATTGTATTCTTTACTATTCTTTTCCACTGGCTTCTCTGTTTGACTTTCTCTTCCCAGTTCTCTACTTGCAGCATACGTAAGTCTTTTTTTACCACCTCTAACTACTTCTTTCGGGACCTTCCTCTACGTCTTCTTCCTTCTTCCCTCTTCATTGTTTTTCTCGTAAGTCTGTTCTCCGGTAGCCTTTCCACATGTCCCAGCCATCTGATTCTCTGCGCTTTGATGAACGGAATTATGGCTACTTGCTCGTACATTTCCGTTACTTCTTTATTTGTTTTTCTGCGCCACTCATTACCTACCTTGGTTCCACCAAAAATCCTTCTGAGCATTCTACTTTCCCAAACCTCGATCTTCTTTGTTATTTTTTGAGTGAGGGTCCACATTTCGCTACCATATAAAACTACTGGTCTTAGGATAGTCTGGTAAATTCTAATCTTAGTATTTCGTGAAATTTCTTTTGACCTAAATACACAGTGGGCAAAAAAAGCGGTACAGATTTTATAGCCTCGTATATTCGTCAGTCATTAATATTTTCAAATGACTATTATATCATCGAAAAGCTCAATGTTTATAAATGGAAGTAAAACACTTTTATTACAAAGTGACAATGCTAATTCAAAGTTGTGCGTGGTTAAACAAAGTTATACAAAAAAAATCTGTTTTTTTTTTTAAAAGTTTATTATTTCAAACTTAAGGCAATTCAATAATAATAATAACAAAAATTATCTAAATAGTTATTAAATATGATATTTAAAAGTATGGTTGCATACTACCACCATTTTTATCAACAATCATTTGTACCCTACATATACCCTGGCTTGTCCCTGTTTTACATTGCAGTTTATTATGTTGGCAACCGCTCTTTACTTTTTTAATTCCTCAACTTTCTAACTTCCCTTGTTCTAAACTTGTTTTTAACTTCCTCCAATTTTTTTCCAACTCTTGTCTCTTTGCACCTCTACGTATTCTCTTGGCTTTCCTTCTTGATTCCTCATATTTTTTTTGTCCTCTTGTAACACTTTGTAGATACTTTAGCCTGGCCTTACTTCTTTCTAGTCTACTATTCTTGCAGTCCGCGTTAAACCACTCGTTTTTTTTACCTTCCTTCCCTTTTCGTAGAGTCTGTGCTGCTCCATTTATCACCTCGGCTGGGAGGTTCCATTCAGTCACCGACACTAAATTTTTTAGAGCCCCTTCAAAGAGGCTATACGTAACTTAGGTTTTTGATTTGTAGCTCTAGCTTTTCCCCTCTGTTATTCCTGTACTCGTTTCCATATTCATTGCCATAGTCCCTCTTTATGTCACTATTTGTATCGTTTCTTCCTGTATCTTACTTGTTTTCCTTGTCTTTGCTTGTGTCGTCATCGATGTCTTAGGTTTTGTATAACTTTTTTGAGATGTGACTTGCCTGCGCTTTTGCTCCAGTCACTGCCACTCCATTTCTCTTTCTTATCCCAGTTATATTCCTCGCCATTAATTGTTATTTTTTGATAACCAATCCTCACTGTGTTGCCTTACTGTCTTTCCTCTCTCCCTATGTTTTGAATTCTTTCTGTATTCTTCTTTCTTCTAGTGACAGGTCGTGGTAAATGTATATATTTGTGCTTCTTAGCTTGTTCTTTGTCGCCATAATTTCTTGCTTTTTACTCCATGATTCTTGTAACACGGCCTTTTGCCTAGCCCTGCACACTACTGAATTATCACGTTACAATGCTCTGGTTCGCTATCTTATTCAGTCGGTGAGCTATGAGGCTCTATTAACATCATCAGTGTAGCTAAGGGCAAGCTAATATTGTTTGAGGTCAGCTTGTAGTCACCTGAAATATTGTACTTACAAATGCAAACACCAATGGTAATAAAAACCCAACAGTTTACATGAATACATATAATATATAAAAAACATAGACACACACAAAAAATACATAAGAAGAAGTACATAAAACAGTTGTGCGTTGCACATGGGAAAATGCCTTAACTGGATCCTAAACGTTCAGTAGCGCATTCAAAGTCAAAGTTCATGAGCGCAAGGTATAAAACAATTCTGCACACACAAATAACTTGAACGCGAAGTTGTCGGTTCTTTAGGACGCGTCGCTATTTTGGACCCCTGGGCGCCGAGTCAGCAAATGACGTGATGCCTGCGTGATTTAGCTACCGGTGCTTCGCCGTTATCTGGGCAGCAAACACATCGCCAACAGTTGCGCAATTATTAATTACAATTGCTAACTGCTTTCTTATTTCGTCGTGAGGTCACAACCTTATTTCAATACGTTCATCAAAGAACGGGAACAGCGTTAGGTGTCTTCTTTTGGTCGACTTAAAGATGCACGTCTTCTGTGGTTTGCACGCGCAAACCCCCAAGAACACTTTTAAAAGGTCGGCCCACGCTCTTTACCAACTTGGGAGCGAAACAGTCGACCCGCGCCTTTTACAAACTTGAGCGCGAATGAGTTCACTTGCGGGCCCCAGCGTGGTTTCGAATCCGCTGTTCTTTGTTCCTCGAATTACATTGCAGGGATCTCACATTCCCGCACGTTTTCACTGGTGTGTTCGCACTCGGGACTTTATAGTCTGCCGTCTCCTACACAGCGTTTCTTATTTATAATGCGATGCTACTTGAATAGGACATAATAACACATACTGTCAGGCTTTATTACTAATTGGGTATATAATAAAAAGATGTGAAATAGGTAAATACAGGTGGCACGAATTGGTCCGTTTCATTCTACTTCTGTTACTATTGTTCCTGGATGTGTTTGGCTCTTTATCATTTTCGGTGTTGTCTGGTGCGTTACTAATTACTGCGTTTGTCGCTTTTTTCCTATCGTGTTGTGCTTTTCTTTGTTCTGGAGATCTTAATGTCTTTTTACTTTGACTAACTCCCTACACCAATTGGTAACAGGGATCTTGATTATAATAATAATAAAAAAACTTTGACTAAAAACTTCTTGTATTTTGCTCCTTGTTCTGTTTCTTCTTCGTCGTTATCTCTCTTGCGCGTTTATTTCTTTCCGTGTTCATTTGTCTTTTTGCTCCGTGTTCACAGATTTTGCGCGCCTATTGAAAATTTCGCGCAATCCGAGCTCTACCAGAATACCGGTCAGGGCTGTTTGTATTGGCAGCTGGTTTTGGTCTTGGTCAAAAAAGACACATACTATACGGAGCCCGCGTAATGGCGTAACACTTACCACATTGTTCACTTTTAAAGTTTTTTTATGAAACTTTGGTGTTTCAGATTCACAGCTGTTTATATTTGTTTAACCTGCTGTGTTTTGGTTTTGCTTTTCTTATCTTAGCGCTTGTGCTTTCTTGTATTTTGTTTGACGTGCCGGCGATTTGAGACTCACTAAGCCATTGAGTGTCCAGTTCTAACAATTTCGCCACTAATTATAATTAATGTCGCTGTTCTTGCCGTTTCTCACTGTTGCACTCTTACCTCTGTGTTTTCGGCGATGTCCAAACCAAAACTCCGCGAATTAATTTACACGACGATGCCTAAAATTTTAGGTTTGTCGTCGGTGTGAAACAACTGAGGTCCGTTCTCGTTCGCGTCCGATTCTGCGTTTGCTTAAAATACTATACTCTACATTTCATATGCCTGTTTATTTACAGTCACTGCCTGCATTATTGAATTCAATCGAATACTTGACTCATATCAATAAAGGCAATACCATTTTATCTATACCATTTTTAATTTTCATTATCATCAAAAAGCAGTTGGTGGTCAGGAATCAACTCTTACTTACTTTCGGTGCAAGGTTATAGGAGTTGAGTTGTCACGGTATCCTTCTCCAGACTTACCTCCACTGCTTTCTATTCCTGAAAACTCGGGGGATGTCTGTTCACCCTACTTCTATGCTTTTTGCCACTATCCTCACCTCTTCCTTTGAAGGTTTTCTAGGCTTTCATCTTCTTCATCTTTCAAGCTTCTCTAGCTTCATGCACTCTCTTAACCAATCTCCATTCTTTGTATGTGATCCATCCATCTTAATTAATTTTGCTGTGTGATTATCTCTAACTTTTCTATACGTTTTTGATTTTATGTCTTCTGTTTTTTCCTCGTATTAGAAACCTCATTTATGTATTTACTAACTTTTTTCTATTTATCTGTCATTCCCATAATTTATTTCCATAGTTTGATATTGATTTGACCGCTTGTGTAACTACTTCAGCTTTAATGCTTTTCGATATTTCTTATTTTCTTAGGATATTGTTTTCTATGACATTAAATAGTTTTCCCATTGTTGCTATTCTATCTTAATTCGTCAGTCCCGGTTCTTCCACTATTTGTTATCACTCCTATCTAGGAGGGATCTGTATTCACTTATTTTATACATCTTCCTCTTATTTCAATGCCTCCACCTGCTATTCATCGCCGGATCCTGTTTTTTCCATAAGACTGATTGGAGTAGTCCTCGGCCTGGTGTGTGTGAGGGCGTGACCAATATTAAGAATGGCGTTTTAAGACCATTCACCCAATAGCTCAGCAGTAGAGAGTGTTTGACGAAGAGCAGTCCAGGTAAGCTCCTGTTTTAAAGACAGCGATTGGTTAAGTCATGTTTATTCTACGTTTAACATTACTATTTACAGGTTTAATATATACAAAAAAGTAACACTAAATGTAATAAAGTAAGATTAATACTGTTAAAAATATTTATGACATCTCGGTGGGCGAGACGTGGGGCCAGGAGTGGCCAGTGTATGAGACTTGTCAGCGGGCTTCTTGACGAGGTTGGTGCTGGCCGGAAGCTCGGAGAAGCGGGGTCGACCAGTGGTGTCGGAAGCGGCAGGCCAGATCTTTTAGTACCTGCAGGCGAATCTTGTCATGGCGGGGAGCTTCTCACGTACTTGGCGGACCTAGTGGTTGACGTGAAGCCGAACATGTGGCAGCTGGCAGAGACCCACTCTGGTCAGCAAGCAGCTGGAGCAGACCTGGAGCTTGGGGCGTCTTGAGGCAGTGCAGAGGATCGCTGAGGAAGACACACTTCGGCGGCACGCGGCTGGTGCGGGCCGGAAGCTTAGAGCATCTTTGAGCGAAGCGAAATGGACCCTCGTAGCGAAGGCGACGTGCCAAAGTTTCTGGAACGTGAGGCTAGGGCTGAGGCAAAAATCTTTTTGTGGAGCTGACCTCGCAGACGTGGTGGTTCTGGTATCCTTCTGGAAGCACTTTCGACGTCGTGCTTTGTTGGGAGCGCTGAGGCTGGAGCTTGTCGGCCGCACGATTTGGAAGTGCGAGCTCAAAAGCTTGATGTGTTTGAAGTTAGCGTTCCGAACTCCTGATCGCACAGAGGTGGTGCGGATCGAGGAGCTGTGGTGTGCTATCAGACCCAAGGCGAACTAGCTGGTTCGACCGTTGAGTCCTCGATGATTTCCATCCGAAATTCCCTGCGCTTATAAAGGAGCTTGGTTCTTTGTTTTCAATTTTCAGCGCTGTTATTGGTCGATGCAGTGGGAGTTGCTGCTTGTTTACTTGCGGATTTTTGTTTCTCTTGATTAATTTTTTTACGGGCGGTTCCATCGCTGTATGTGGCGTTGTGTTGCCTGTGTTTTTCTGCGTATGTAGACACCAAACTCGGTGGGGTTCATGTAGCCTGGCGCCGAGATATCCTCATGTGTGTAATCTCCTACATGTTGTGTGCGTGTGTTGCACCGGTCTGTATCGGCGCTTAGCAGGCGGCCTCTGCTGACGGCGTGATGTTGGACAGCACAAGGTGTTTTTAATCCTTTCGGCGCTTTTGTTTCCTTTGTCCGCGAGATTAGCAGGTTTTAACGGTCGTTTACGGGCTACCTGCCTTTCGTTGTTCCGAGCAGGCCCCAGAACTTACACATTTTAAATCTTAAGTGCAGTTATTGACACTGGGCTGAAAATAAAGCGGCGTTTTTTGTTTATTTTATGCTTTTATGCTGAGATTTGAGTTTGGCGTTGTTTCGATATATTTGAAGCAGGCCGCTTTTTACATTTTTCTTGCCGTGATAGTAAATCATACACCGCCGACGGCGGGTTTTACAGCTAAATTAGGGTGGTTGTGCGCGGGCCAGTCTTTCTTTTGAATTAACAAAGACTGGCTTGCATTTATATGTTTTTCTGCATCATATCAAGATAAATAAGCGAAAAAGCAATAAGGTCAGGTGAGGAGGTACACCTTGTTTCATAGACATGGAAAAAACTTTCGACAGGATAAGAAGAGAAGATATATGGCGAATTTTTAATAACAGAGAAATCAGCATTGAATTGATAGAAAATATATAAAATTTATATAAGACACAAAAGCTGTGTATGAATAAGAAATGAGAAAATAAAAAAAAAATTCTTTATTCTCTTGGTCTGAACCAAGGATGTATTCTGAGCCCAATACTTTTTAATGTTGTATTAGATAAAGCTATAAATAATTGACGGCAGAACTTAAGAAGATTATAAAGTAGTATTCTGGAAAATGGAGATAGTCAAAATGTATACATAAAAATGTACAAACATAAAAAACAATGGTTAGAGAAACAAATAACACAAACCACAGCATTAAACTAAGAGAAAGATGTGTGAGGCAAGCCAAAACATGTAAGCACCTGGCGTTGATAATAAATAGTGGGAGAAATAGCAATGGCGATTTAAAAGAAAGAATAGCAAAAATGGGGATGCTTTTTAGTGCCATAAAGAATAACTCCTACAAAAGGAGGCTTTTTACTTTCCCATACCCATAGGTATAGGGAAGTCTTGGAATCATGAAAATTTTGGAAATCGAGATTTTCACAGAAATATCCGTTTTGGGCCTGTAGGAACCCAAAAAAGTGGTTTTTAAAAATGTCTGTCTGTGTGTGGGTGTGTGGGTGGGTGACGCTCCTACAGCCGAAAGTATTGCTCCGATTTTGATGCGCTTTGGAATGCGGGGGTGTATCGAAAATTCATCGACAAAATAAGCTTTTCAAAAAAATCCGAAACCGGAAGCGGAAGTTACGCATGTTTTTTTGGTATCACTGTTTTCGTGATTCAAATTTTGACAATTTTATCGCGGATAACGATAGAGGGTCATAAGACAAATCTGTTAGTTTTTTGCCGAACTCGCTAGGTTTAAAATGAAGGGCGCTATGATTTTTTGAAAATTTTGAGTTTAACGCCCTATTACTCAGAAACGGATGAATCGATTCAATTGATTTTTTTTTCTGAATAGTATATAAAGGCTAACATGAGGTGATATAAAAAGTGTTTTGAAAAATATTAAGGGGCCTAAATTACAAATTTTCAAAATTTTGGAAATTTTCTAAAAATCATTTCTCAAAAACTGCCCACAGGAATTTGTTTAAACTTGATACACTGATAGACCCCGAAAAGGGCTATCGATCTGTTTTTTAAAGAATCTCATGAATTATTATCTGTGGCGCCCTCTACGAAGCTTTGAAGTTTGAAAATTTAAACCCCTTTAATTAATAAACAAAACAAGATAGGTAGCTGGGGTTTTCACTGAATTGCTCAGTGCATAATGGAGCATATGAATATGCAAAAAAATATTACACTCGTGGATATATGTAAGCGCACCGGCCCGCTCCCCCCTCTATTTTTGAAAAATAATTTTTTTATTCTAACGGTTGTTATATTTTTGCGTCAAAGAATCTTTTTCCGCGAAAATAAAAAAATCGATTTTGTATGCCCTAGAAAATATAATTTCCAGGTACTTAGAAAATTTCACCTCGGTGCTACAGCCGTTTTGAGGAAAATAATACATAAACTAGCACAGTGGCGGCTTGTTCACTTGGCGCCATCTACAGAAGCTCGGTGGTCACGTTTTGAACTACACATTCTTTTATATTTACCCGCAATTTACGTGAAAGTGTAAACGCTTATCACGGTGAAGACGTGAGTCATCGAGTTGAAATTTTGATATGTAGTAAAGCCTGTTGAATAAAGACGATATGAACAGTTTCCAGTATAGGAAAGTCCAGGGAGGTAGTCACGTCCACTTTTTCTTATTTATTATCTCTTGTATCAACAATTACTGGATTTTTATATTCTAAACCTGATTTTATGGAGGGTTCAGGTGTTTACATAGCATATTAACAGCGTTTCCAAGTTAGTGAAGACCTTATATTGCTTTTATGTTTAAATTCGAATATCTGAAAAACAGTTGAATTTAGGGGTATGAAGTAGTATATCAAAAGCAGTGGCGGTGCAAGAGCACCTTGGGCTTCTAAGCAAATATAAAAATGCCCCCCCCCCTTGTAAAACGATTTATATACTTAACGAATTGTATATTTATAATTATAGTATACAAAGTAAACGTTTAACAAAAAAAAATAACAGCCTGTTATAACCAACAGAATTATAGAGGAGTAAATGCCTAACATTTAACACATTTTATAAATAACATATCTAACAAATTATAATTAAAAATATAAAACTAGTTAAAATCTTCAAGTTGGTAATGGTGATAAATATCTACCTAGGTAACACTAGTAAAATAAAATAATATTCAGGTAAAATTCTAAGAACCCACGTCAAAATAGGTAACAAATACTTAGTATTTATTTGTATCATTAATATCTGTAAAACACTGTAAAAATAAATTGATCAGAAATAAAAAATGTATCTGTTTGGCCTGATTGACAGCAAATTGTTCCACAAGATTTTTATGTCCATCATAGACGATGTTTTTTGCTCAATTGACAAAACGGAAAGGTCATGTAGCCTATCTAGGCTGGTAGAATTTCTTAAATAATGTTTTATTACTTTCAATTTGCTAAATGATCTTTCTATTGTGTGGCTAATGTTACAGGTAGAGTCAAAAATAAAACCAATGCAGTAATAATCTCGCCAAAATTGCTTTCGAGAACACTATGTTTCTGTAGGAACGAACTTGTAAAATCTGGAACACTCATGCTATCATTTAAATCCTCTTTTAGTAAGCAGATAGCGTTCACAAACTGAATGGCGAAATTATCATTGAGGACATCAGAATACTTTTTCTGAAGCAAATCACATGGGACCTGTTCAGCTTCTTGCATTTTTCAAACGTTTTTCGGTTCTAAAAATTCAGAAATGTTTGTTAGTTTTTCAAAGCTCTCAAATCGAGTCTGATCACTGATGACTGATAACTGAGAGTGGGGACTGAGGTTGCAGTGCTATCAATCTATACCCAAATGAAATAGAAGATATCGACATATTTAATAAGCAAATACGGTACTTACCGGGCCCCCCAAAAGACCCTCTAAGGGCCCGGGCCCCTAAGCAACGCTTATTCCCGCTTATGCATATCACCGCCACTGATCAAAAAAATGTTCATTGAAAGGGCTTCTCCAAAATATAAAAATACCGTCTTCGTACTTGCAACTTTTGTCTAAGCATATTTTATGTAACTTTCACATTTTTGTAGATAGTTTCCACCCCCGCATGGTTGCTGAATCCTGTATCTGATTTTGTGTTCTCCTGGTCTTTCTAAATCCACTATTGTTCTTCTTTTCAAAGACTTTGGATAAAGTTGTTAACAAGATGATTGTTCCGGAAGAAATTACGTTCTCAACATTTTTTTATGACTTTTGTAATATGCATAGTTGAGATACTTTCCATATATTTACAGCGTTAAATATCTTTTTCTGCAAAAAGGCTGATATCATTAACAAAACTATTTTCTTATTACAACCCATTAATCTTGTTAAGCCTTCAACCAATGCCATGAGGAACTACAATGGTGACTTAGTGCATCCTTGGCAGACTCCTGTATTACTCGCAAATGCTGGTGCCAATTTACTCGCATGTACAATGTGACATTCATAGCAGTTATATCTCTTATTTCTAAGATTTATGAATCAGTGAGACGTGTCTTACTTTTAAAATGGAACCAATAAAAATTATGTATAAGCAAATCGAATGACTTCTTATAGCCTGCAAATATAGTTGAAATTCTTCTAGTGTTTATTTGGTTTGTTTTTTTGGTTTAAAAGTGACTCTTCTTTTCTAAATGCACTCTGCTCTTTTCACAGCATTCCGTCAGTTACTGCAACTGTTCTTTTTTTTTTTTATTTGAATTTGTCAGTCCAGCAACCACATGTTGCTATGCATAACAGTTTTATGAGATACGGGTTTTGACATTACATTGCATATAGGCACTCAGTACCTATTAAATGACAAAAAATCTGATATGAGGTACAACACTAAAAATATAAAATTTGCTAGTCCGTTATGGCAGGTATATGTCCTGTGGTAGTTGGCGTTTTAACCTATTGTGAATGTTTTTACGTCCCAGGTTATAAAACACTGCACTATCGCACTGATTAATGTTGGTGTGAAAGTTAATGGTCAGTTGTTTGATATATTCCGAAATTGTTAACATTCCCAGTTCGTGGTGTAATTGTTTATTACTAACAAACCACTCTGCGTTTACAGCAATACGTAAAACTTTGTTCTGCAGCACTTGCACTTTGTTAATATTGGTTGCTGAAGCGCATCCCCAAACTACGCATGCATACAACACTAGCGGCCGGATTAATGCTTTATAAAGCAACAATGTACATTGAATTTTTAAAGAAGATTTCTTATTTATAAGAGGATAAAGTTGACCGAGCCTTGCGTAACCTTCGTTCAATTTTTGTAAAATATGCGTTTTCCAAGTTAGACGCGTATCTAACAATACTCCTAGGTATTTAACACTATCTGCGGGCATTTTCCAAGTAATAGGAGTCCCATTTATCATAATTATTGGAGGATTGTTTATTCGTCGTAATGCGAAAATTTTTGCGACGCACTTATCCATGTTTATTTTCAAATTCCATTGGTTGAACCAGTGAACAATGTTATTGGTGGCTGCTTGAAGTTTAACTACCGCGAGGTTTAAATCAGGGTCTTTTATTAGGACAGCTGTATCGTCAGCAAACATCAGTAGATCTGCTTGGATGGTAGGTATATCGCTGGTGTAGATATTAAACAGTATTGGTCCTAAGATACTTCCCTGTGGAATTCCTGCGGAATTCCTGCCTGAATTTTTCTACTTGTAGAGTAGGAATTATGTATTGTAACCTGGAACGTTCGGTCATCAAGAAAAGAATAAAGAATTGCCTTTAAGATAACTGGAGATTTGAAGTCGACTAATTTTGTATTTTAGCCCATTGTGCCATACGCGGTCGAAGGCCTGTGCCAGGTCTATAAACAGTACAACAGCAAATTGTTTTTGTTCGAAGCTGTCTTTTATTTCTTCAACTAAGCGCTGGAGCTGGTGACACGTGGAATGGTGCTTTCGAAATCCGAACTGGAAAGTAGGTATTACATTGAGGTTATCAATTTCTTCAGTTAGTCTTATGTGAATTATTTTCTCAAAGAGCTTGGACATTGTTGGGAGCAAGCTAATGGGTCGAAACCCAGTTACTGATTTATGATTTTTACCAGGCTTTGGGAACATCAGAATGTGCGAGTGCTTCCAAGTGTTAGGAAAGTATCCTATTTCTAGGCATGCATTAAACAGGCTTGCTAAGTAAGCCAGGGTTTTCTTGGTTGTATGTTTCAAAATAATATTGGTGATGAGGTCGTGGCCCGGACTTTTCTTGTTTGGAAGATTCTCGATTATAATGGCCAATTCTTGTGGTGAAGTCGGGGTGATATCTTTTCCAGGCTGGGGCATGTGAGATTCTAGGTGATTAAGTATTACGTTGGAGAAACTGGGGTGTGTGTATTGTGGTTCGTACAGGCATTGTAGATGGTCGGCAACACGGTACATTTTTGTTGGTCAGTATGGTAAGTAACGTTGTCTTTTGAGATCGAAGGAATTTCTTCTTGACTACGCAATATCTTCTTGGTCGTTCTCCAAAGTCCCGGATCTCTTGGTTCAAGTTCGCTTATAAATGTTTGATAAGATGTTACTCTGTATTCGTCCAGTTCACGTCTAATTCGATGAATTAGATTATTCAAAGTGTTTTTGGTAGTGGGATCTCTTGTTCTTTGCCAGGAACGTCGAGTTAGATTTTTCTGCTTAATAAGTTCAACTATATGATTAGGTGGTACACGTCTATCATCTTTTTTTTTATTTTTTGATGGTCTTGTCGATGCCTGAATGCTGTCTTTAATTGAAATTATAATATTATCAATTTGATGGTCAATATCACATGGAGACGTTAAAGGTGTATGAACAATATTTTCGTCTAATTTTTTCTGGAATAGTTCCCAGTCGACTATTCCGTTAATTAATCTGGGCTTTGGGGCAATTATAACGGGATCAGTATGAAAGGTAATTATAACCGGTACATGATCTGAGTCAAGTTCAGTGACGACAGTTTGGTAAAGTCTCCGTGAAAGGTTTTTCTGTACAACGATGTCCAAAATGTCCGGTTGGTGGTCTTGTCTGTATGGAAAATATGTAGGATCATCAGGTGCGACAATTTGTAGATTGTGTTTTACTGCATAATCGTTAAGCTTAATCCCATCGGGATTGTTTTTTCGGCAGCCCCATACAGTGTTTTTGCAGTTCCAGTCCCCTATCAAGAGAGTCGGTTGGGAAGTGTTGGTTAGTGCTTGAATATCTCCTTCTAGTAGTTTTTTATTGGGTTGTTTATATACACTCGAAATATAAACGCTGTAGTTTCCTGTTAGGTTAAGTTGCACTGTTGCGGTTTCTATACTTGTTATGTTTGTAATATCAATTGAGTTGTGAGAAATTTGGTTTTTGACTAAAATGGCAACGCCTCCAGATGCTACTCTTGTTTCTCTGTCCTTTCTATATATACGATAGCCGGATACTTTAAAATTTTCGTTGTTAGCTAGATGTGTTTCGCTTATGAATGCTACATCTATATTATGGCGAGCTAAAAAGGCTAATAGGAGTGATCTTTGTGGTTTGATTCCATTGGCGTTCCAGTTTAGTATTTTAAGATTGGTAAGAGTTTTAAGATTAAGGGCCATTGTTTATAAAAAGAGGAAGGAGGTTCGTTAAAAGATAATTTTTAATTTGTTGGATAAACGGTTTAATAAGTTCAAAAGTTGTTGAAAGAATAGTGTTGACAACGGGACTATTTGAATCGGGAGTAGAAATTTGGCGTGGCTGGTGCCCTGCAGTTGCTTGTGAGTAAGTTTTCCTTTCAGTGCTATTGTCTAATACAGGTGGGGTTGTTGATGAGGGTACGGTCTGAGGTTGGTTAGTTCTTCTGCTGCTACGGTATCTGGTAGCTTCTTGCTGGTAGCTGCAGCCTCGGTAATTTGCAGGATGTTTTCCTTGACAGTTGACACAAGTTGGTGGCTCTTCTTTCTTTTTATCACATACCGTGTAGAGATGGCTACCCGTGCACTTAACGCATCTGGGTGGGAGAGTACAATAGTTTTTTGTATGACCTGTGCGCTGACAACGATGACATTGAGGAACGTGCTTAGCTAATCTTCTTAATTCCACTGAAACGATTGATCTTTGAATACTAGTAATTTTGTAGATTGCTTCGGTTTTTTCGTTGGCCGTTAGTTCGACTACTAAGACTGGCATAGGAGTTTTGTCCTTGTGGTACAAGCGGCTTATTTTTAGTATCAGAAGATCAAGCTTTTTTAATTCTCCAGTAATATCATTAATGTGCAGGGATGGTGGGACGTTTTTAATAACAACATAAAAAGGTTTAGAGCTAGGGTTTTGATATGTATGGTATGGAATGTTGTTATCCTGGTAATGTTTAGCCAATTTTCGGTAGTCCTCCTCTTTAGTTAGGGTTATCTTTAAGTATTTGGCAGAATACGTAGTTGAAAAATCACTTGAAGTCAATTTTTCAATATCGTTAATAACCTCTTTGTGATTGTTTGACCCGTGAAGAAAGATAGGTGGAATTTTATTAACTTTTTTGGTTTCTGGTGTACCTGTTGTTTCCTGGCTGCTAGTTGATTTGCATGGCTCCAGGTGTGGCGGTAGATAGTACGGATTTTTAACCAGAATATTATCTGGTTCCCACTGGTATCTCTTTAGAACATCGTTAACTGGCGGGGACAGGTGATCGCCGTTGCGTTTTTGTTGGCTTTGGGTGTTCATAATTACTTATTGCAAGCCCGGACGGGCGAGCAATGCTCTGGTTGGCCTCTCTTCTGCACTATTATTGTATTTAATTTTATGTGCAACGAAAAATATGTTTTTAAATAAGTTTCGAGATCACACAATAACTTGCTGTCGAGACAGTGCGAATTGAACGTCTGCACTTGTTCACTGCTCGTTCGCAACTCACTGCAACTGTTCTGTGCAGTACCATTTTTACAAAAGTTGTTCATTATGTTAAATAGACTCATACCCTTCCAGTTATCACAGTTCTGTATGTTTCTTTTCTTTATTCTTTACCAAATTTGATGTGGTATCTGATTAGGAGACTCTGCTTATTTATTAAAACCTCTTCATTCTCATAGCTTTCCCATCATATGTGTCCAGCTTTTTTAATTGTTTTGTTAGTATAGTATATTTTTAGGGTAATATGGAGGGAGCTGACGTATCTTTAATAATTATTTCTTAGAAATGTTTTATCAGTAATCTATATTTTTTAATGAAGTCAGTTATAGGTTGTTTCTTCCAGAATTTCATCAGTTTTTTTTCTAATGAGACAAAATGGTAGCAACGTTAAATATAACAATTAATGGCTTATTGTCATCTTTTTTTAAAGAAAATTCACATTTTTAACACAATTTCCCAACTTCCAGGATCTGCTCTTCACGCGTCTCTGTGTTTAAGGTTTCAAGTGTGACATCCTTTTTTCCATTTTCAGTGATCCTGGAAGATTTGTCCAAGATTTTGGTCTTGCAAGTTTTTTGTTTGGGGTAGTAAGTATGGAATGTTATTGGTAATGTTTTTTATCAGTGGTACAGTTCTTTTATTAATATTTATAATCTTATATTATAAGAGCTGATGCCGCCGGCCGTCCGACCGTAAGCACTGCCGCGCGCACATGCCGACCGCGCACAAGTGGCGACGCAGCAAGCATTTGTATTGTGTACGCTGGCAGGGCCGGACGTCGGCTGGCTACCAGCTTAAGCAAGCATTTTTATTGTTAACCGTTTCTTTACGATGGCAGGGCCAGATGTAGGCTGGCCAACGCGTTCTAGTAAATAAAATAAAGTACGAATTTAAATCCAAAATAGAATGCTTTATTCCAAGACTTCGTGTAAAACGTGCAATCAAGAATAAATAAATTACCCTCTATCAGCTGCCAATAAAGTCAATGGTCCATTATTTCTTTTTTTTTCAAAATATCTCAGTAACTTGATTGTAAATCGCCAAGATTAGGAATTCAACACCTCCTGGCATTTAACAAAAACAAAACACTTGCTAGCACTGTTTTTGAAAGTGATCGACAACAATAATTCAATTTGAATGCTATTTTGATGCCAAACTTAGTTAAACTTAGGTTATAGGGGACGTTAACACATAACTTTTCTTTTAAATCTCTTTGTGCTGAGTTACACCGTCCTAAAGAGGGTGGTTTTTATTAGTTTGATTATACATAAAGAAATATATACTAGAAAGCCTGACTTATTTAAAAACTTGTTTAGCTCTTAGCTTTTTCGTCAAACTAATATTTTTTGTG
The DNA here is from genome assembly GCA_940337035.1 of Agriotes lineatus. Lineage (NCBI taxonomy): Eukaryota > Metazoa > Arthropoda > Insecta > Coleoptera > Elateridae > Agriotes > Agriotes lineatus. The sequence goes on along the minus strand of OW679199.1, from coordinate 9,310,417 downwards.
TAAAAAAATAAAGTCCATTGCAATGCAAGGCATTTTGCAAAATAACTCGTGCGTCATAACATATTTTATTTATTTAAAAAGTTCTAATAAAAACATGTATAACGGTTAAGTACAGTGAGCGCCAAAAAGCATTGGTCAGTTTCAATACCTAATAAAAACCCATACGTTTCACCTATGGAATCAATGATAATTTCTTCATAAACAGAAAACTTGGGAGTTTTGTTTCAATGTTTGACATCCTTCGAAAGTGAGAGTTTGGTGTGCTGTTTTATAGTCAAAGGTTGTCGGGCCTCATTTTTTTTTTTAGGAAATTGGTCAAACGGTAACGGTTACATCTCAAAGACATTACATGCTTCCAATATCTTTTTATCGCAAATAGAAGAGGAGATAGTAAATGAATATTGGTTTCAACAGGACGGTGCTACCAATTACACCGCAAGAAATAATACGAATCTCCTACGACAATCGTTTCCAAATAAACTGATTTCTTGCTGTGGTGACCCTCCTTGGCCTTCGAGATCGCAGTACGTAACCACTCCTGACTTTTTTCTTTGGGACTCTTTGAAGGGCAGAGTATTTACAAGAAAGATAAGAAATCTGGAAAAGCTTAAAATGTTTATTCGAGAAAATATTGAAGCTATACTTTTCATTTATTGTTACCTAAATATCAGGTAACCTGTGCCCCGCCTTGCGGCACTACACAAATTGAAGCTATACTGCAGGATATGCGGCAACGTGTGATGAGAGATTTCGGTCGCCGTTTAAAAGAGTGCATTCAACAAGAGGGGAGTCATTTAACCGACAGAATTTTTCATAAGTGAATCTCCCATTCTTGGTCTTTAAGAAATAGTTTTGATTAACTGTGTAATTTAAGCAAATAAATTGTTATTACAAATTGAAACTGACCAATGCTTTTTGGCGCTCACTGTACTTATTTCAACCTCTTAAATTTATACGTAAAAATTAGAAAACATATAAATAACTCTGCTATTGGTAGAAAATAAGGAGCAAGGAAACTTTGGGTAACTGCTTCAGATCGGTAAAAGACAAGATTTCAAGTTTAAAAACCGCTGGCGTATATCGCATTTCTTGTTCTTGCGGCTCGAGCAGACTGGTCGTTCCGTTGATGTAAGACTCCAAGAACATAAAGGCGATTGCAAACACAAACGCATCACAAAATCAGCTGTAGCTGAGCATACATTTACAAATGGGCACACTTTAGAATTTGAGCATGCCAGAGTACTTGCCAGAATACCTCATTACTTCCCGCGAGTGATACGTGAAGCCATAGAAATAGAAAAACATCCAAATAATATCAACAGGGAAGATGGCTTTAAGCTTAGTAAAACGTGGACCCCTGTGATACACGATCTAAAGCGTTACAACCACTCTGCGTCACACGGCCACGCCCCATGGATTACGTTGCACTCGAATGACCAACCAGCGTTACGCCACTCCGCGCGCCTGGCACAGAGGACTATAAATAGCTCCACACCGACCTTCGGTTCTTAGTGCGACTTTCACTCTGATGATGCAAGCTGCAAGGTCTTGCGAAACGTTAGTGAATATGGATGCACAAACAGCAAAACGGCCAAATCTGCCTAAGTATCCTCGTTCTCAAGATACTCAAACAACACGAGCCACCAAAGAGCATGGCCATCGCGCGGGTTTTTGCTCGACTACACAAGGTGCAAGGCACATTAAGCCAGAAAATGCTGGGTGTTCATATACAAATACTACGCGGTATATGCCGAAATTCTATGCTAAGGAGAAAATAACTGCCAATTGTCACTTTAATATTCTTTTCCAGTTTTCAGTAAAATGACAAAGACCTAATTCTAACCCCCTCTTTAAGAGGATGTAACTCATCAGCAGGGGCATTTGAAAGAAAAAATTATATGCAAAATGTGTATGTCTCAACTTCCCCTATAACCTCCTTAAGTTTGATACCATGTTGTTGAAACACCATGTATACAGTGTGGTCCATTAAGTGTGCAACAAATGGGAATTTTTTTTATTAGTTGTACAATCGAAATTTAAATATTGCCAAAAGTTAGTGCATGTCCGATAACCATATCAGATGCCCTTAGAATGGCTTCAAGTCAAACAATATACAGGGCAGGACAAAAAATATGAAATTCGTTCAAGAACAAAGTTACCTTTTTTCAAAAAATATAGAAAAATTTTATTGAGAAAAGTTGTTTGGAATTAAAAGTTATGCTCAAATACAAAGTCACGGCCTCCTATTCGAATTTTGATTCTTTTTTGGAAAATTTTGTATTACCCCCCGTATGATACATATTTTTATTATTTTGATTTTATATGTATTTAAAGTAGCCACAACCATATCTCTTTTATATAACTTTTAGCAACTTGAAGCGTATTTGTAAAATTAACTTGCATTTATATTTTTTTAGGTAAGCGTCCACTTCATGTTTGTTGCAACGATATTTAACAGAACTTTAGAATTTCGCAAATATTCTTTTTAACAAGGCAAATGCTTTACTAATAATAATTTACATATGAAAAACTCTTAATAAAATCAGAATAATAAAAATATGTATCATACGGGAATAATACAGAATTTTACAAAAAAACAATCAAAATTCGAATAGGAGGCCGTGACTTTGTATTTGAGCATAACTTTTGATTCTAAACAACTTTTCTCAATAAAATTTTGCTATATTTTTTGAAATAAGGTAACTTTATTCTTGAACGAATTTCATATTTTTTGTCCTGCCCTGTATATTGTTTGACTTAAAGCCATTCTAAGGGCATCTGATATGGTTATCGAACATGCACTAACTTTTGGCTGTATTTAAATTTCGATTGTACAACTAATAAAAAAATGTCCCATTTGTTGCACACTTAATGGACCACACTGTATATATTCACTCATCTAATCAAAGTTATGTGAATTTCGGCAAATATCTTTGTTTCGCTGCTCTAACAACAGAAAACTGTAAAATTACATTCTAATAGTTCATTAAGAGCTTGTTAATAAAACCTCTACAATGGATCATTTCACACAGTGACGTAGCTAGGGGAGGGGATCGAGGGGCTGAAGCCCCCACATAAACGCTAATTGCGCACAAAGTGTATACAATGTTTTATGGACAGACCGGGATATTCACAACTAAAGCAAGATTTATAATTTTGGCAACCTACGATGTTATTTCTTTTCAAGCTGACAAACAAAACTCCGAGTGTGTCGCTTAGCAAACCATAAGGTACTCTGCCCTTTGGGCTATAAAGTGACACATTACGCCCTCAAAGATAGGGTATAAAGTGTTCAATTTCGCCTGGTCGTAGATAAGAGAACTTTATCGTCCGCGGACGTCGTTCTAGTTATTATTCAGAAACATGTTTTCATAAAATCCATATTCACTAAGCAGGTACTGTAAGAATGGCCCTGTTTTTATTGACAACGGAATTATATAAATATACAAAAATGTCTATTTACTGAATATCAATTATTTCATTTATTATAATGAGGTCAGTTTATATGAAATTACTTAAAAGATCACAAAAGCATTTGAATGAAGTGGCAAGAAGAAAAAGGTGCACAGTGATGCTCTTGGCTGTCTGCCCATGAGCGAGCTACATTGATAAAATGGTGTATCGCTGACGTGCAGTAGAATTTTTCTCCCTGATCACCCCCAGAGCAAAATCTTAGTTACGCCACTGATAACAAATGGGTCGCTATGCAAAGCCCAACAAGATGCATTAATCAAGCAACAAAACTACGTTGGTTATGACCAGAGTACACGGTAAATTTGGAAAAAATTCACAATTAAATAACTGATTTAAAATCTTAACGTGATCAACCCAGATGCACGCATTATCTGCTTGCAGGACCTAGCACACGTGACTGACTAGCTAATTACCAGCAGAAACCCATATTGAAGATAGCTATCGCTGCTTCCAAAGGTCGTTGTATGTAAACATTGCATTATAACGCAAGCAAATTTCCTTGTTATGTAAGCTATGAAAGTTATGAAAACCTACCTGAGATAAATAGCGGCTCACGTGCAGTGAACAAATAAATTTGCATGGTGCGCATCTCGGTGGAAATACCGCCACCGCTTCAGAAAGCTAGAAAAACCTCCTAGATAACTCGATAACTTTAGAAATACGACGTAGTTCGCCCAACGGCCGAGCGGAAGTACCGGTCCATACAATATTTCGACCTTACGTCCCTTGTGGAAACTACAGAGTGAAGCTCTACTACCTAAAAGTCTATTGAGAGAGTAATAAATAATTTAAAAAAAGTAGGCATGCATTCACAAAAATCTAAGCCGCCAACGCCAAAATCAAAAAGTGCCGTTACATAATTAATAAGTCAAATTTTCGAATACAAAAGAACTTAGAGATAGATAGTACAGTTTATATTCAAAATAACTCAAAAAGTTATATTATTTTCCATATACGTACAAAAAAAGTTATGCCGCGTTCATGAGACAAGGGTAGTGTTTTAATATAAAATTATGAGTTTAATACTAAGCGGGGTCGAAAGTCTAATTAAAAGAGAAATCGAAAAGGAAAAAATAAGCTAATATTCAATTAGTTCGTTGCGTTGTATCGCGAGGCCTCATGAAAAACGTAGAGTACATTTATATATTATTAAAGAATATCATTATGAAAAAATAATCTGTCGCTAGACGCGCCGATTAAATTAGTTCCGTATACTACCTTAAACGATAAATTGTATAAGTCGAATAAAATCCAAAATGAATTACATATTGACTAATAGCAGGCAAGAAAAGTCATTGAATATAAAGAAAGCCTTACAAAATTTTACACTTGAAAATATTAAGCAAACTTCAACGAGCTATCTTTGGGATCTTGTCATTGTAATTACCACGATCGCGGCGGAGCGTCTTCCACAACTTCCTATGCGCTGAATAGCTTGGATGAAGCACGCACTAAGATTCCTGCGATTCTTATCGCTGAAGTGCAGCGACGCCATGCTGAGATAAAACAGTAAAACGGGGAAAACCTGACCTACCGTTATCCAAGATGCTACAGGTTGGACAGCGCTGCCGTGGTTTTAGCTACGTCTCTACGGTCTCTCAAGCGAAATACTCAAGAGATTACTCAAATATCGGATTGATCGCTGGAAGCTGTCCTAGGCAAGGAGCTACTTGAAACAATAGATCGCAACACGTATCTGCAGGCGACAATCGGCCAATAGAGAAAAGCTAAATATCTCCGGGAAAATGAGGATGCACTCTTAAATTAACGTACATATGCTATAATAATTGCACCACCACAAGATATGGCGAAGGCCGAAAGGGCAAATCCTGGTTTTACAGCCTGCGTTCAATCGTCTTTCGTGATCACAGCAACGAAACTTCTTTTTTGCCAGGAAAAACACCGGAAGCAGGGCTAAGTCACAAAATTAGACGCGGTATCACGAGGTATCAATTGAAAATTGCGAATTTGGCCAAAATGAACCAGAATAAACATAGACAGCATACTCCACACACAGGCGCTTGAAGAAGCCTACGTCCAAGGGGATAGCTACATTTGAAAGGATTTGTGAAAGCGCTGAAAGAGCTACCGCGTAGCGGCAGAATGAACCAATTTGGGCTGTTACACCATCCTTTTAATAATCTCTGAACATAACTTCACTTTATTTGGGATTTTTTTGTTATGTTGGATTCTTTAATGTATTCAGTTATAATACCACAAGAGCATGGAAAATCCATTATTTTACTTTCCGTTCAACGAGACGTATTCTACGAAAAATCACAACAGCGCAGCGATTTTTTAAGGAATACGTCGAGTTAGAGGGAAGTAGTCGATTATTTTTGATGATCGAGTGATATTCGTTACTATTATATAACAAATGGAAAATTAATTGACCAAGAATAAAATCGTTATATTTTGTAGTAATATTAAACGTATTAAAATCCCAACAATGTTACTGTAACAACGATGTTCAAAATCATGACTCTAGATTGAATATTTTTAATTGTTGTGCCCGGCGACCAAAATGGTTATATCACGTTGTCAAGCGTATAATCGCTGATCTACACATCATAACTATGATAAATAGGAATTTTCTGTTGGCTTACTATGTAATGAATTTTATCTACGACCACTACTAAAAGTAGGCCTTTTTAGCGCTAGCTTGTTTCACTAAAAGTGACGTTTTATAGTTTACCGTGTTTAGCACACGGGCTAAAAGTGAAGTGAGGTTATAAAACTACAATTTCGAACTGCAAGTGAAGTTGTAAAGCTATTCTAGTTGCTTCTTGCATTACAGGTAAAGCGTGTTTGAAATAATTAAAGCGTTATGTAATGAATACAGTCATATGTGGAGTATCAATAATTACATTTCGTAACTCACCTTGACAGCACGGGCGTGGCCAAACAATCGCCCGCGCCGCGGGGGGGTACTGTTCATTATGACATAAATTAAGGTCGTAGATAAAATATTGTATGCAACGCGTGCTAAAAGTCGTTTATGCGCGAGACATGTTATGAAACTCAGCCTTCGGCTTCGTTTCATAATTTTCATGTCTCGCGCTAAAACGTCGACTTTTAGCACTTGTTGCATAAATAGCTATTATTTCATTTTGGAACCATAATCTTGTTTATTGGCCCTCGATTGAGGGCGTAAAATTGCTTTTATAGCCCTAGGGCCTATAAAGTTGCTAAGCAGTATAACAAGCACCAACAATGTAGTATAGCAACACCAACAATCTGCATAGAAACCATAGCACACCAGAAATTCACAGCTCCAGCACAACGACGACGCAGTAGTCTGTAGCCAAAATACTGAATCCTTGAATTTTATCCATTTTGAGGACTAAAATGAAATAAAACGTTGTATGTACCACGTGCCTAATCACGATTATAGCTCTCGGGAAATTTAAAGCTGTCCGCTTTGCGTCGAGCTTTAAATATTCCCTCGTGCTATAATCTGTTGATTACGCCCTTAATACATAAATAATTAATAATATCTTCTAATTCGTTTTAGTATTAGGAACATGAACACTTTCATTAATTATTATTCACTTTTGTTGTTTGAAATATATAAAATGTTAACCACCTCCACAGTTCACTCTAACCAAGGTCAACAAATCGTTCTTAAAGAAAATAGGAAATTATTAAATTTGCAAATTTTGAGCACCCCGTATTGCACTAATTTACAGACTCTATTTTAAACTCGCAAGATAATTCATAAAAAATAAAAACAATTGGTAATGTTCTTCTTAACATAGAATTTTGGCTTAGACCACGTAGTATTTGTGGATGAACACCCAGCATTAGAGAATACCTTACTACTTCCCGCGAGTGATACGTGAAGCCATAGAAATAGAAGAACATCCAAATAATATAAACAGGGAACATGGTTTTAAGCTTGGAAAAACCTAGACTCCTGTGATACACGATCTAAAGCATTACAACCGCTGTGCGTCATACAGCCACGCCCCACGGATTACGTTGCACCCGAGCGACCAATCAGCGTTACGTCGCTCCGAGCAACTGGCACAAAGGACTATAAATAGCTCTACACCGACCTTCAGTTCTTAGTGCGACTTTCACTCTGGTGCAAGCTGCGAAACGTTAGTGAATATGGATGCACAAACACCAACAAGGCCAAATCTGCCTAACTATCCTCGTTCTCAAGGTACTCAAACAACACGAGCCACCAAAGAGTATGGCCATCGCGCGGTTTCTTGTTCGACTTCACAAGGTGCAAGGCACATTAAGCCAGAGAATGCTGGGTGTTCATCCACAAATACTACGCGATCAAACAGTATATAATTGGTAATGTGTTTTTATTCAATTATTTTAAACCTCCTGAAATTCAGCTTTTGTGTATACAGATTGTCTGCAAGTACTAGGTACACGCGGTAACTAGATACAGAAACGGTTTAAAATTTTAAGACAAACAAATCGTCTCTGTATCTAGTTACCGTGTGTACCAAATACCTGCAGACAATCTGTATATATGTTTAAATAATTTTGTTGAATCATAAAAAGAGACACTATAATTTAGCGGTTTAGTTTTTGCGCACACTTTTTAATAGGTCTTGATAAATAATTACTGTGACATTGAAATAAACAACTTAATGTAAATTGTGGCAGCTAGTCATCCAGATGTAGAATGTAGTTTTCATACAATAAATTGTAGCATTTTCATAACAACTTGCAGGCCTAATTTCGCGAATTAGTCATCGACAAGCCCGTAGAAGCGCGAATACCGTTTTTGAAGCAAAACCTAACCTACTTCGACTATTTACAGAGCAACTAGAGTACAGTTAGTCCCATTTGCATTTAGTTCTTGATTGGAATTCGTGGATGAGGTGGCTCCCACCTGCCTCTTGGAATGGTAGTCACCTCGACGCTTTCACAGGTTGTTGTACAACTTAGACCTCAGTTTACTCTAGCATCATTCTTAACTCACGTGTTTATTAGATCCCCCCACTAAATTAAGACTTAAGAGAGGTCTCCATAAAGCAATTTAGCAATTTACTTTGTTCGCAGTACAGATAAGTTCTGTATTAAAATTCAAACCCTGTCGTTCTTTCGCTCCCACATTTCGGGCTTTTTCTGCACGAATTATCCCATGAGTTGCCGCTGAGCACCCAGCAATCGGCTCGCCAATTTGGCCGTTTTTGGAAACGGCGGCGACCGCATTGTCATCGTGAATGAATCAGTGCTCCGGATTATGGGAATCTGCATTTCATTCGACCTGGAACTCCTGCGGAAAATTTACAATGTACCTTTGGGTAATTATCGCTGGGCGCCCAAGCGAGCGTGACGATTCGCGAGGCTTCAAGTTCAGTGCGAACGTTGTTGGACAGTGAGTGTTGCTGATCTTCAGGACCTGAAGATGTTCGCGGGATGGAATTGTACTGATGTAACCTCCACTGTGCTTTTGTTTGGCAGCGTGAACAGGTAAGTTTTGTTTATTTTTGCTTTTTTACAAACGAAGGTTGATTAGTTTTTTCATTTGGTAAAATCTTTAAGAGTTTTTACCGTGATATAGATATAAAAAGGACTTTGCTGTTGTTTTATATCCATGGTGTTGATGATCCATGTTGCTTTTATTAATTCTGATCACGATGATGCCAAATACGCCATCAAAGTCCAGCAGTACTCTTGTAACGTACATACCTTGATGGGGACGTTGGTCGTGTTTAGTTCTTTATTTTACAATAGGCAGAATTTTAACACATTCTAAAATGGACTCCATAAATGAAGCGGCCAAAATGGCCGTCAAGTTTGTCGTTTGCGGTTTCATAGTTTTTATTATTATTGTTTTTCATTCCTTAAATTCAGTGTGTCCAAAATGGAAATATACAACGTGGGGATATCGTAATGGTAACAAATTGAGACTGAGTTATCATGAGCAATCAAAATTTTTCAAATACTTGGTTTAAGTTAACCAGTTGGAAAATGTACATTTTGGAACTCTAAGGCCGCGCTGGTAAAAGATACACATTATATTATTTTTACTAATGATGTTTACTAAACTAATTTTGCTAATAACACCCAGTTATGTGAGTTATGCGGAAGAGCCATAAAATATAAGAAAATGCTAGAATTCACATCTCAGTTGTGTTACAAGAGATGCGTTTGCATGCGTCAGTGAAGCCATTTGCAGTTTTTAATAATGTATCATGAAAGCATTCTCAACCAACTACATTAAATTGAGTTAGCTTTGCGCACATGTAGTGCTCAAACAAATGTCCAAATATAAATGACAATTTTAATCGGGTTTTGAAAGTTATTTAATTCAATAAAACGGGCGGCATAGCAGACTGTAATTTATAACAACTAACTCAATTAAGTTGCATCATGAAAATCCACCTCACATAAGAATTTAACACCGGCATCGAATTATCTGTCCGTTTTTATGTGAGATTATTGAAATACAATTTCTGGGATTTTGCAGAAACGTTGGAACGATGCTCCCAACAAAATGGAGCACCGGCACAAAATTTGGGAATCGTGACTGCAGGTATATTGAGCTTTCGTTTATTTTCCGATTAAACAAGCATGACCTACTATTAAAGAATTGTGTTTTGTCAAAATACTTTTACTCTTTTCGGCTGTTCAAAGCCTAAAGCAGACAAAATTTGAAAACTATCCATAATAACAGCTCTCACGATTCTGTAAATCTCCATCTCTTGCCGTTTACAAAATCTCTTTATTCTTACCCTGGACACTGCGCATATTTTTAATAGCAACCAATATGCTTTACCTAGGCACTAGAAAAACAAACGTCTGTATTACATAACTTGAAATGGCTATTAGCAAATGTGTTGATCAAAGTGGCCCATTAAATTCAAACTAATCATAGTGTCTTCTCCATTCATTAAGTAGAAAATATTTTTTCTACTCATGACATTGAAATCAGTCATTTTGACATTGATTCCGGTGGTTGAAGTTGCATTTCAACCACTAGAGATTGAAATGCTCGGACTACCGGGATTTCAAACTGTTTGACATTCAATTGATGACAAGAGAAATGTCACTTTATGTTTAATTTTTTCTAAAGTGTATTAATTTGTTAAAATGAGTGAAAATTCGTAGAAAAAATAGTATATGTAACTCGTGGCTGATAAAATTTCAACTTCTCGAGTTACTTTTTTAACTCGCTTCGCTCGTTGAAAAAACCACTCTCAACGTTGAAATTTTATTTCAACCACTTGTCCCATAATATACTATTCTTCCAGTAATGACACATCAAAATATTAGCATAAAGACAAAGATAATGGTAGAGTTTTGAAATGTTGAACTGCTTCCGCTTGGCACTCGCTATGACTCTGGGGATTCCCATGCGTCAACACTTGATATTTCACCAGATTAAACAGGTTAAAGTAATATCTGAAACCTCTTTCTATTTAACACATGTTGTTTATTGGTTTCGCCACCCTACAAAATTACAAATATTAACCTTCAAACGTGTCGGAGAGCAATCTGTCCTCGTTATCAACGAAATAATAATTAAAATTAAAAATAAACGAGGAAAACTCAGCTTTTCAGTCCCAGTACAAAAACTGAGTTTTCCTTGTTCATTTTTAATTTTAATTATTATTTCGTAAATAACGGTGACAAGTTGTTCCCCGACTGTTCTAATTTCAATATTTTTAATTTTCTAGTCATGATATTTGAAGTTTCTAAAAACAATGCTGTGATGATTTGACTAATTAGAACTTTGTGCGTATATATCCGCTTTAAGGAAAACTAATATAAATTTACCAAATCATTTGTGGTAAATGCCAGTAGTGAATTATGAGAAAATGTGTGTTTGTGGTTTTAATAAATGGACACATCAACCGGCGATGTTCTTAATCAGTATGACCGCGTATTTGTGCAAAATTAGTGAAGTAATTTCTGTTCCTGTAAGCAAACGTAAATAGTTTATATTTGTTCAACAAAATGACACGAAGGTCTGTAAAGTAAATAAATACCCATTGAATAAATAAATAAATAAATAAATATGAAGATATATCAACAACAGGTAGTTTCGAGTTAATAAAAATTTAGATTTGAAATGTGACATTTTAACACAGTATTAAATAAATGTGTTGTTTACTTTTGCAATCATTTTTTTATTGGAAAAGCCCATGTTACGCCACATAATAAGCGTCTATGAAACTAGAAAACATTAAATTAAAATGTATAACTTTTCACTAGAAAAAATCGACATTAGAGAGTTTCGCTAATATTTGTTATATTTGAAAAATAATTTACACAAAAATGGGGGTAGCCGCCGCACTACTGTCTCTTACTGCTTAACTTGCATGTAAACATTTTATTTTGCGTGTTTTTTCCAAAAACTACTTCTTATAAAAACACTAGATAATTACATAATATATAAAACTGTTTTAAAGGCTTTTATTACAATTATTAATTTTTGGTCTTTATAGAAATGTTTATCAAACAATTAACAGAAAAAACATAACCACTTCCGGTTGGCCGATTTTAGCCAAAAATTACTGGTATCTCCGAATTTATACTTACAACAAAGATATACATTTTCAGCCCGACAGATTAAACTGTGTGGAGCGTAGAGAGAACACAGACAGACAGACTCACAGACTCACAGACAGACATCACTTCGAAAGCCACTTTTTCTGAACTAGAAGACATCTAACGGATATTTCCCCAAAAAACTCGAGTTTGAAAATGTTCATCATTACTATAATTCCTTTTACTTTGCAAAAGAAAGTAACAAAAGATGCTGGGCATTACCCTCAATGTGTAGGTGTTTCTATATAAGTCAATAGGTCGGTAGAGACTAGAATGTCATTATTATTGTTCATTAACGCCACTGAATTGTTCACTCTAGTGCAGCGGTAATCAATAGAATAAAATATAGATATAAGTAGGTGTTTATTTTAATTTTTTTCTATTAGGCATCATTGTTACGTCTCTTTATTTTATTTAAAACTATGAATGTATTTACAAGTTCATGCCTTACGTGTGGGCCGTATAATATCAAATAAAGAGCCGTATGCGGCATGCGACCCGTGGGCATCGTAGCGAGTACTGCTGCTATAGCCTGAAGATGTTTGCGACGCTTCCAACTCGTAAAAAACGTCCCTCGGCGTCGTGAAAATTTTGAGTCCTATTTACTCGACGAAATTATTTTACCTTAATCTGCTTGGCCATATTCGCCTTACAATGAAAATGTTGCTGATTTGATGGAAATCGTTCTTCGGGGTCCAACGGTAATTCAAATAACGAAAGTCTAACCCCAAGGGTTTAAGCACTGAAGGAGTTTTGATTATCCGGAACAACCGAAGCGCGTTTGCAACCGTAATGTCACTTCTGTCTGATAAACAGGGTTGGCGCGAATGCATTCGCATTTTTTCTAATGCATTTGAATTGATACGTTACACAAATTAAAGTACATCTAGCAATAGCGCACACAGTAAAATGCATTGAGGAATCGTCAAAATACACAGAGACAGGCTTGTAAATATCATTAGAATAATTGCCTTATAATGAAGCCATGGTGCAAGATTGTTATCTCAAACATGACAAACATCGAGTGGTGGATTTCAGAATTTTTACGGGTAAGATATATGATCTATAGTTACTCTCAAAGAGGGGGGGGGGGTACGTCCTCAATCTCTAAAATAACAACTAAAGTAATGGAAGTAACATGCATATTTTGTCCAAATCTTGAAATTGCAGTTGCATTTTTTTTATTTCATCCTCGACTGATGAATTTTTGCAGAATTTCTTCATTGTCAATTTTTTAACTACATCGTACTTCTCAGCCAATTTGTTTTTTTTTTTTTTGAGGGCCGAAAAGAACCTTTTAGACGATGCTGTGTTAACTGGTAATATGAGAGCAACTTTAAGTTTTTAAATATTGAAAAGTGGTAGGATAATGATAAATAAATTATCCACAGCCTTTGCCAATTCCTTACTCTCTGGAGAAAATCGAATTTTCAGATGACCAACTATGATCGAGCATGCGGCAATAGATATTAATTCGGAGAGTGTTTAGTAAGCGTAAATCTAATCATTTGCAAAAGCAAGAAATCTTTTAGTATTTTTGATTCGATCTTTTTTTTCTTAAGAGTGTTTGCTAAGTTCAGTATTAATGTGGCTATTTCCGGCAACAACTTTAATCTCTTTCTACAAACGGCCAAATGCATCTTGACTTCGCTTTTCCTGTAGTGTCGTGATGACGCCGTTGACAACCGATGTTGGTCATTTGCCTACATAATTCGAAGGTTTTTGCAATACGTTTATAACATTTAATACACCAGTTAAAACGCATGGAAGTGTTAAAATGTAGTTGTTGTGCAACTTACACGCAAAACGCGAATTTAATGTAAAATTTGACTAATTTTTGTAATGTTAGACGTTATTTTAAATCGAGAAAAAATGGATTAATTTAGTCTTATGACCTATTGGATCCCTGCTGCTACGATACTACAATATCGAAAACACGTAAGCCACTTGCCACAAATGATACGTGATACTACAGACGCGGATGGCCTGCCTCGCGTCCAGCAAAATCATTCCTTCTAACGGTCTAAGATCAGCGGCTCGAAATTGTGCGCGGAAGAAAATTAATATAACATATTTGTCCTTAAAAAGGGCAGATCTGTACAACGTAATGTGGAACTCTCAGTTTAGGCAAAGTTCAGTTCAAATAGTAGGCCAATAATACCATACAACTATTTGAGTGACAAATTATATGTTTTTGAATAAAGCATAATGCAATGTCGAATTATATTTAAATAAAAACTAACAATTAGTTTCAAAATCTACATGAGTTAATTAATTAATAGGTTAATAAAGTTTCCTTGTATAATTTAACTACGTAGCGCTGCAATGATCTTTAATAAATTAAAAAGAAGCTTCGCCTTAAATACTACACATATCGTCGTCGTAAATTATTTTTCAACAAATTATATTTTCTGATCAACTTTTGCACATTGATATTTTATCTTACATTGTCCTCATATTTTCAATATTTCAACACTTTTAAGTACCGTTCTTTCAAAATTTAACATTTTTATATGCGCGCAATTTTGAGCTGATTTTTTTATTTTATAATGTTTGTCTACTAACACCCAAGAGCAACATTTTTTTAAGCTTTCCAGTCATTCTAGGTAGCAAAAGTCCTTGTGTGACAGTCTTAATCTCTAATTACGTCAGAGTTAATTCGCCCACAAATTTAACAAACTACTTTAAAATCCTTTTTTACACTTGTCTGCAGCAATTAAATGCGCCAGCGTAGACACTTCCAAAGCGATATTAAAATGAAAAATCACATTAAAATTGCCACAAACACGTGCGCAACGCTTTTATGAATTCATCCGTGCTGATAAGATTTCGTGGTAGTTAATTTTTTTTTTTTAATATTTGGAGGCAACACAATGTTCTATTTTATCGTTAAACGGTGGTTAAAAACATTTAGTTATACCATAATTTTGTAACTAGTTATGTTTGAATTTTGTAAAAGTTTTGAAGGTTTTGAAGATTGCATTCTAATAATACGAATTATGAGATTTTTAACTTTGCTTTTATAACGTATTTTAGTTTTTAATAGCTTTGTTAATAGTTTCTATATCATTCCATTGATTTTAGTAGATGTACATCATTCAAGGTATTGTACAATATCGTGAATGTTAAAACGCATCTTGGAACCTCATACATTTTGAGTTCGAACCCCCATATGATTGTTTTTACTTCCCTCATCTAAAATATGATGGAAATATTGTAATCGCAAAAAATCACCGTTCTAAATTTCTTCAGATCTTCACGTTTCAAGGCCCCTAGATGACGAAAAACAGGTTTTCTCAATTCCGTCTGTCTGTTGCCGGTATAACACAAAAACTATTCGCATGCAGGCTATATGTCTACCTGGCATGAAACCGAGAACATTTCTGTCAAATGTACTTAAACTGTTGTTTATTTTTGCTTTAACTGAGGAATATATAAAAGTAATAATTTGCACATAGCTCAGGCTTTACGCTTGACGAAAATGGGCCCCAGCAGATACAGAGTAAATGTTGCAAAAGAGACAAAAGTAGCAACAATGAATGCGTTCCATTGAATGCAGCTGCTTCGCACAAATGCGAGGAGTCCTCCGTGGCCGCATGCGCTGCCGGTCTGCTTGCGGGCTACTGCCAAGCGTTGAAATCGCATTCGCAGACGCTGAAGTTCGAATCCCACTGCCGGTAAAGTTGTTTTTTATTTGAAAATTGGCGTGATTCGCATTACCAAGTGTTTCTTTATTGTTTAGTGTCACAACATCCACTAGCGGGGGAAGTTCTGAGTAAAGCCCTTTGCAGATTTTTTTAGTTCGTTTCGTATGGGGTAGACTATTTTTATGATTTGATTTAGCAAATTTTAAGTAATATAATTCAATATTTCAGCCTCCAGTAATAAATATTTGCACCGACAGTGTGTACGGAGGAATTTTCCAAATTAAGGTTAAACAAGGAACTCGCTCGGGTCTAATTTGCTAATATCTTGGAACGGAGCAGCACTTCCTGCGCGAGTAGCAACATTTTCTAGAACTACTCTGCTGGAGCTCTGACATACGCAATTTTCGTGTCTGATTACGTTATTAGTGTTATTAGTTAGTTTGCTTGTAATGAATTAATATACAGATTTATTTTCGCTAATTACATGCAGTAAACACTGTAATAACCAAGTATTTTAATTTTCACCACAAGGTCAGGGGAACAATTAGGAAGCAGTAGAGATGCTAATCCGTATATTATATTTTGCAATAATTTAGGTAGGACAGCTAAAGTTGGGCAAATTCTTGAAGAGGTCTCTTGTTCAGGAACTAACAAAAGCCTGCCTTGAGTTCCTAAAAAGGAAATTATAATCCTAGTTCAAGTTTCAAATACCTCACGTTAATGCTTCTGAATCACTATAGAGTTCTGCGCAACCGGAACACCTCAAGGATGAATCTGTGCATTTTACATATTTATATGATTAAAGTTGGCCTTTTCCTTTTTGCATACGCATAAACACGATGCAGTTTAAAGTCCAATTCGGGGAAAATATAGATAATTACTGGATGAAGTTGCGCTTCCAATATTTCTACCAGTAGTGCGGAATTTTTGCATTATTTTTTAGCACTTTGAAATATGTGAAATTTGATTTGTTAAGGTCATTACGTTGTTAGCTTTGTCTGCGTGGAGAAATTTTATACAACGATGTCTTTGACTGTTAGATGCAAGCAATCACATTGTTAGGACAGAGCAGTGCCAATTACATTGTTTATATCGGTTACACGCCACAGATTTAGACATAATCGGTTCCGGTTAGTCCTTGAGCGACTTTGTCCTGTGGAGTATTTAAAACCGCTGTAAAAAAATCGTTACAATAATTGTGATTTTTTTCAACGTACTACCATTAAGATTAAAAAATGCAGCAACAAATACATTTTAGTTTTAATTATTTTGGAAAACGTTAACAGCTTGTCTTAACTGGAGAAGGATGTATAAATTCCATAGAGTGGAAAAATCAATGTAGCGTGAGTAAAATAGTTTTCTACTCAAAAAATTCCTCGTGTTTACAAAGCAGAAACAATCTGTGTGTTTTATTCTGGAAATCCTGAAGTTGTATGGAACGTAACGAATCGTAGGTTACATATTAGAAATGATAATTTTAAATGTCTGAATCATCTCAATTCTATTTTTTGTTTCCGTATATTGTCGTATTTCATGGGTGAATAATGGGTTTGTTTTTATTTTTTTTATAACGAAGTGTGTGCGAAATTAATTATCCAAATAACATAGTTTCGTAGTTTTTCAAACTAGCCTGCCCTAGTAGTTATTTTCTCAACATTCAAACCAACTTAATGTGGTAACGCCCCATTTCTTTGTTTGTGTAATAATTATAGGTTCTTATTTTACGTTTCACTACGAGACATGTTGCGGTCATTCAATCATAATTTCCACATTCTCAGGAGCAACGAGCCTTTTCCGTTCTTTTTTGGAGCGGTCGAAAGATTAGAATTTTTGGTGAAGGACGTAGCGAAATGCCCGATATCAACGCTGGCGCTGTAAGTTTCAATATTGGAAACAACTAGCTCAAACAGAATACCGGAGAGGGGACATGGGCATAAAGGATACGTAATGGATTCACGTACTAATTACGAGCGATAATAACCGAATATATATGGGCGCCAGATTCAACAACATACCATGTCATGCTTCGTCGAACAACGTTGATTGGATGAGCTGCGACGTAAAATAGACTAAAAGGATACGACGAATACCCCAAAGAAAAGAAACAACAACTGCTAGTACGTTTATTCACAAGTACGACAAGAATTCAGAGAAAGACGTTAATATACCGGTTTCGCGAACGCAAAACGAACCCAGAATTCAAATAAATTGTTAACATATTAGTTAATATAATAAGTACACGGAATCACGAAGCAGACGTGACTTGGTAAAAGCGTACAGTACCGATCGAACGAAGTACTGAAGGTCCTGAATGAAAATCTTCAATTGACAGTGAAACAAAGCTAAAATGAAGTTGCTCACGGATAGGATCGCCGAAAGGGCCACCTCAAACGCAACGCTTTCATACAAAGAATTAATAATATTTTCAGTCGTTTTCAACACACAACTTTCGCTATAATCACCGAATAACGCATGTGACTGTATATAACCAAGTTAACCCGTTAATTATTCCTCTTGCAAATGAAAACGTAATAGGAAATCGAAAAACTTACACAGCAAAATAAATTGAAAACGATAGGTGACGAGTAGTCATCCACACGGTTTATATAAGATGGTTACTTTTTGCCTATAAAAAAATAACATTTTAGATCCGCGAGGAGTAATTTCTCCCACGGGCGTAATCCGGAAAACCAGGAATTTTCCTTGAAAGCGCGAGGTGCGTTGCTAGGTACCCAAAAGATTAGAGTAATTGGAAGGTCTGGCCATGTGGATACGCTGCGTGCTGGAGAAAACCGGACACGATGTCGAATTCTTCGTTCAGCGGGTGGTTGCTACTATTGCATGAGCCCACGGGCTTCTGCGTTGGCAACCAACACCGGGGCCCTGTCTTTGCGTAGACACTTCGAAGCGGTAACACAGAGTTGCCAACTCATAAACCGGATGACGAAACTAAAACGGGAGAAATCAAAGAAACAAGCCGAAAGAATATGAAAACAAAAATAGCGGCAAAGTCCTGGAAACAAATGCGAGTGTTAGCCCACGTGGAAATAGATATAAAATTGCATTCTATCCTACCTCAGATCGTGGGCGGCCAACAGATAGCTCAATTATTCTGTAGATGTAAGACATAGACGGGAACAGCGAAACGCCAAATCAATCAGATCGAACCTATTCCATCATCGACGGTTTCGTCGGGCTCATATGAAATCCCCAAATTTGGGACCCGAATGGCATGGCGGCGTGGCGTTCGGAGTTGCCGGCCTACGGTAAAATCTAGAAATTTAAATTTAGTTTATTCTGTGGGGGGGGGGGGGGGTGTTAGAACTAATATACGATAGAAATTGCCAATTATTGAAGCCTTGAATGATTGACGAGAGCTATTTCACGAACGCAGAGATTGTTATTAATTTCTGTACTGATTTAGGTTTATTTATTTGCATTTGTTCTTTCGTGCAATGTCTTAGTAAAAGGAAATAATAAGTTAGTATTTACGCTATTGCCCACATGGTATAAAGTAATGCTGTTGTTTTAATTATTTATTCCACTTCCTGTGTGAGTTTTATTTTAGCTTTGCCATTAAAGGTAAACGATACAAAAGTACAACAAAATTTAAACATTTTTCGAAAACAATCGTTCTCCACGTTAGTTACAATTGGCCGGAAATACATGTGGTCTAGTAAAAATTCTGCATTACGATCTAACTTGTTTGAACATCGCATGAATAACTCAATTACCACAATAATGCTGACGCGATTTCCGATGAAGTGAGGTGGAAATCCCTCTTGATGCGGCGCTGCCCTATTGTCTTAATCCTTCCGAATATGGTAGGCTCCTACCTCCCTACTTTCCATTTAGCAGTCCCGCATGTAGAAATTCTTTGAAGGATTATTATGTCACTGAGCTGTTACGCCCACCGTTGCTACACATCTGTAGACTATATTTTGTGATTGTAAATCCAAAAGTCTCTACACCTACCAATTTGTATCATTGTGGAAATTGGAATTATTTTGTGGCATGGACACATGTATGTGCTTGTTCAAAGTAGTCAACTTTATCGTCTATTGAATAGCTGAATTTGAAGTGGTCGGTAAGGATCAGTAAACTGGCCTTCAAGACCGCCAGCCCTGGCCCCACGAATTATTTTCCTTTGAAACGTGTCTGAAAGTCCGAACATTTTTTAGTGAAGTATTTATAATTTGTAGTGCTTGAATCTTTATTATCTCTGAAACGACTGTCTCGATTCAGAAAACATTGAAATGCGAATTTTTGCCTTTGACACCAACTTGCACTATCGTGCCATGATATTCCCATTGCAGCCGTAACATGGCTCCATGCGGTTTCTGGTGGTTGGCCAATGTAAAATCGCCCTTAAACGGGAAAAAATTGAAGTGGAGTGGAATAGACAGAACACGAGGAAGTAGCTAAAGGCTGTTCCAAAAGCTGAGTATGGAAATTGCTTACAGTAATGGAAGTACCGCAGGAACAAGGCTATCACCTTGTAATAATTATCTATTAACTTAAATTTGTTGTATATTATTGCATTTACAACAAGCACAAGTGTAAAATGTTATTACAGTTCCCAAGTATCCAGTTTCAGCAAGAATTGATAACATTTATCGTTATCTTTGTTATGCATTGAAATTAACTTCTCAGTAATATTTCGACGTCTTAACAAGATTTGAAAAACAGTAGTTATTCTATGTCTGTGACAGCTAAATTTACTCTAAAATGGAAATATTTTGGTTGAGTGTATGGTCAGTTTTGCACAAAATTCTTCACTTGGTCATCGTCGTGAACCTTGAAATCTAACTCTTGCTAGTGCTTCTTTCAATCGTCTAAAAAGGTGACAATCACATAGAGCCCAAGCCAGACTGTGAAGCAGTGCTGATATTAATAAAATAGCCAAATATCATCAACTCATGCCGAAAATACCCGACTTTACCCGCACGCACAAAACTACAGAGGGCCCGCGAATTCAAATGTTTTTCTAAATTCCGTAATTTAATAAAATTCAAGTTTTATTTTTTGTTTATAAAAAAATCTTTAATGTTGAAAAAATACGTGATTACAAAAAAAATTTACAAAATGTTCATACAGATTTCCACAATTATCGAAGCTTGTAACTCTAATTTTCATAATCACCAATAGATTTTTTTTGTTAGGAGTCCAAAAAAAACTCGAACAAAAATGAGACCGTTTAGTTAAACAAATTCCATAAATTTGCAAATTTAAAAAATATATATTATATTGCAGACGGGATTCGAACTCAGCGCGATTTCAGAGCCTGCGGAAGGAACTGCAACGGGAAGCAGCTGATCGCGCATATCGCACCCGTCGATCTCATCCTGCCACAAAGCTACGCGATGCGACTGCATTACATTCAACAAGCTTATTGTTGCCCACGTTTGTTTTTTTCTACATTTACCCTGTATCTGTAGCGCCCCATTTTTGTCAAGAGTAAAGCCCAAAATTATTACTTGTATCTATTCCTCAGTAAAAGCAAAAATAGACAAAGTCTTATTTTTTAAGATGCTCGCCCTGTATATATTTGACCAAATTTTTCTCGGTGTCATGCCATGTAGACATTTAATCCGCAGGCAAAATATCGTCGTTCTTGAACAAATAGTTTTTAAGTTATATAGGCAACAGACAGACGGACAGATAGACAGACAAACAGAGACAGAATTCAAAAACCTGTTTTTCGTCATCTAGGGACCTTACGTGAACATCCGAAGAAATATCTGAATGTGATTTTTTCGTGATCACGGTACTTCCTCAGTCTTGACTTAGGCTTCATGAAGACATAGAAACGGGTGGCTCAGCTTCACAATACCCAAAATTACCCGTGATACTCAATAGCCGCGTAATTACCCTCAAATGTTTTAAATACCCGCATTTTGGATAACTGCCCTGTGATTGGTAGCACTGCTATGAGGAGGTGTGGAAGTGTTTCGCATTTCAATTCGGTGAGTGTATTTTCGGAAAAAATCGTGGTAGGTTTGGTACACTGCACTCTCTTCTATCGACGAATAATGAAGTGCGCAAGAATTAGTTTTTGGATCTGACGAATTACTTTTGCTTGTAATGTATCCTCTGTCCTTGTCTTACGAATAAAATGATGCACCCAAGATTCATCGCACGTTGAAATTGACTGTCAATTTCTGATCCTTAAATAGGAGACGTGGAACCCAGCCAGCACATACTTTTCTGTATTTAGAATCTTTCAGAATATTTTTGACTTCATCCACTTTTTGTGGAGTTTGGTGTCTCGCTTTATGTGTCTACCGATACCCTTAAAACCACTCGTACGACTGTGTGTTTCACAGCGAATCATTGTCATATTGTGATTTCTATTGACAAAAAATTTGATCGTCACTCTTTGTGCAACACGAGAATGAACTCGTTCTAAAATATTGACAAAAATGACTAGCGTGAAAAGTATTAGCCATGTACATACAAGATACTTCGAAAAATATATAAAATATATATATATATATATATATATATATCCTAGAGACTTAATTTTTGTTTATTGTAATTATATTTACCAGTTTCAGGATATTTAAGTATATAAAGTAGGCTGGTAACTAAGTCATAACTATATCTGTACGGTAATATTTCTTTACCGTGTTTGGCAACCATTACCATACTGAAACGAAACTATTAAACAAACCACGGTTGTTATGAATCATAACGGCCTTAGATGTCTTAAAAACCTCGGTCTACGAGCTCGGATTTGAAAACAACATCTCCGGCAGTTATGATACTCATAACATCCCTAGGTATGTTAATTTGTTAATAGCTATAACTAACCTCGTATGTTTAAAAACAATTGTTTTTACTTCCCTCGTCTAAAAAACGAAGGAAGTATTGTAATCGCGAAAAAATAACCGGTCGAGATTTCTCCAGATCTTCAAGTTTCAGGGTCCCTACATGACGACAACAGGTTTTCTCAATTCCGTCTGTCTGTCTGTCTGTTGGAGGTATAACTTAAAAACTATTTGTCGGAGGAAGACAATATTTTGCATACACATTATATATCTACCTGGCATGAAACCGAGAAAATTTCAGGGTGAGCATCTTAAAAAAAATTAAATTTTGTTTATTTTTGATTTAACGTCGCAATAGATACAAGTAATAATTTGTACATAGCGCAGGCTTTATTCTTACCAAAAATGGGTCCAATAGATACAGAATAAATGTTTTACGATACGAAAAGGAGCAAAAAATTAGTGCGTTACTCAATACAGCTGCAACGCAGGAATTCGAATGGTCGGTGCTCCGTAGCTCAGGTAGAAATAGCCCGTTCCCTTGCAATATCCCACAAAACGTTAGGACTGCATACGCGGTCCGCCTGCCCTTCGAATTCGACCACTGATAACGTTTTTTTATTTGAAAATTTATTTAATTTATTAGAAACGTGAAGATATTTTTACTCCTAACTTAATTGGATTTTAAAAATTATTTAGTGTCACAATGTCGACGGGGAAAGTTGTGGGTAAAGCCTTTTACAGATTTGCTTCGTTATGCATTTGCAATATCTTTCTCAGTTGTTTCTATGAAACTTATATAATACAATAACCTGAGTTTTTAGCCCCAATAAAAAGATCTTTGAATGGTCAGTTGCTAGGAAATTAACATCTTCTTCTAAGTCCCTGTCAACTCCTTTGCGAATCGCGCATTGTTCTATTTTAAAACTACATCTATGGATAATGGATATACTATTTTTTTAATGGGGATTTACATACGACGTAAGCGAACCTTAAAATTAAATCCGTTCTCGTGGAAATTAATGGAATCTGGTTACGTGCAATGCTACAACATACAATCGGTTTTCGAGGATTTAGTGAGACAAGCACGGTCATAAGCTCCATTCGTCGGTCCAAGGTCCTCATCTTCCACGATTCCGATAAGAGTTTCTCGAAATCGGTGGGCATTCCAGCAAAACCATGTAATTGACGTTAAGCAATAAATTGCCATTAATATTTAATAGCACAGAGCAGCCGCATTGTTAGCGCAATGAACGTGGGTGGCTAAATTGTGGACGTTCCTAGACGCAACCGCAATTTTCAAATTTCCTTTCGCAATTTGTTAGCCTGGCGCCCTGAAAGCGACGATCGGTGTGGAAACGCCAGCTTTCCGCCTCTGATTTTTGTTGCAGCGGAACTTTCACTCGCAGCCAGCTGCCAGATGGAATGCGTTTGCATTGCGTTATTTCTCCGGAGTTTTTATTGAGGCGGATTTGAAAGACCTTCGTTCTAATGAGATCCAAGTGCGCACTTTGGAACGCGATTATGTGGGAAGCTGCTTTTGCATGATGCTCGCTCGGGATTTTGTTGGTTCAAAGATTAACCCGAGCTGGTATTTTTGTAATTAGCAAATAGTTTTTGGACTGGTTGTGTGTTGTAGCTCTTATTTTCTGAGAATTTTATTTGGCATCTCCATATCACCAGGACCTAATCCCTCCACACATATTGCGGTCGAAAAGTATCAAGTGCCTTAAACTTTATCTCAATTTGCGCAGTTTATTACAGAGGGATTAGCCCGGCAATAAATCAAGTGGCACCAGGAGAAGCTGCCAACATAAAGCTATTTTCATTTAAATAACCGTCAGGGCCGTAATCAACACTTAATTAGTCGTTGCACCTCGTCAGCACCAACCGACAACAATGATACGCCCGACAGATGAAAAATCCTCTTCATTGATGCAGGATGCACCGTAATGATGTTCGGTGTTTATGTAACTTAATTTCCGGCCTGATCGGAGATTATCAATGACGGGACGACTTTATGCTCTCCAACAATAAAATTAAAATTTTTAATGGAGGCGGTCATCGGAAACAGATTAAGCTTTCGGCAAATTTCTAACGCAGGCGGAGGTGACTGCAAGGGCGGGTTGTAGACCTGTTTGTTTCATGCCGATTTTTTTTGTTAGATAATTAAAAAACCAGTTTCGGCTCGGTATGTTGCTGTTGTTGATCTCATAACAGCGTGAATCTGCAGTTTCACGTTTCCGTGATTACAAGCCCTGTATCATGCGTGAACTTGTCGGATATGGTGATACAGTGAAATGTGCGTCTTTTCTACTTGGTTGAAAAGCGGAAAAAGAGGCTGCACATGCACGCGGTATGTATCTTTCCTCAAATCAAATTGCAACCAAATTTGCAACTAAGATCTAAGAGACGGTTAGAGTTAGATGAAGGACGAACCTTAAATAATTTTTGTATTTTGAAAATTTCCAGGAACTTACGTAAGGAATACTAGAAAAGTTTTTTGACTTAAGTCAGTTCAACCTTAAGTCTTGAAAAGTTTTACATCTACTTTTTTTAAAATCGATTACCTCGATGATAGTTAAAATTGCAGGAAGCAAGAACACATCATTTTTACTATTATAGTAGGTAATCATACACATTTTCGCACTCGAAACTATAATTGTTTGATAAAAATAAAATTCTTTGCAGTTGTCTTCAACTTTTGTTTACAAAATTTCAAAATTATTTTTTTTCAAAAATGCCGTCAAAGTAATATATTTTTTTAAACAGTGTTATATATAACATTATTACCTACAACGTTTGTTGTCTCCAATAACGTTCTTGGATTTACTTTAACCATAGTAGGATTATATTATTACAAGCAGTCCAGTGAGACAAATGTCTCATTTAATAAAACAAAAAAGACCGTCCCGGACGGACCAGCGTCCCGGACGAACGGAAATCACGTGATTTCTCGAAAACCGGAAGTGTCACGTGACTGAAATTCTGTTCCTGACCTGACATGACCATTCCAAACATATAACTTTCATAACTTTTTTCTCTATCTCTTACGGTTTGGCTGCTGAAACAGCGTCCCAGACAGACGGAAATCACGTGATTTCTCGAAAACCGGAAGTGTCACGTGAGTGAAATTCGGTTCCTGACCTGACATGACCATTCCAAACATATAACTTTAATAATTTTTTTCTCTATCTCTTACGGTTTGGCTGCTGAAACAGCGTCCCAGACAAAACAGCGTCCCAGACAGACGGAAATCACGTGATTTCTCGAAAACCGGAAGTGTCACGTGACTGAAATTCGGTTCCTGACCTGACATGACCATTCCAAACATATAACTTTCATAACTTTTTTCTCTATCTCTTACGGTTTGGCTGCTGAAACAGCGTCCCAGACAAAACAGCGTCCCAGACAGACACGTCTATTAGATAAAGGATTAGTACCATAGTAGGATTATATTATTAGTAATAAAGCTGAAAATGTTAGGGCTTTCAAGGTAAAAATATTAGACGCTTGCGATTAAAGCAAAAATATTGGTTTAGTAGTGAATCGCCCGAGCTACGCTTCGCTTCGCTAATTTAATTAATTAATTCATTAATATAAATTTAAAGAAGGATGCATCAGCCGGGAATCGACCCGGGCCGCCTGCGTGGCAGGCGAGCATTCTACCACTGAACCAACGATGCTTCGTTGAATAAGGCGCTGCTATAATGTTATATATTAAATCACTCTAATTACACGATTTAATTAAAACTACTTTTTCGTACTTTTTTAAAAATAAAAACCGGCCTACGATCTAAGTCTAAAAATTAGCAAAACGTAAAGCTATCATACAATTTAATCGGTCCAGTATCTTCCGAGGAGATAGCGAACAAAGATACATACAAATAAAGAAACCACCGATTTTATGGTATAGGATACTACTAGAATAAATGTAGAGAAATGCCTTAATGGTTAAGCTACTCCATCTGCTCCTGTCTCTTCATTCTTCATCGCTGTTACCCTTCTCTACTAGTGTTTCCAATATTCCTTATCTCCCAGCTTTTTCGCAGCCGTCGTCGGGTCGCGCATTGTTGGTGAAACCGTTCCTTTGTTTTTCCAAATACGTTTTTCGTCCATGCTCTGGACATGTCCACCATTCCACTAGGATTTGCTTCACTTCGTCCAATATGTGCTGAAATTCTCGCTGAGCGCAGCCAAATTCCATTTATATAACTTTAAGGTCATTCGATTGTTTTTTTAATCAATTGCAACGATTCAGCTTACTCTTCAAAACTATAGAGTTTTTCTTGACTTATCCGCCTTGGTAGCATACGAGTACATACAGCGAATTTATTTGGTACTTATCTCTTTCTGCAGTTTAGTGAACCATATTTCCCAAACAAATAACTTGAGCATATGCATTAAATAAACCATTTATGCATTACCTTCTCTATAACTAACTGTTAGTGTGTTAGAACAAGAAGTCTTATTAGTTGTTACCCGAGAATATCAAACTGTGTACAGTTATTAACATAAAAAGCAATTCGTATCAGAATCCTCATCAACATTTATTGTTATAAGATTTACTATCGTGCTATGTTGTACCAATTTTTCTTTTTCTCGTCATTTTTCCACTTTTCAGTGCGGGACATTATTCTTTTCCAAATTTGGATGCTACATAATTAAGAAATTAACGTTATCAATGGCATTGAAGTGGAAGTGATAAGGAGACAGATGTAAAACTGTGTGTCGAGTATCTTCAGTTACTTTTACAGTTTTATTAGAATTTATTCCGCCCCATGCAACTCTTGGAATAGATTCACAGCCCAGGCTAGCTCGATATTGTCGCTGATTTTTGGTCGTGAGTCGGATTAAAGTTAATGGTTCTTATAGCTACTAAACAAAAATAAAATGTTAACGTCAATTATTTAACCAACAGTCTAAACAAATTCTACTTACTATTAAGCCTTAGTGATTTTAATGCCGTACAGGTGCAGTTAGGGGGGTTCAAATAAATAGAATCAAAATCGACAGTAACATATAAATGGCACCAAATTCATAAATGCAAACAAACTTGGAAATAGTGGGGTACAGTTTAGCTTCAAATTAAGATCTACATTACTCAGGGTTTGTTAAATTCAAAATAACCCGAGGAAGTTTTGCTATACACCTTACAGTGGTGTTTAGTTTACTCAATTTAATTAACTCGGATAGATCAAAGACTATTTAAACTTGTGTGATATTTTTGTATTGAAATAAATTTTTGTTTATAGTTAGACATATGCCCTTTTATAACATTTCTATTTTTGTTTATTTCTCTTCGACTGCTCTCAACTCAAGTTAGGTCCATGCATAATAAAAGCATTATTTGTGATAGTTGATTAGTACAATGAAAAATTATGACATTTCTACAACTGTCAACGTCAAAAACTCATGAAAGTGAAAAGTTAATCAAATCATATTTGTTGCACATATTATTTCAAATATCTATTAAAGGAAGCAGTTCTTTCAAATATGTAAGTCATTCACTATTAAGGACTTATTTTCTTTATATTTTTTAACATATACCTTTTTAAGCTCACTGAAGCACTTCACACAGCATGTCAGTCGAATCAATACAAACACTCCGCCTCCTGATCCTGTGGAAACCCTATTTAAATACAGCTGCCGCTGCTGATCACCTCCTGTACAGTTCCAATCCAGACACCACCACTGCAAACAATCCCAGTCTAGCGGAATCGCACTTCTTGTAACAGCCACCAAGTTATCAGTGATCCAAACTGCTCTCACCTCCAATGTAAGCTCCCAGTTTTTAAGAATCACCTTACTTCCAACAGCAACAACAATACTCTTTATCCAATTATTACAGAACAATTCAGACGTCCCACAAGAACATTGATGCTACCCAAGTCAAAATTTAGCTCAGATGCAGAAATCCATTTGATTACAAGCTCGCCCAAGTCCAAACGTACGTATATTCACATGAGGTTCCAAATCAAACAGGATACCCAGTAGTGACTCTTATGCAGTTTATCCAAATCCTCTGCAGATTTTATTAATCCCTGAAGACAATTTTATTGTTCTTAGCTGTTCTCTTTCTTCTTTGTACCATTTGTAGCTCATCATTCAGTTTATTTTTAAATATTTATTTTGAAGTCATTGATTGTCAACCTCTCTACCCTTTTATACCAATTTAAACCATAATATGCATTTTTATCGGTATATTTGCACATTTTACTATTTCCAGTTTTTTACATGTACACTTTCTTAAAATATAATTTTGTTTTTGTTTATATTTCCAAAAATTCCCTAGGAATAATTATTATACCAATTTTTTTACAAGCTAACACTCCTGGATATATTTCTATATGATTACTCAATTTATTTTATTCTGACATTTGAGTCTGCCTTTCACTTTAATTCAAGCTATCTATTAGATTATTCTGATTTCATTTAATATAAATTATGATCTAAACTTTGATATTAATAACAACTATCTCAATCAAATCAACTCATACGCTAGAACCTTTCTGATAAAATATTCACCACTTAACAGTACCCGTATCCAATCTCTCATTCATTAAACAAATCTCAAATATTTATGTTGTTCTTTTACTACATAAATCCACCCTTGTACTTTTTTAGTTACTATTTAATTTATTCTTTCAAAAAAAATTTCATACCTAGAAATATTTTTATAGATAATTAGCAGTCTTAAAATGCAACCACTACAGTATATACATTATTACAAAAGATTTAATAAACGAATAGTGTACGGGGATTAGGCAAGCGACAAAAGGTAATTAACAAAACATGGCACTGGAGCCGATACAGCGAAGATAGCCATAATTGATAGGAATTTCATCAGGCACTCCGGAAAGGTATTACTTACGCAAGCCGCGGACGCGTCGCCATCAAGAGGCCTCTCGAGACGTGGCCCATTTACAATTAAATAACGTAAGGTTAACGTTTCAAAAAACTCTTCGCTTACCGCCAGAAGGTGCGTTATCATGGAACTGATATCCGTCTACTATTTTGATAGATACTTACAAACAGCGAATAAATCCGAAAAATACGCCAACTTGATCCGGCGAGATAAGGGGGTACAGATCACAGAAACGCGTCGGGGGTTGCAAGTGCGACTCGGGGTACTCCATAGGTGGAATAAAAGTAACCTGACCTCAAACTCTAGATCATCAGCGGCGAAAATGGTAGAAACCACAATCAAGCCAACACAAAATTGATTTGTTAACTGCGGTGGTTCCCCCCGCGCGCGACAAGTGGTTCCAGATAGGAAACCTTAGCATCCGCTTACCAGCAGACGGTGCGTTGTTCTAGAACTAACCCATCCACTATTTTGACAAGTACTCACAAACACTGAATATATCCGAAAAATTTGCTAAACACATGATATCAGTAGACAGCCTTCAAGACAGTAAATTATCAAACGAGTTATAAAATTAAAATGAATTTAGAATTTGCAGGAAGTAACTTCCCGTAACCAAGAGATAAGCGGGTACAGATTGGAGAGGGATGCGTCGGGGGTTGCAATTGTCACTTTTAATATTTGACAGGAGGAATAAAAACAAACTGGCCTCCAACTCTAGATCATCAGCGGCGAAAGGTCGTAGAAACCCCAATCAAGCCAGGACAGAATTGATTCGCCAGCTGCGGTGGGAGCTGCTCAAAAAATATTATTACGCTTTACGAGTTACAAAGGGAGTAATACAACTTACGGAAAGAGGCCTACAAATGTGTTCAATCACGTCAGACGATGTGAAACAAACGTCTTTATTGTCTACTTAAGGCCTGATGGGCCTCAAAGTGATTTTCGTTGCTGGCGAAATAAGAGTCGACGCAATATTTAGTATTTTAGTATTTTATCAAAATATCAAAGTAATTCCCGCATGAAACACTTTATGATTCACCTTGCCGTAATTGTTTAATAGCTCCTAGAATTTAAGAAAATTGTTGAATATTTGTACCGCAATACTATTATTAACAAACGATAAAGGTTTTTTCAACTTCCAGAATATACTTTCACAAAACTCTTCGTTTAACGTGTCGTTTTTTAGTTGGCATAGTAAATATGCGATTTTCATCAGTAATATCCCTAGTGCATGCCAAATTGTCGATAATTAGAATCTATTTTGTATGCAAGAGGGGTATTTTGCAGACTATTTCCCGAATAAATGTTAACCCCGCTAATTTGGTTAATTTCTCAGGGGATTCGCTAGATAGTGGGTAGGGATAGAGCAAATCTCGTTAATCCATTCATGCGCGTCACTAATTAGATGAGGCAATATTTGCACTAGTGCAAATTATCGACAAATTGCACTAGTGCCAAATTATCGCATAATTGGGATCTAATTGGATGAATCCCAGAAATTTAGAAGATTTGATTGGCTTAAAGTGTTTGGGGCAAACAGTCTTTGTAACGATTTTTTTATCAACTCCACAGTATTCTGTAACATGCTAAAGTAGTAAAAGCATTTAAATACAAAATATAAAAGTAAAGGAATCAATTAAGTACAACTTAAAACATAATAATACATTTATTGCAACGCTTGTACTCGACAAGTGACGAAAGCGTGAATATTTCCTGAAATTTTATCGTCACCAAACACATTACTTTTGACAGTTCTGGTAATCAACAGTTGTATATATTGTCTCGTTGATTGAATTTTATAAAATGACCAAATATCATTAGTGAAATAAATCTGCGTACATTTTCAAAAGCATTTGTTATTTAGATTTAAATGGAATTTGTCTCATAGAACCAGCAGCAATGACGGTCCATTGCAGATTAAGAGATAAAAATCAGAACATTTAGGCGTCTCTGTTAAGTACAAAACGTACAAATATTTGATACACGTAATACATAATGTAAACTTAATTTTTAAAGAATGCTGCTAGTTTACAACGTTCAAGATTATACTTTTGATATATGCTTTATTTTCTCAGTTCTTACATGTTTTAAAATTAGGTAAAAATATGTGTTAACTGTTACAATGACAATTCATAAAAAATCATCTGATCTTGATAAGTCTTCTGTATTAGAAACTTAAATCCAATCTATTTGGAATATAAATAGCAGCAAACGTCCAGCCTAGCACACTAAACTTGTTTTGCAACTTCTGGTATGTTATTTCAATTTACCCTTGACTTTTCATTGTTTACAAGCACTTGCAGATTTTATAATGCTATTTTTTTACACATAACTATTTACGTGTCCTATCCTTCTTTCTCTTTCTTGTTGAACTTTAAGTTTTTAAACTTGTTTATGTCTTTCAAACAATCCTTACTAATTATATGATGTTGTTTTTAACTTTATATTGTTTTTAATGAAACTCGTCAAGGTTTTGAAAATGTGTCTTCACTTCTTAATCTCTAAACAATAACAAAAAACCTTCGGTAATATTTGCTAGTTTAAAAAAGTCAATCATTATCTAGATCTATTGTCGATACTACATTATTTTATGTTGTAGGTAAATCAAAGCGACCCGAAAGCGTATCAAAATGGTGGACAACTTAGGATTTCGAGATTCTGCAAATTCCCAGAAATTGGGACGCTCCATAAGCGTCAATGCGGAAATGGAAAGCTTCCCGTTGTACAAAAACCACCACAACAGGTCCATTCTGCAATGGAAGCGGGGCCCCGTCGATCCGGAGGAAATGCTGGAAGAGGACTACCCCTCGGAGGATTTTGAGTATGTGGAGTGCGGACCTTCGCCCCCATCGGATCACATTTATGAGAGCTTCGAAGAGTTCACAACCAACAGTGATCTGACAGTGCAGATCTGCCTGGAGACCATCAAGATGAATCTTATGGAGCACATGAAGTCGTGCTCCGGACGACACCAGCTCTTGGACGACATTGAAAACAAAACCACCAATCAGGACAACCTGGTGGAAGCTTTCAAAGGAGCTTCCAAGCTTGAAATCAACATTGCATTCCTTTGGTCAGCTCTGATGAAAAGGTGGGACCTCTTAGACGGGCTTCTAAGTATAGGAGCCCAGCTGCTCTATTGCGAGCCTCATCAGGGATTGTGTGCCTTACATTTGGCCGCATTCAGCGGCTGCATAGCTGGTACCCAGTATTTGATATCCCGGGGTGCTGACGTCAATGCTTGCTTCAAGTGCTACAGCCCTTTACACTGTGCAGCTTTTGGGGATAGTCCCGAGACTGCAATGGTGCTGCTCAATAATGGTGCTAGAGTTTCTGCCCTTACTTCGAACTCGAGCAACTGCCACGAAAGTGTTCTTCATTGTGCCGTTCGAGCCAATGCTGTGGCTTGTGTGAGGCTGCTAATTGCGGAAGGGGCTGATACGGGGCAGGTTGAGTACGCCGGTCTGTCACCTATTCACTTGGCTGCTGACTTGGGGCTCGTACAATGCCTGAAGATACTGATTGATACTAAGGGAATTAATGTGAATGCGAAAACCAAGGACAAGGAGATGACCGCTCTTCATCTGGCAGCTGAAGGGGGCTATGTCGACTGTATAGAGATGCTCTTAGATAAAGGTAATGGTGCTTTTTTACATTGTCCTTGTAAGATAATTACATTATAGACTCGGGGTAAATGGATGGGTTGAATTCCGAGTGTATTTTTTTCTACTAATTGAAAATGTAGATGTAAATGAACAGACATCAGGTAAGAAAAGGGTATCAGGGGGTTGGGGATAAGTAAAGTGGAGAGTCCTTGAAAGGCAGAGGAGAAAGTCTCAGAACTCATACAGAACAGTGACAGATCACATCATTGCACTTCTGCAGATGTGGAATGCCAATTAGCAACTTTTTTCTGGGGTCCAAGAGGAATTTTCCGGTTATACCCAAATTTATACAAGTTTTTAGGGTACAAGATGACAGAAAATTTTGATATAAAGATTTGTTTCCTATTTCATTCAAGATTATAAATTTCCGGAAACCGGTTTTTGTGAAAATTTCAGTTCTTAATTTTTGAGGATTTTTCAGCCGACTACCGGAATGAAAAACATTTAGAAATTTCTATCCCGGCAAGATCTCTATCGAAGTCCGAGCGATCCTACCAGCTTCTGTTGTTTCCCGACGTCGATTTTCGGTTTTTCCTATATTTCCCAACATACAGTGACTCAAGTATTTCATACCAAAACAAAAACTGCTCGTAAACAATCGAGTTCCGTATAAATTATACACTAGACCTTTTGGCCATGCTTACTCAAAGTTCAACTTTTGAAAAAATCAAAAAACAAATGCTATCGATCGCGGTCGAATTGTTACAGTATAAAACGGCGTTTACAACAAGCGAAGGGTGTTAGCAACTCAGCTATAGTCAAAATTATACCCATTCGGAGTCACGTGACTTTTGTCTGTCTCTGTTCATCTTTAGTAAAATAGATGAAATGGAAGAAATTTGAAAAAAAGGCATGTCGATTCATAAAATTAATTTTAAAAATTTGACGTTTCTAATCTGTCAGATTATATTTTTCGTGTAAGTTATTGAGATAAGGGTAATAAAACCTAAAATTGTTGAGCCGAAAACTGGAAATTAAAAGAAACCATCGGACATGCGGTATAACGAGCAGTCACAACAATTAATTTGAATATTATGCGTTTTTTTAATGAAGAGTACAATATTAATAATAGTAAATCAACAGTTTCACCCTCCAACGCTGTTCGCCGTGCTTCTCTTGCGTTAAATATCTCGGAGAGCACAATTTACCGAAAATATGAGCCAGAAAGTGAAGAATGCAAAAACGGAAGTCGACGAAGCAGTCAAGACACTGTATATAAAATGTATGTAGCTAAAGAATTTGTAACCATAAAAAATCTAAAAAATGCTTGGTTGAAGAATCTGGAGATTTTTCACATTCAGTTTCTTCCCTAAATAGATTGTGCAAGGAAATAGGCTTCAAATGGCAATGTTCTATAACAGAATATGCATGCACAGAAATTGACTTAAAATTTGCTATACGCAGCAGGTTTTTAATGTAGCAGCTGACATATCTTTATTATATTTACATTTTACGACATGTTATGTTTTCTTTAACCTGTAAATTCAGTTTGATTTCATATAAGAGAGTAAACCCGTAGCAACCTTGTTTTAGAAATTGGCATATGTCAGGATAACCTACAAAACGGAATGTCATTTATTTCCCTAAAATTGCATTTTTAAGAATCGACATACGTAAAATTACTAGATTATCACGTGACTCCGAATGGGTATAAATTTGACTATATAATAAGCTTCCGGTCAGCTCATGACTAGCTCAGCGTAAGGGAGGGGGTTCCCTGATCTCGACAGTGCGGCTGTACTGAAAGCCTGTCTAAATTCGTTGATTTACCTTTTAATTTGGACAGCACTGCAAACAAGCAAACCAAATGTATGAGGTCCACAGCATCTATAGTTGCTGACGGAAGGCTCTCGGTGAGGGAATACTAACTTGACGTACTCAATTAAAACTTTTGGCAAAAACAGACTCTTCGAAGGCAGCTTCTTTTAGAAAACTTTCAAATTGTTTGAAAAGCACTCTTTCCTTTTATTTAAACACTCAAAATATTTTGCAAGAAGTCAAACTTCGATTTATAAAACTCAAAATATATAAATTCCATTTATTTTATAACCAGGGAAATGGAAATATGAAGAAAACAAATTCAAGTAAATTGTTAAACAAGAGCAATAGTCTGAAATCGTTGAGCAGAGTTAGGTTGTTACAGTATAAAACGGCGTTTACAACAAGCGAAGGGTGTTAGAAACTCAGCTATAATAAGCTTCCGGTCAGCTCATGACTAGCTTAGCTTAAGGGAGGGGGTTCCTTGATCTCGACAGTGCGGCTGTACTGAAAGCCTGTCTAAATTCGTTGATTTACCTTTTAATTTGGACAGCACTGCTAACAAGCAAACCAGATGTATGAGGTCCACAGCATCTATAGTTGCTGATGGAAGGCTCTCGGTGAGGGACTACTAACTTGACCTCAATTAAAACTTCTTTTAGAAAACTTTCAAATTGTTTGAAAAGCACTCTTTCCTTTTATTTAAACACTCAAAATATTTTGAAAGAAGTCAAACTTCGATTTATAAAACTCAAAATATATAAATTCCATTTATTTTATAACCAGGGAAATGGAAATATGAAGAAAACAAATTCAAGTAAATTGTTAAAGAACAATAGTCTGAAATCGTAGAGCAGTAACCTTGACTTTACGAAACCCCAAAGTTTGCTCGTACATGAATATAAAAATACATAAAGTAAGCATAAAAATATCACAACAACAGTATTCCTACGCCAGAGCAAAAAATGTGAAAAAATAATGCACCTTGCTACGACTCTTTCTACGCCTTAAACGATGAAGTGGTTTAGAGCTTTGAATTAAATTTGAATGTCAGTTAAGCGGTCTGTACTCCGTTTTATGCACAACTTGAACAAAGCTTTCGATACGTACCTGGTATTCATTTACACTAAAACACCAATGGATTTACAAATTCTTTAGAAGGCCGCTGTCTTCAAGTTATATTTTGGGACCAATTTAATGAAGACTGTTTAACGATTTTGAATTTCGGCACTTGGGCGAAACTTTGAAGAACTGTACGGTAATCATTATTCGGTAGGTTGGTCCTGAAAACGTTAGCAAATTAGAGTCACTGCATAATTCTCGGATTCAGAGGTGACACTTCACAACATGTCTTGGCTCTTCAAGATCTGGAGCACGAATTCTTTGTTTGGGACTTAATCACGCAACCCTTACGTGTTCAGTATGGATGTTCTTCTGCCAGAAAGTAATATTTTGGAAAATTACCGCTTGTTGGGTATTAATACTCACATTTCCGGCAGTTATCTAAGGGAAGTCCCCCAGAGACCCACAAGTATCTTCTCCAAACGTATCCAAACGAAACTCGTGGCGGCCTCTACCATCCGCGACTCGAGATTGCAGAGGAGATATGTTAAGATTCCCTCATGACACAAATGTTTCAGGAAACTGCAGATAATTATAGAAGCTTCAAAAGATGCCGTCGCTGTGGCAAACATGATTTTTTAAACACACCTAACAAGGTCGAAAAGGAGGCAAATTTTATTTTTTCGAATTAAAAATTTTACATACGTAGGGAGAAACTAATTGGCCAGTATGAAAGAACATCAAAATACTACAGATTTTCTTAATGCCAAAATTTACTAGGTAGTCTCCTTGTATGCCCTTTTGGACCCCGAGAAAAGTAACCAAGGGCCTCCACATCTGCCAAAATACATCGTTACGCATCAATTCAATGATAGTGGAACCAATAGAGAGGAAATAGCGTGCCCTAAAGAAAATTCCAGGCGTCGCTCTCGACGCCATCTTGGAAAAATGGCGGGCAAAACCGGTGTTAGTCATTACACCGAAATCCTAGTGTCATTTTTATCAAGGACGTAATTTCAAATAATTTTTGTTTAAAACATTTTTCTCTAAGTTAAGTAGATTCTGAGCTAGAGCAGCGCAAAGTGAAGTGCAGGGCAAACATTTTTTGGTTTTTAACAGATTTTTTGATGATTATTGATATTATTACGTTTTTGCCGTTCAGGCTACTTAAAAATTATACGACGCTTCTTGTATTAAACATTTATTTACACGATTAATTACGACCATTTACAAACACACGAATTAACAAGGCAGAACACAAATTACTTAAACTAATGAACTACAGGCACTATTTCTAACAACGATACATTTATTTATTTATATGCGCTGGATTAAACATCAATTATTTATTTGGCTATTTACGACTTAAACACTAACGATTTATATAGTTATTTATCTGTTATTTATTTCACTAGGGTTATGTAAACACGGTTCATTTATATGGGAGCTCTAAGCGCTTCGCTGCCGAATTCGAACTGATGAGAACTGTCGATTTTTCCCACTGCACCGGTTTATATACACGCTGGGTGAGTCATCCTAGAAACGTCCAGACCTTGCTCGATTAATCCAGCAACGGTGACGTGTTCGCGCGCAAGGTCGTTCTGAAATGTTCTGATGTGATCCGGCCCGAAGGTCGTTACACTTTCTGGAATGATCTGGAAAGCTGACTCACGCGTCGCACGGGACGCTGAGTCATATATAGACAACGGCCTGACCCCAAGGTCGTTACAATATATTGTTGGAAATGACGTTCTTGATAAGAATGATATGTATTTTTGGTTGTACAGAAACGTAGATATTCCCAAAAAACCAGGTTTGCTTGCCATTTTTTCAAGATGTCGACGTGAACGACGCCCGCCATTTTTTCAAGATGTCGACGTGAACGACGCCCCCCCCCCCCCCGAAATTAAAAAACATGGAAAAACACCAAGTGTTAAAACATATCCAAAAATTAGAACTCCGGAATTTAATGTTTCTAAAAATTTGCCAATGACTGAACTATGGACAATTGTTTGGAAAAATAAATTCAGATGTTTTGCGGATATGTACATAAGCACGAATCGAACCATATAAGACCGACTTTTATCTTCTCCCCTTTCCATTTCATCTCTGTATTTCTAATTAGTAACAAAAAAATTAAATTCAACCCTTCAAATGCCCCAAACGTATAATGTGTGTCTTGTAATGACCAGTTGCATCTAGCAACCCAGTATTGGAAAATAATAACCAAGTTACTTTCAGGTGCTGATCCGAATCTCAGAAATCACAGAGGACAAACCCCCTTGCACTTGGCAGCCCGTTCTCAGTCGGTAGAATGCGTGGAGATGCTCCTAAGGAAGGGTAATGCCGATCCCAACGTTGGAGACCTTGACAAGCGGACACCCCTGCATGCAGCTGTCGGAAAAGCAGCCAGATCCTATGATATTATCGAAGTATTAGTAAGCTGGGGCGCAGACGTCAATACAAGAGACCAGTACGGATACACCCCTCTGCACATAGCAGCTTTAAACGAGCTGTCGCAGTGTGTCGAAATACTCGTGTTCCACGGAGCCGACGTGACCGCCAAGTCTAAATTCGGCATGACTGCGCTTGGCATCATCACCAGGAAGACGCCAGCATCTCTTGCCATGATCCATCAGAAATTGGACAGCGCAATTACGCTGCACAGTCACCCCGAGTCGTCGAATCGCGAGGTGGAAATGAGGGTCGACTTCAGAAATATCCTGCAGCACTGCCACCCCCGGGAAATTAGTTTTCTCAACACGTTTGTCGACGAAGGACAGAAGGAGATTCTGCTGCACCCGCTATGCGCTGCGTTTTTGCACCTGAAATGGGAAAAGATACGCAAGTACTACATAGCCAGGATGCTGTTTTGTTTCATCTTTGTCTTGAGTTTGTCCCTGTATGTCCTAACAGCTCTGGCTCATAATTGCTATAACATCGGAAAAAATAGTACCGACCCTGATGACATCATGGAATTGTGCGAGAAGAAGTCCATAATGGGTGATATGTTGCGAAACAACCCGTTTGTAATTGAAATGCAGTGGTTTGTGCTGGTAGGCATAACAGCTTGCGAGATCTTGCGAAAAATCTACGGCCTAGCTGGATATCCTACTCTAAGGCAGTATGTCTCCTATCCGGAAAACATTATCGAATGGTTCGTTATTGTAAGCGTCTTCGTCATATCGTTTGTTTATACAAACCGAACTTACATGTGGCAGAACCATATAGGAGCTTTTGCAGTGCTACTTGGTTGGACAAACTTGATGTTGATGATTGGTCAACTTCCAGTTTTTGGTTCATACGTAGCGATGTATACGAAAGTTCTCGGGGAATTTGCAAAGTTACTGCTGGCCTATTCGTGCCTATTAATAGGATTTGGCATAAGTTTCTGTGTAATCTTTCCTGAATCCAACACGTTTGCCAACCCGTTCATTGGCTTGATAACCGTTTTAGTAATGATGACAGGGGAAGTAAATTTAGAGCTATTAGTCGATGACGACCCGGACGATCCTCCATTTTTATTAGAAATCACTGCTCAAGTTGCCTTTGTTTTATTCTTGTTGTTTGTGACTGTAATTCTCATGAACTTGCTTGTGGGCATCGCGGTTCATGATATTCAGGGTTTGCAGAAGACTGCCGGCCTTTCTAAATTAGTTAGACAAACAAAACTCATCTCCTATATGGAACTAGCTTTATTCAATGGGTACCTTCCGAAGTATATACTGAACGTGCTACATTTAACAGCCCTGGTCTCCCCACGAGCGTACAGGGTTGTGCTGAACGTCAAGCCCCTCAATCCTCGAGAGAGGCGGCTGCCAAGAGATATTTTAAACGCAGCATACGAAATTGCAAGGCAGAGAAAGAATTATGGCCATACAGTATCTTCCACGGGCAGCACCGCTGCGACGTGGAAAAAGTTGTTCAACAACAACCTGGATCAGACCAGCGAGGTTGTAGCTGAAAATCCTCAGAACATCAACAACCTGCAGAACAAAATTGAAGAAAGCAACAAGCAGATTGACCATTTATGCGCTGAAGTTAAGGAACTAAAAGCGGCTATTGCTCATACGCACCGTGTTGTAGAGCAATTGCTGATTATATCAACGCAAAAGACTTCCTCCAATTGTTGACCCATTTTAATGTGAAGGGACGTAAGTTTTGTCTTCACGATTTATTTAAATACTACAAATGACCTAGACAAATAGAATATGTGATAATATTAAGTTACTGAATAATTAGCCATAGCTAAACTGGACTAAATTGAGCACTAATATTATGTAGGAAATAGCAAAATTAATTTATGTAGTTCTAAGTTTTGAATTCGTAGATTATGTATGCGTAAAAATATTAATTTAAAGCACTCATGGCAGCGTAGCGGTTTAAAATAGCAATGCATTTATTTCATGATTGTTTTAATCCAGGAACTTGCATAATATATGTCGACCAAGGAATCAGCCGAGGCTGGTTCCTTGTCTCTACCATACCTATATACTCATTGAATATTGTTTTAATGGAACTGTGATTGTTTTATCATAGATTAGTGAAACCATAGTATTAATTGCGTATCACATTTAAATACTAGTCATCCAATTAGAAGTGCCTTTTCATACATATATAGCGTATGTGATATTAGAATGTATTGGTTGTGAAAATGTCTGGTCTACAGTAAACGATTTCATTTTAAAATTACTTTGCAAAGGTGAATTTTCGCTTGTAGTGTTTGTGGGGAAGCAATATCTGCCACTGGAATGGAAATGGTACCAACGTTCTGTGTTAAAATGAAATGCTCAGGTGTTATTTATAATATCACATATTGGTAGATCAAGGCTAATAGTATATTTCATTAGAGTAAGTGTTACGTAGTATAATTGAACACGTTTAGAGCAGAGATGTATATATTTTTTATATGTATATAAACATAACCCGACTTAACTGCGTTTTCATTTGTCAAACTGGCACACAAGCTTGGACTCCTGTATAGAAGATATGATTTTTTCAAAATTAAGACATTGCAGTATGTTATTGTGCTAATAAAAAAACGTTTAGATTCAAAAAAACTAGTGGCTTTTATTTAGCCCCACGTTGGGCGCCATAAACTGTACTGTGGCTTTTCCCCGTGCCCTATACTCTACTGTACTATGAATTTATATTGCCCTTTGTTTGCTAGTTAACTCAGTCGTAGAAGTACAAGAACTGCTCTTATCTCAGTGCAGCTAAGGGAAGGTCACTGTTGCTCTTACCGGCCTGCTCGTGATCACCCATAATGCTGTAATTATACATGCAAACCCTGCCAGAAATGAAAACCAAACAGTTTACACAAAAAGATATATAATCTGTAAAAGAAACAAACATGCAGGGAAGTACACAATGTTATATGCGCTATGAGTAGTAGCACGGAACAGTCCACGAGCTTGATGCTGAATCTATATCCAGTGTTTAAATCCCGCACTCGAATTTATTGAATACGAGCCTGGCAACAGTAGCTTGAAATCAGCTGAAGCGATGTGTCAACAAGAAGATACAGCACTTTGTTCTGACGTGCTGACTCAGCAAGTTGCTGTTGCTTTCGGGCCCATAATTTGCCCGGTGAAGTTATTGCGTCATTTGTTGCAAT
The DNA here is from genome assembly GCA_940337035.1 of Agriotes lineatus. Classification (NCBI taxonomy): domain Eukaryota; kingdom Metazoa; phylum Arthropoda; class Insecta; order Coleoptera; family Elateridae; genus Agriotes; species Agriotes lineatus. Next base: position 9,269,027 of record OW679199.1, on the reverse strand, counting down.
CCCTTCACAATTCGCTGGTATGGTTATTTATAGGACTAACCTTGCTTAAAGTTGCTCCAAATGATCTCGTACATTTACAAGATCGACTGCTCCTTTGAAGCCGACTGAGCGGCTTTTAGCGCTAAAGAATTATCGATACCTCGGTGTTGATTCCCAGGTAGTTTTCTGCTCTCGAGGCTGTATGTCGGCTCAAGAATCACGAGGAGTCGACTGCTCTTAACGCAGGCCAACACAAAAACTTTTTTAAAACTTTGCGTAGCGTCCCTTTGAACTTGGACCTATTAGCACAGAATAAACACCTAATGGACTCAGTGGTGGCGCCGAGTAGCCGATTTCAGCTATGGCGGCCTTATGGAAAGAGAGTAGATTAAGAATAATATGTTGGTGGCACTGTAAGTCCTTGTCAAATTCGAGATTAGCAAATTAGGTTTTGTGTCAGACGCAGGTAATTATTTTGTGTTACTAGTGGTACACATGTTCTTAGGAACAACATTTTCTAATGTTGAGTATAAAACGTTATAAAAACTTCTTGCACACCCCTTCAAATCATCTGAAAAATGTGCTTCTCAATCAACATCAGACAAATGGTTCTTGATATCAAAATATGGAGCATTGTTAAAGTCAAAATAAAGCTGTTTGTAATTCCTGTGCCATTGAACTAGTTGATATAAATACAATTACCCGATGGTACACATTACATGGAAGCAAAGGCTTCTTAATAAATTTTTGCAATATTTCAGTTAGTCAGTTTTGACACAGAATGACGCAAAACCTAACCTGTTAACCTCGAATTTGATATAGACTTACAGTGCCACCAACATATTATTCTTGATCGACTTTCTTTCAATATGGCCACCATAGCTGAAATCGGCTACTGGAACATCAAAAGCGCCATCACCAGTGTCGCTTCTGAGTCCGTTTATTCTGTGCTATTAGTGAGAGACTGCGTGTCCGGATCTCGAAGTCCGCACATAACTTGCTTTGTTCTTTTAATAAACACACACAACACTGCATCAGCTGGTTTCCACGCACATAATTGATACATTGTAAGAAATACAGTTTAGTTCTATTCCTAGCAGAATAATGTTTCAATACCAAGGTGTTTATTAACTGCGAGGATTACACAAATCGATCGCTTTTCTCGAGTAGGTATAGTTCGGGTGGCGTATACTCCTTAAAATGTTCTAATAACACCAAAGTGGTTTTGGTCTAGGTAATACAATAATCAAAATCAAGCAACATTTCAGAAGATAAGACTGTGGACAGGGACGGCTGTCAAGGTACTGTAAAATCTGTATCTCCAACCATTTGCAAGACCCCATGCATTTTTATCACAAACATACTCTAAATTAAGGTTACCTTTGTAGTTTTCTGCTAAGACGTCACCTGCAACCTGCACATTTTTTCTCCAACAATCTCAAAAACACGAAGAGTTGTACATTTAATGTTTTCAGGTGCTGTTTCCTCTGATATTTACAGACATGTTGAACAAAGTCGACGTGGAAGCACATGTTGAAGGAGGGGGACCATCTGGACAGGCGGGAGCTATTCGATGGGGCATAGCCTGGGGTTTGCGGAGCTTTGTTGACCAAGATATGATCGAGAACATGAGATTAGGTATGTAATAATGAATCTTAAACTGCGATAACGTGATGTATTTACAGCTGGGTTATTAACACGCGATTACCGTACCCCAGAAAGGAAAAAGCCTGGACAGGAAAAGGCCAGAAAGAAGTATACTTGGAAGAAACGATAAATTTTGTAGTTTCTAGTTAACAGTATGTTCTGAAATTAAAAAAATCTTTTGCTAAGCTGGTTGGTTTTATTAAATATGCTACATTTTAGTTAAGGGTTTTAGTCCGAGGATGCTCATGCCTTGACCGAGAATTTGTCGTGCAGTCATGAACAGCAATAGCCTTTGAGAAGCAATTTGAGGGGGCTGGTCTTTTACTTTCAGGACTTTGAACGTTCGGTTAATTTGATTGCTGCAAAAAGTAAATATACCGTTTGCAGAATCTAGGAAGTGGAATTAACATACCATAAATGGAATAGATAGGTGACCAATATGCATGCTTCCAGTTGTTGTTCCGTGTTGTGTAGAATGTCGTGGAAGCGAGCTAGTTCTCGTACAAGGGCAGTGACTTCAGCTTGTTCGAGAAACTCTGGCTCACACTTCTTAGCGGGAACTATGCCACAATTCTCTTCCAAACTGCATAGTCGACAATGTGTGTATTGTAATTTGATTCCGCTATCTCCTTGAACCTAAAACAGTAACATTAATTTATTTTTATTTTTGCAAAGTTACTATACAGAACTTTAATTTTTTTTTAATAAGAGAAGAAAATGCCATTTAGAGGGGTAGGACAAGGATGGCAATGTATTAATTACAGAGGAGGTGATGAAGAGATGGATGCAACATTTCAGAGAGATTTTGGAAGGATCAACTGCTAATGAAAAGGTAGAAGATGCTGGAAAGCATAGTAATGTCGCGTTTAGATTAAGTCCAGGCTTTCATGTGAAAATAAAATTGTTAAAATAAATTGTCCTTGTTTTTTAATATCAAAACGATACTTTAAAAACGCGCCGCATATCTATCAAGGAAGATGTTACTGTAACACCCAGAAAATTGTTAAAAAAATACTGTTGATAAATTTGGGTTTAAATCGTGGACTTTCGATAGAAATATGTTCATGAAATGTAATAATGTCGCATAAAGTGATAACAAGAAAAGACCTCTTGAAGTTGTAATCTGTAATGTGCATGTGCAATGCGCGATTGCTTATCCACATACGCCATCTTTTGTGTGCAACCTTGTAAAAAATTGTTTTTGTTAAATTCGTTAAATATGGGTTCTATTTATAATAATCATGTTATTTTTTATAGTATTAACTTTTTAGAATTTTATAAATTTTTTAAGAATCGAGGAAATTAAGGTTTAAGCTTCTATATGGTAAGCATGCAAATTGTATTCCCTTTATATGTATAGATGAATATAGATATCTTCTTCTTCTTCCTTTTGTTATAAGACAGTGGCCTATGAACCCTCTTTGCCCTTAGGCCGAGTAGGTGGCTAGCCTTGCCCGTCGAAAGTGAGGAAGAGTTCCCTTGTTTAGGGGTTAACGACTACCACAGGCGTTAGCGTGGTAGCCGGGGAGAATACAATTTTTAAAATCATAGAGTCCGCCGGGATTCAAACCCGGGCTGGTCGAATAAGAGGCGAGCATTTATTCGTTGGGCCATCCGCTCACACTGTTTATGATATATATAATTTAGAATACTACACTTTGCCTATTCATATGGCAACTTTAACCAAAATAATGTATAATTGTATATGTTAAAAATAGCTATGAACATAGTCTAAAGATAATCCATTTATGTTGTAATTTTTGATGTGTGATGTTACAGTCTTTTTCATGACTGTAGATGTATGTAGATCCAATGAAGGGTGTTTCTGATCAGCGGCTACAGTTGCTGTATGTAATTCCGACTCATTCTGCTTGTTGTGAAAGTATCTTTTGAGTAAAACGAGTTGCTTACAATGCAGCTCAATTATGTCAATAATACCTCTCCTATCGTTTCCTAGGTGATGTTAGTCTCTCTATTGCAGACTTCAGATGGTGATATCGGTGGCGAGTAAGTGATCTGTTAATCTTTCTTAGCAAGCTTGTAGATCTGTTTGCGTCCACTTAATCACACCAAATGAGTACGTTACAACAGGTATTGCATAGGCGTTAATAGCCTTAGCAATGTTTTTAACATCTAGTTTAGTTTTCAGTATTATACTGAGGCCGGATGTAAATATTTGTATTAGTTTTTGTTTTACCTTTATAAATTCAATGCGACACTTCTGATTTATGCCTTATACACTTCATCTTCCTGTAGGACATCGAAGTTGATTTCCAGTTCTAATGCAAGCTCTTCTGTGTGTTGCTGGCCCTTTAATGATTGGTACTATTTTACATTTGTCTAGTCCGAACTCCATTTTGACATATTAGAGAAGGTTTTTGTCAATTTTAGAAGCTAGTCAGAGTATAGTTTTATATCATCCATGTACATAAGATGAGACAGTTGGTAATTTACGCTATTTGTATTTTTTAGGGCAAAACCTGATTTTATAGTATTCTACAAGTGAGACAGAGGATCTATCACAAGGCAGCACCAGAGTGGACTCAAGGAATCACCGTGGAATATGCCTCTTTTGATTTTGATTTGATTTGTTATTAGGTGGTTACTTGCATTGTTTAAGTGTAATCTTGTTGTCCAGGTGTTTTAAAAATGAAGTGATGGTGGGGTGAATTTTATAAATGGTGAGTATTTGTAGTAGTCAGCTACGTGGCACAATCATAAGCCTTTTTGTAGTCTATATATGCCACAAAGAGATTCCTTGTTTATTTTACTGCTTGTCCACAGCTACCTGATCAATGATTAACTGTTCTTACATCTTTGTGTCTTACGTCGACACCCTTTTTGTTGTTCTGAGTGATCTTATTATTTTTGCGTGTTCATATATTTGTTCTTGCCAAATGTCCTTACCACTCAGACCTTTCTCACCAGCCGAAGTAAGCCGTCAAATCAAACTAGCTAACCCTCGTAAAGCACCTGGCTATGACTTAATAGTAGGAGAAGTTTTGCAAAACCTTCCACGAAAAGCCCTAGTGTTACTTACCACCATATACAACAGCATCCTACGACTCTGCTACTTCCCCGCTCAGTGGAAACATGCCTTAATCATTATGCTTCCTAAGTCTGGCAAACCCCCCACGCAACCTTCCTCCTACAGACCCATCAGCCTGTTACCACTAATGTCCAAATTATTTGAAAAGTTGCTCCTCACAAGAATCCATGAAACTGTAGACCTAGACCAAATTATCCCAAACTACCAGTTTGGCTTCCGACAGGATCATTCAACTATTCACCAAGGACATCGAATTGTTAGCAGTATTATGGAGACCTTAGAGACTAAGCGCGTATGTACAACGGTATGCCTAGATATAAAGCAGGCTTTCGACAGAGTCTGGCACGCTGGTCTGCTACATAAAATTAAACTCCATTTCTCAAGCCAGTTATATCTAATACTAAAATCATATTTAACTGAGAGAACCTTTCAAATCAAAGTAAACAACACCACTTCTGAATACCGGAAAATCACCTCCGGAGTGCCGCAGGGCAGCGTTCTAGGGCCGCTACTTTATCTTCTCTATCCCTCCGATACATCTACAACCGATAATACTCTACTTGCCATGTTTGCTGATGATACAGCTATTCTCTCAGTCAACGAAAACCCAATAACTGCAGCAGCCCATGTACAAACTCACCTAGACATCTTACAAACCTGGTTTAACAAATGGCGAATTACAGTTAATAGCGATAAATCCTCACAAATTACGTTCACTAACAGACGCGTTGTAAGTCCACGAAACAGTATCAACAATGCTCCCATACCTCAGAAGACTGACATCAAATACCTTGGACTACATCTGGACCACAAGCTAACCTGGAGCACACACATAAAAGCCAAACGGAAACAAATAGATATCAAAATTAAGCAAATGAATTGGCTCATCGGTAGACGCTCCCAACTCTCACTTTCGAACAAACTACTGCTGTATAAGTGTATTATCAAACCCATCTGGACATATGGGATCCAACTATGGGGCTGCGCTAAAGCATCCCACACAAAAATCCTGCAGCGATGCCAGTCAAAAATTCTCCGCGGTATAACCAACGCTCCTTGGTACGTCACCAATGAAACTCTTCATACTGACCTAAGAATTCCGTACGTAGCCTCAGAGATCCAGAGACTTGCCCAAACATACACATACAGCCTGCCAGGACATGGAAACCAACTCATAGAACAGCTCTCCAATCAGCAGAACGTCACCAGACGACTAAAACGACAATGGCCACAAGACCTACCTGTGTAAACATCCAGAACTCTTAGTGATTAACTTACGGGAAGAAGGCGTTGGCCGGATCCCTTACTGACATGTCAAACCACATAAGATTTACTTATTACTCGTGTACGAGTAGATTGTAAATAAGCAACTTCAATAAAAAAAAATATATATATTTGTTCTGTTATTAAAGATGCTACTATTTATATAGCGTGGGTAGGCAGATAATTGGTCGGTATTTGGCAGGGTTTCTTGTGTCACCATCTTTGGGCTTCAGGTAGGTAACGCCTTATGTCAAAAAGGCTGACATATCAGACGGCTGTTGTAAGAAGTGTCGGATATAATGTAGGAGCATCTCGTGGGTACATGTAAGTTTTTTATAATAGTAATTATGTATTTGGACAGAGGGGCGGCGACGCGAACTCGTAAGTACGACTCCGTCACGCGGCAAAAGAGATAAGTAACTTTAAGTGGTATAAAAGCGATTAAAACGAAATAAAAACGGAATTTAAGAAATAGTGTAGTGGGGAATCGGATTGGATAAAAAGAGGAACACAAAAGCAGTGAAATAACCAAGAATCAAGAAAATAAACAGAAGCCAGAGAGTACCGGAAGTGCGCATGCGAGTGGAAACGGGCGCATTAGTTTGGTGGCGTTTAAAATTCGAGCGGGAAAGGAGCGACGGCCACGGGTGAAGAGCTCGGACTGCGTCTCAGTGAGTTTTAAAAAAGTTAAGTACCAGTTCAGCGGGCAAACGAAAGTGCAGGAAGCACCCTAATGTCAACCGGCACAAAAAGGGTAGAGACTTGAATAGCAGTGGAGAAAGCGAATTACGAAGTGATAACAAAAGCAGGAAAATTATCAAACCAGAAACAGTGACAAGGGAAGAAGCAAGAGTAGAAATGGGAGAACTAAAGGATATCAAAGACATGATAATGGCGTTAGCGGAAAAAATAAAGAAAAATACAGAGGAAAATAAAGAGTTAAGAGAAGAGATGAGAAGGAGAGAAGAAGTATGGCTAAACGAGAAAAAGCAGCTAAGCGGAAGAATTAATAAGCTAGAAGAAAGACTGGAAAGGATGGAAAAACAGAAAAAGAAGAATAATATAGTAATCAAAGGAGCAAAATTCGAGAATTCCAACAGAGAAGAAGTGAGGCAGTTTCTGAAGGATCAAATAAAAGTTGATACCGAAGTAAGCAAAGCATACGCAAAGACAAATTATGGGAGAAATACGGAAAATCGCAAACGAGAAGAAAAATGAGGGAAAAAAGGCAAAGATGGGGTACAAAAAGATTCTCATTGATGGGGAGCAATATGTCTGGAATGAAAATACAAACGGTATAATGCATTCAAAAAGCTGAAGTTACACGAGGACAGAAACAAAAAGGAGACGAACATGGCAACGAAAAAGGACAATCTAAAAAGAGGGAGAGATATTTTTAGCTACATGAAACGTACGGGGTACATTTGAAGAAGGGGCAATCAAAAAGCTAACAAGTGAACTAAAAAAATACAAAGTGGACATAATTGCCATACAAGAAACTAGACAAAAAGATAGTGAAATAATTTAATAGATTTTGCGATAGACAAAAAGATGAAAATCAAAAGCATGTACTACCAACATAAGAGAATTCACAAAGGAACATGGATGTCACCTGATGGCAACACAGTAAACCAAATTGACCATGTGCTAATTGAAGATAAAAATGAAGGTTGCATTAAAAATGTGAGAAGCTATAGGGGACCAGACCTGGTTTCAGATCACTTTTTCATAGGAGTAAAGCTGAAACAGATAGTACCAATAAATAACACAAAAGCTAAGCGAAAGCAACGGAAACTAACAAGAATAAATCTACAAGATCAAGATGTAAAAGATAAGTATGAGAAGGCAATAGAAGAACTGTTAACGCAAAAAGAAGAACGCCAGAGCATTGAAGAAAGATTCGCAACAATTGAGAAAACCATAAAAAGTGCAGTGAAAAAACAACCAATGAGACAAGAAAGAAAAAACCAGGAATGGTATGATGAGGAATGCGAGAAAGTGGTAAAAGAAAAGGAAAAAAAAGAAAAAATATGTTACAAGTACAAACCGCTGAAAATAAGCTGAAATATGAAGAATTAAGAAGGAAGTGTAAGGAAACAAGTAGAGAAAAGAAAAGAAGACACAAAATTAAATGGTTAGAATTGACAGAAGAAAATTACAGATATAAAGAAATTAGAAACTTTTATCAGGGAGCAAAAAAAGTGAAGCAAGGGTATCAAACAAAGACAATAGTATGCAAAGATAAAGAAGGAAATTTGATAGGAGATCAAAAAGAAGTGACTGAAAGATGGGCGGAATATTTTGAAGAGCTGCTCAATAACCAACGGAACAAGGATAGGTTGACGGAGGAAAGGCCAGTGATACAACGTAACAACAGCACTGAGGAAGCTCCTGACGACAATGAAATAACAAAAATAATAAAACAGCTAAAGAACAATAGAAGTCCGGGTGCCGACGAAGTACAAGTCGAAATGATTAAGTATGGATGTACTAAACTACAGAAATTGTTATGCGAGCTAATCCAGGAAATATGGAACAAAGAGGAAATGTCTAAAGCATGGGATGAAGAAATAATATGTCCGTTATACAAGAAGGGAGACAAACAAACCTGCGACAACTATAGGGGAATCGCGCTACTGAATGTTGCATATAAAATTTTAGCCACTTGCATCAAAAATAAGATGTCAGAATATGTCGAGAATGTGCTGGGAGAGTATCAATGCGGGTTCAGAAAGGGAAGATCGGTAGTGGACCAAATATTTGTACTAAAAGAAATACAGGACAAAAGTTACCAGCATAAACTCCAAAACTCCAAGAAAGCAGCTCTACCTTGCACTGAATGAGCTTGGGATACCTTGCAAGATACAACAAACAGGGTAGGAGTGAATGGAGAAGTGGCAAGAAAATTTAAAGTAAAGAACGGATTAAGGCAGGGGGACCCTCTCTCAGCGTTGTTGTTCAACGTAGCTCTCGAAAAAATTATAAGAACAAGTGGCATAAGCGGCCGAGGAATCCTGTATCGCAATAGACATCAATGCCTTGCCTTTGCGGATGATCTAACAGTTTTAGCAAGAACAAAAGAAGAATTAAAGAATGCAGTACAGAAAATAGTAATTGCGGCACAAGACATGGGATTTGAGGTTAATGAAACTAAAACTAAATATATGGTATGGAATGACAGGCCCTTCGATAACAACAGTACCTTAAAGATAAAAGTAGGCAACAACTGGGAATACAGTTTTTCAGAAGTGGAAACGTTTACATATCTGGGAACAATAGTGGCAAGGAAACCTGGTAGTAGTGAAGAGATCGAAGCAAGAATAACAGCGGGAACAAAAAGTGCACATGCAATAAAGAGCATAATTTCGGGACATATGTTTTCCAGATCAGTGAAACTCCGAGTGTACAAATCAATTATAAGGCCAGTTGTTACATACGCGAGTGAAGTGTGGACGCTAAGAAAACAGGAACAAGTAAGGTTGAGTGTGTGGGAAAGGAAAATGTTGAGAAAGATCTATGGTGGAAAAAGTGTAGGGAGATTGGAGAGGAGAACGAACAGGGAAATCAGGGAACTTTATGATGACGCAGATATTGTGGGAGTTGCTAAAGCACAAAGGCTTAGATGATTGGGCCACCTAACAAGAATGAGCGAGGAGAGGACAACAAAAAAAATATGGGCTGCAGAGATGGGTGGAAGACGAAGACGTGGAAGGCCCAGAACGCAATGGAGAAATGAGGTGCAAGAGGATCTGAATTACCTAAATATCCGAGAGTGGGAGGTGAAAGCTAGGGATAGGAAGAAATGGGCATCAATCGTGCAACAAGCCAAGGGCCTCCAAGGCCCATAGCGCTAATATACTCGTATATATAATTATGTATTTGATCTATTCCTGGCGTTTTCCAATTGTGGGTACTTCTGATGTTCTGATAGTACTTATTAGCTGCTCAGGAGTGATGTTGTCGAAATACATCTGTTGTATTATACATCTGTACAGGGTTCTTTTTCCTCAAATTTTGAAAAATTTGGTGGCTTGACATATTGCAGACGTGCAATTATTTTGGGAAAAGCTTTAACCTAGAGCAGGGTTTCTCAACATGGGAGTTGTGAGGGATGTATCAAGGGGAATGTTCTTAAAACAATATTTTTACTACACAAATGAAAACTTTATTTAAGTATATAAAATATATGGCACAGAAACTATAAAAGTTATTTGTGTACCAAGGGTGTAAGGTGTTTATTGCCGGCAGCATTAAAATTCGAGCCCAATGCGTAACCGCGGGCTCTAACATGACAACGGCCAGGTGCATACATCATTTTGTTTACGACCAGGCGTTATTGGTCACTTAATGTCACATAATGTGTCACTTTATAGTCTTAGTGTCTTTCATGTCAGTTTGACAAGCAATGACGTAGGTTGCCAAAATTTATATAAAATTATAAGTCTGGTTTTATTTGTGAATATTCCGGTATGTACATAAAACGTTGTGTACACCTTGTGCATAACTAGTGTTTATGCATTTATGGCCCTTGTTACACCTTGGGCTCTAATTTTTACGGGCCATAAACTCCTTATGCCCTTGGTGCATAAATAACTATTTTGTAGAGACCGGAATATTCACAATTAAAACCAGATTCATAATTTTTATGAACTTTTGGCAACCTATAATGTCATTGCTTGCCAAACTGATAAACAAGACACTAAGCAGACCGTAAAGTACGGCTAACTTAGTGTCGATTAGTGGGTCCTAATAAACGCCTTCTTATGTCCTAGGTACATAAATGACTATTATGGCCTTTGGGCTGTAGAGTGACACGTTACAACCTTAAGAATAAGATATAATGTGACCAATTTTGCCCAGTCCTACATTAAAAATATAAACGAGGATCAGAGAAAAACTAAATATAAGCAACATCTTTAGGTATGAAAACTACCTCGCTCTCTGTTGGAAATTATATAACATTAGAACTAGAGGATCTGCAAATAGTCTGATTGAATCATATTATCAGGCAGAAGCCAAATTGTGAGATTAAATAATGTTAAAAGTAATATTACCCGATGTAAAAATAGGTGCTCCACAAGGAATAGTCCTGGGCCCAATTTTGTTGCTTGTCTACATTAATGATTTAGTTAAATTTAACCTAGACTGTATATAATATCATTTGCGAATTGTTTATGGATTAAATGCATGAGATTCGGTGGTTCGAAAAGTGGTGAACTGCATGGCAATCACTAAACGCAAACTTAATAGCTTTTATGACTAAATCTAAGTAAAACAAAATGTGTATACCTGAATTTTTGAGCCCGTGCGTGCACGTCATAACATATTGATGACATCATCTCCTAGTATGTTTATATTATACAGTCACTAAAAGTACGTTGTTTGACACAGACTGATGCAAAATATAACCTGCAAATTTCGGATTTCACATAGCTTGGCAGTGCTACCAACAAGGTGAATATGTAATTTTTTTATCGTCTAGACGATAAAATTGCATTTTAACGTGAAGTAAAAGGCAGATAAAATACAACTTTAACAGTTAGAATTTAATGAATATATTAAATTAATATTTTAAAGATGAAAGAAAAAACCACAACAGGAAAACTAAAGACAACATCATATTAATTTACATAATTACAATTAATGTAAAATTAAGTGACCAAACTACCTCAGAAAATCAGCACTTTGCAAACTTGAATGATGTAGCTTGTGTGAAATGAATTGGCGCACTTCAGGTATACGGATAAGGCGCATTTTGCTATAACTGATACTTTGCTTGCTCACTGTATATGTTATTTATCTGTTGAGGCTACTTATAACAGGTACTCTGCAGGTATTTATGTAATTTTTCGGACCCAACTTAAAATCAATTAAAAATACAATTTTGCTCGATTTATTTTAGTAAAAACATTGTATTGAGTACCATATGAAATAACGAATAAATTGACTATAATAGTAAAAGAATTTACATATTTTTACAAAGAATAATAATTGGAATTGCGCAGTATTTTAACAACTAAATCAAATAAATCATTTCAGTATCATTTTAAAATAACTAAAACATTAAATTTTATAGACAACACAAATCCAATAAAGCAGATCATAAATGTAACTTAATACAGACACAAGTTTAGAGAGTGGAAAACAATAAACGCAAGTAGTTAAGAAAAACAATGAGTTAAAAATACAACATTAGTATGGTATTAAACAATTACTGGAATAGGACAGATATTTGCAACGTTTCAATCTTTAATATCTAGACACTTCTTCAGGCTAAACATGGATTTACATGTAATTAATGAATTTAATTTAAAAGAAACTTTTAGATATTAAGAAGCAAAACATTGCTGTTTTTTTATTTCTCCATTAATTATACAATCTGCCATAGATTATTTGGCAATAAGTATTTTATAGGATTTGGTGTAAGCACTGATGATTAAGAGGTAACACGTGGGGCAGAATTCCAGCGAAATCTCCCTTTACATTATTTTAATATGTAATGTATGGGTTATGAAAAGAATATACTATTTGTCAAAAGTAATTTACAGTTACAGTTAAAATCTTGTAGGTAAATCAGATGGCTTAAAACGTTTATGTCTTTTGGGTTTATTATTATCTTCCATAAGGTGCTGCACAGAATCGTTGAGGTGAACGGTCAGTCTGTCTTTGTATCTCGCACTAAAATTTTTAATTTCACTTTTCACTGTGGGAATTTGTAGATCACTTAAAATCACATTATTACCATGGCGCGTCAACGATCATTCTTAGTACTTTATTTTGGAACCGATAAAGCATTGCCAAATTGGAAGTAGCTGCAGTACCACACAGGGAGATCCCATAAGTCCATATTGGTTTAAGAACTATTTTGTAAATTAAGAGTTTATTTTCCAATGATAGTTTAGATTTTCTACCGATGAGCCAGTATAACTTTTGGAGTTGAAGGCCGAGTTGCTTACGCTTGGTGAATATGTGGGTTCTCCAGGTTAGTCTCCTATCAATGTGTAGACCCAGATATTTGACTGCCTCTGAGTGTGGTAGTTGGTGTCCATTGAGTGTTATTGGAGGGCAATTTTCTTTTTTCATAGTGAAGGTTACGTGTTGGAACTTAGCTTCGTTCACTCTGATTCGCCATTTGTTGGCCCACCATTGGATTTTGTTGAGATGAGCTTGGAGATACTTTGAGGCGGCTTGTGGATTGATGTGAGAGGCTAGAATGGCCATGTCGACTGCGTAGATCGCTGATGTTGTTAGACGCGATGTGGGTAGGTCAGCAGTGTATATTAAATATAAGATGGGACCCAATGCGCTGCCCTACGGTACGTCAGAGGAGATAGGGTGTAATGTTGTATTTTCGTATTTGTATTTTATCAAAAAGTGCTTGTTTGTTATGTATGAGCTCAGAAGTTCAAACATCTGGTAGGGTAGGTATTGTTTGAGCTTGTAGCATAAGCCTTGATGCCAAACTCGGTCGAAAGCTTGTTTGACATCCAAAAACACTGCAGACCAGTATCTTTTTCCTTCCAAGTCTCTGTATATCTTGTCCGTTATTCTGTGCACCTGCTCCACGGTGCCATGTTGTTTACGGAAACCAAATTGATGGTTAGGGATTAGTTCTTGGTCGTCTAAAATTGGCATTAATCTATTCAGAATCAATTTTTCAAGAACCTTTGACAGAATGGGAGTAGGCTTATGGGCCTGTATGATGTAATTTCCGTTGGTGGTTTACCAGGTTTCATAATCATGATTATTTGCGTTGTTTTCCATTGACTTGGGAAGTGCCGGATTCTGAGGATAGAATTATACAGATGTGTAAGGGCTTGTATAGCTTTAGTTGGTAATTGTTTGATAATTGTCCCAGCGATCAGGTCATATCCTGGAGATTTCTTTATGTTGATCTTTGGCATCTTCATTCGGGAGTTGACAAGGGAAGGGTGTAAACACTTTGGTGAGATATTCAGCAAAGGCATCGGCCTGTATTCCTTGATTTTAATGTTGACTAAGGAGTTTTTTTAGATGTTTGCTGGCCCTATTATACTCTCGTTTGTCGAGGTCCGATCTGGTAAGTTGCCATCGTTGCCTGAGGCGGCGTTTTTCGGCTATTTTGTCCTTTATGATGATAGGTGTATCAGCTTACTATTTTGAACCATGGTGTATACAGTATACAGATTTGCAGGTCTGCGAAATAGAACAGACTGTTCGTATGCTTACATTTAAAGCATTGGCAACTCTCTGTAACACCAAACCATTAGAAAGTTGGTCATTATATTACGAATTATTATATTACAGGTGCAAATTACTTACTTGTCTCACAGCAGTTAGCGGTATAAGTGCACCATCGTTGTCTCTTTCTCGTTCAAAATACCTTATCAAAGCGGCAACAAGCTCTTTTGACCTTCTGGGTAAGGCGATCGACATTTTAGCTTAAAGATCCCTATACGTTTCCAGCAACTAAACTCTTCCCCAAAGTAAGTAATTTGTAGCAGCGGAAAAACAACAGTATAACTTGTTCGCAATGTTCGTTATGAAAACAACGGATCTTTAAAATGCAAACTAAACTATATGTCACTGTCAACACCTGTCAAAACCACTATAACAAATAAGTCGTTTTAAAAAGCGACATGCGTACGTGTTAATTCCCTGAGCAGAACTTGAAAACACAAAGTACCCCGACGTATTATAGTTTTTGCTATTGTTCATGGAAATTATGAAATATTAAAACAAAAAATGTACGGCTATAGCAATATATGAAGCTATATTATTAGCAAAAGCAATATTAATCATTATTTTATTGAAAAAAAGAGTAGTTTAATATTTTTCAAATGTTGGTACTGAAAACCTTACTAAAAGGCGGATTGATGACGTGCACGCACGGGCTCAAAAATTCAAGTATATCCTTCTCTTTAACCCCAGCACCTCAGCATAAAGTTGATGAAATGACGATAAGTACATGTATTGAAAAGGATAAAGTTAATTGCCAAATTTTCTCATAAAAATTAAATTATGGATCAAAAATCTACCTTCCGAGTTTTATTATCAATTAATTACTACTACTTAATATATTTTTTTTAATTTTACCTTTACTTCAGCAATTTATTTCTTTTATCATATAATTCTGTTTTCCTCTGTGTCACACACAAGCTGTTGGCTCATGTGGCCAAGAAAGTTCTGATTATATTCCATTATGTTTTTTTTGCAACGAGAAATAAATAAAATAAACACATCTTTACCTGCAACACTTTATCCCAACTAAATTCATAATCTTTCTGCCGTCGCTGCTTTAGGTCATTTATAATGACACATGAAATGCCTAAAGTATCAGAAGTCTCGCCATCAGTTACAGGAACTCTCGTGTCTGAAACCAAATACACATCAGAAATTAATACTTAATAGCTCTTTAGAAGCGTACTTGGTGACTCAATTTGTTTTTGAATCATCAACTCGCGTGTTTCGTCCAGAATATCCTTCAAAAAAACCACGTTGCCTTTCCTGGTGCTCATTCCACGGATACGACCGAATTTAACATGCTTCAGACGGTCAGCCCATGGATAATCCATTTTATGCAGAATGTTGGTCAGGGCATTAAAATGATCATTTTGTCCATTCTCCACAACATAATACATTCGATCAAATTCGTACTTTTTGAAACGGTCTATGGCTGCAGCTAAATCCCTCGTTAGATACAAGGTGGATCCATCACTTTTTACTAGGGAAACCTTGCGATTATTCACCATAGCTGTTTGTTTACCATCGTGTTCTACATTTAAAATATTTTTCTTTTTCAACACATCTATAACATTTTGTATATCTTTGGTATTGTACATAGACTCAAAATTATATTCGTCAAAAGTAACCCCCAATCTTTTATACATAGATTTCAAATCAGCCACAGTGTAGCTGACGTAAGTTTTCCAATCCTCCAAGTCCGTGACTGAACCGCTCTCTAATTTCATAAACTGATCTCGAGCCAAAGCACTGATTTGTGGGTCTTTCTCCGCCAATTTATTAGCGTGAACATATGCTTCGTACAGTAACTTTAAAGGATTCTCTTTAATTTGCTGGCTTGAATAATTCAATTTAGCAATGCCCACTTTAATGTACCCAAACTGCGTGCCCCAGTCTCCCAAATAATTTAAACGCGTAACTGTATTATTCATGTAGCTGTGCAGGTTTGCAATGAAATTTCCTATAATTGTCGACCGTAGGTGGCCCACGTGAAAGGGCTTGGCTACGTTGGGGGAACTGTAGTCAATCACAACCCGTTTCGGGTGGAAGTTTACATCAGGATTGGCGCAATTTTCTATGACGTCCTTTATGAATATGTTTCTGTGTATTTCAAAACTTATTTTTCTGTTGGCGCGGTCTTTTATACAATGTATGTTTTGTATTATGTCGTCAGGTTCGATCTTTAATATTTCGCTGATGCTCGAGATGCCTAGTTGATTTTCGAGAACGTTTAAAGGAACGCTTAATTCTATGGTATTTTCTGATGAAGGTACCCCTATTTGTATGAGCGGCTTTAGTTGTATGGGAGAAACATTGGGTGCTTGCCGAAGACTTTCTATTACCTACAAAATATATTTAGTTAGTGCTTCTTCTTCTTATTGATTAGTGTTTAATTATAGTTGTTAATTTATTACATTAAAAATTGCCATTTTACATAGAAAGTTTTTGAGTGAATTCTATATTTAGGTATTTAAAGTTGTTTGAAAAAGTGCTTTATTTAAAAAGAATAATGCAATTCTTGATGAAACTAAACGAAGCATAAGTGGTTTAGAAATACGTATAAGATGTTATTTAAAAATATTTGTATATAAAGCACACCATACTTTAATTATAAATTAAGTTCAAACACTGAAGTCAAAGCTTATGCCATTACAACCAGTATCAAAATCAAAATTCCCGCGTAGAACAACTGTATATTTGAACTAAAACAGTAACGAAGCGCTGTCCATTAGACACAAACGATTGCCGACTAGATTGAATACAAACACAATTTTTGAAAATGTTACGTTACCTTGCGCCCCAAATACAGTTTCAACTTAGCAGACATAATTTTATAGGAGCATTGGGCAGGCTTAAGCTGGATATTTGATGAAATGACTTGTGATGGAAGGATTTGAGGTTATCGCAGTGTTTGACGTTTGCTGGTAGATGGCTGCTGACTGCCTACTTGACAGGATTTGCGCGGGTCGTTTGAAAATTGCAAATGTGTAGAGCTAGACTCGTCTTCTTGGATTATTCATTATTACAGTTTGTAGTAACGGGTGGGCCGAAAGCAATTGAAAACGCTTTACAAATTGATAAACAAAAAACTAGTGAAGGTTGGAAAAATCTATTAAATGAGGTTATACCAGGCGACGGTTTTAAAATTGAACTAGCAAAAGCGTGGTACCTATATTACAAAGGTTACTCCTGATTGCGCGCTTTTACTTGAGAAAAGGTTAAACATCGCGCAGCAGTTGCTGTAGGAATGGGGTAAAGGGTATATTCTGAAAAAAATCATTACTTGCTTCAGTTGCCCGCATAAGTTCACCAGCGTTGGGTGCTCGGAGCACGAACGCAGGTCAACAATAAATAGAAACATTATATCCGCATAACTGTAAATGGAAAAAAATTACAAACGTCTGAAACTTGCTTACTGTGCTGTCATTGATAATTTATACACGACACTGTAAAAGCATACAGTTACGAATAATTGCTAAAATCAAATGTAAGTATAAAAGTGCACATACCATTAATTACAATTTTTAAATTGTTTTAAACAATTTTGGTAAATTATTGTTATCGCCCTATATTTCTTGTATTTCAATATTCATTGCTCCCTTTCCATCGCAGTTGTTCTTAGATTTATATGTATTTTACATAATTAATTTTGTTAGCAGATAATTTACTCGACGCTTTCATTTATAATAATAATTATTATTTATTTATTTATTATACGGAAAGAAAATACAAGCAAACAGTCGCTACCTGTTATATGCAATATAAAAATACAATAAAATCAAAATAGAATAAAAAGGAAAAAAATACAAAATTTAAATGCTTATTACGTTTTAAGGTGCTCTTTAACATAATGAATAAATGTGTACAAAGATACATTGAATAAGTCAACATCACTATTCAACGTATTTACAACTTATATTATTCTATTTACTCGACTGTTAGTACCATACTTTGTTCTATGATAATTCACTTGCAGCATATAACTATTTCTAGTATTATCTTGAGAAACATACAGGTTAAAGAGTGACAATATTTCTGGGCAAGATATAAAAAAAATAGGCATTTATATGCAAAGCATAGTTCAAAATACTGTAAAATTTGAAGATAATTGACGTCTTCAAAGGGAATTCCACATTTATAGCAATCTTTCTCTGTACATTTTCTATGCGAATACAATACACTTTAAAGGCAGGTGACCATATAATACAAATGCAATAATTATAATCCGGTATTGATCGTAAGTACCAGAGATACATAGTGTATTACCAAAACGTCGTATATTAGTAAACTGTAGAGGAATTCTTTTAATGAAACTAGACATCCTCACTGCTTTAGCAGTTATGTGATCAATAAACGATAGAGAACTGTCTAATAAGACACTAAATCCCTAATTACTGGGACATTTTCAAGTACTTTGTTATCATACAATATGTAAACAAAGTATTCACTCTTTTTCTACTAAATCTAATGGATTTACATTTGCTAATATTTAATTGCATATCATTGCAACACACCAATTGTGTAAACTACCTGGATCACTTTGTAACGCTAAACAGTCATCTTTTGTTCCTATTTTCTTAAAGACTTTTAAATCATCAGCAAATAAAAGAAAGTTTGAACTTAAACGAGCACCATATCATTAATAAATACGAAAAACAAAATAGGCTCTAGATGGAGCCCTGTGGAACTCCAGATGACACCTCAAATTCTGATGATTTAAAATTATTAACTTTTACCAACTGTGTTCTACCTTTAACAAAAGAATATTCTGTTATAGAACCTATTGCTTGATTTTTGCCATTTGAAGCCTATTTCCTTGCACCATCTGTTTAGGGAAGAAACTGAATATAAAAAATCGCTGCCAAATTCTTCAATCAAGCGTTTCTTTAGGCTTTCGACGGTTACAAATTGTTTAGCCACATATATTTTATATACAGGGTGTTTGTAGATTGCTAGACAGCTTATAACTTCGTTAATAATACAGATCGAAAAAGAAAATTTTGTTTTAAATGCCAGTACACAATCTACAAATTGACGTAAACCACTTTAAGCCATGGGCCTCCTTTTTTTGCGCAGTGCTACACGACTTTGGTTTTTTAAATGGAACACCCTATATATTTTTGGATATTTGCAAACAGCGCTAAAGGTGCTTTATGATAGCATTTTTAAATTTAAATTTAGGAACTTACTATTTTTCAAAATTAAAAAAAGTGATTAGCCAAAGTAGGCCATGAATTATGCAAAATCTCTAACAATTGAACAAGAAATGCAAAACAAACACCACTTGGTTCTAAAAATTTCTCATGGCCGAATTATAGCACCAAACGTACTAAAACAATTGAAAACTATGTTTTTTTAATGGAATCATATGAGTTTCATTAACAATAACATTTATTTTTAAATTGTTTTACGTATTTTTGATTTTTTAAAAGCTACTTCTAAACAAAATGGCCGGAAATGGTGAATATGGTACACCGTTGGAAAGCCCTTTTATTCTAGTTTTCAACTGTTTAATGAAACTCATATTGTTCCATTTAAAAAACTTCAATTGTTTTAGTACGTTTGGTGCTATAATTTGGTCATGAGAAATTTTGAGAGCCAAGTGGAGTTTGTTTTGTATTTCTTGTCTAAAACTGAAAATTATCTATCAATACACATTATAAATGTAATAAAAATGT
Organism: Agriotes lineatus; assembly: GCA_940337035.1. Taxonomy (NCBI): domain Eukaryota; kingdom Metazoa; phylum Arthropoda; class Insecta; order Coleoptera; family Elateridae; genus Agriotes; species Agriotes lineatus. The sequence continues at coordinate 9,249,188 of OW679199.1, read as the reverse complement.
AAAGTCGTTACAACCGTGTTTGAAATAATCGAAAAAAATGAATAATTACAAGAGTAAACACCATACTTCGGGTTATGCGAATTTCTTCAAAAGCTGGCTGTTGCATCTACATAGTACACAAAACTTATATATGGAGTTTCAAACCCCACACCTCTTTTCGTTTTTGAGATATTCTGTTCACAGACACACAGCCAGACCAATAAAAAAACTGTTTTCTGGGTTCAGGGGACTCTGAAACGTGAAGATCTGTTGAAAACTCAATTTCGAATTTTTGGGGCGAATCCAATACTTCCTCTATTGTAAAAGGAAGTAAAACATCTGGTGTGATACACGCACACAACTTCCTTTTACAGTGATCTTATAATTGGCCAAAAATATGATTTTAAATTTTTAAGCATTTGTCAAAAATTACAAATTCTACAAAAACGGTAAAAAATAGAGCGTTAGTTCAAGAGACAAATTTTCTCTCGAATTTTATGCTGAATTTAAAAATGTAATAATATACAGGGTGTTTTATTTAAAATGGGAGTTAATAAAAAAATAGAAAAAAAAACAAAAGAAACCCATTTTAAAACCATTCAACTGGAAAATCACCTATCTCACATCAATACACATTAAAAATTTAATAAAAATGAGAAGTTTGAAAAAAATCGTTAGAGCCGTTTTTGAAAAAAATCGAAAAAACTGAAAAATCACAAGAGTAAACACCTACTTCCGGTGATGCAATTTTCTTCAAAAGCTTGCTGTCGCATCTACATAGTACACAAAACTTATATATGGAGTTTTAACCCCACACCTCTTTTCGTTTTTGAGATATTCTGTTCACAGACACACAGACACACACACATACACCAATGAAAAAAAATGTTTTTTTGGTTCAGGAGACTCTAAAACGTGAAGATCTGTTGAAAACTCAATTTCGAATTTTTGGAGTGAATCCAATACTTCCTTTATTGTAAAAGAAAGTAAAAAAGCTTGAATTGAGCGGGCCAAAAATGGTTTTATTAAAATGAACAAACTTCTTTGTAGCTACGATCTCAGTCTAGAATTAAGAATGTATCTAGTGTTTTCTCAGTACTGCTGCATGGAGTCGAGTGTTAGGCCATTACCAAAGCAACAGCTAAAATGGTTGAATTCTTTGAGATGTGGCTCTATTGGATATTACTAAGAATCCCCTAGATAGATAGGACAGATGCACATAAACGAGGAAATGGAAATCGTATATACCTACTATAATGACAAGGAAGCTAGAATATTTAGGCCATCCACTGAGGCATAAGAGATACAGAATTTTACAGCTCACCATGTAAGGGGAGATTGAATGGGAAAAGAACTCGAGGAAGAAGGAAGACCTAAGAGTAAAAGAATGGTATGGGAAGAGCTCGACTTCGTTGTTCCTAGAGGCAGTGCCAAAATTTCAGGTTGCATTAATGATTCTCAACCTCTGTTAAGAGTAACACATTTAATAATTTGATAGTAAAAGAAGAAGAAATCTGATTGCTAGTTAATTATAAAACAATAGTTATTTATTGTATAAGTGTTTTAGATGGTGTTTTATCCACGCAAGAATGTTTAAAGGCGAGAACGCAGTTTGAGCGGTCAATTTTCTTAAGTGGATAAAACGCAACTAAAACACGAATGCAATACAACGTTTTATCCAACAACTCAATAAATATCTTAAAAAACATACGTTTTGCATTGACAGCCGTGAAAAGTCATAGTGACAATTTGGAAAGTACCGAAAGATCAAATGTTATACGTTTGGCAATACTGAAGTGTATTGTCAGTCTATGCCAAATTCGAGAGGTTAATAGGTTAAGTTTTGTTTGTTATTTGACACAGATTGACGCAAAACTTAACCTACAAATTTCGAATTTGGCATAGCTTGACAGTGCTACCAAAGTAAGTGACATGGTTTTATCCCACTAGTGGAATAAAGTAATTTCATTATTCCACTAGTGGATAAAGTGGTACTTTAGACAGTTCATAAGTGTGGATAAAACTTCAATTATAAGGTGATTGTGGTTAAAAAAGTTTTAGAGGCCTCGACAGTAATCAGATTTTCAAAGAAAGGAAACGATTTTTTTTGTATATTTATTACCAGGGACACTGCAATAGTAATTTAAATCATAATATTTACACTGTTCGTTCAAATCATGCAAAGACGGGCGACAAGAAATATTTTAGTCAAAATTGCAGTGTTTGTGTATATTCCTCTTTATTATTTATTTTGCCTTTTAAAACAATGTATCCAATATCTCTCAATAATCGCCACATAACTATAGCGATTTTAACAATCACAATATTAATATTACAAACAAGTGACTTTTTGATTACCCAACTCAACTATAGTGAGTTTTGGTTTACGCAATGATATTTAACGTCATCTGTGTTCTGGTGTCACCTGGTAACCTGGTAAAGGTTAAAACAAACAGGTACTGTGATTTCAAATAAAAATTTTGGTTTCGACGCTTCTTCTTACAGACGTGGAATGTATAAAATGTTTCCTGAAACTGCAAAACTCGTTTTAAATACCAAAAAATTAGTTTTAGTTTAAATGAAAATAAAAAATCAAGGTGATTAAAGAAAAGCACATTGCATCGCCATGATAAAATGAATACATTTTCCCGATTCTTATGTCATATTTCAAATTGATAAAGTTGATAAGTGACATACGGTGACTCACAAGTGTTAATACAGACCACATTTTATAGCTAATTGGCAATAAGTAAATAACATCATTTTAAAGAAATAGAAAATATTGATCTATAGAAACTGATTATCTTTCATAACAGATTTATTAATAAATGTAATCTTATCTACACAGAAAAAAATAACTATTGGAAAACGCAGCTCACAAAAGTCTTTATACAGTTTCAGGTGTTAAGCAAAGTAGGTGCGTGTCAACAAATTCAATTAAGTGGCATGGGTAACAATTGTTTTCAGTGTAAGGGTAAGGCCATGCTTGCGTTTTAGTCGCTGTGACACGATCGCCACGAGTAGGTCGCAATGATGTGTTCTATAGATTCTAATGTAGGTGGCCACGTTTGCGACCCGCGACAGCGACCAATGTTGAAAACGCTCCGAAGAGCGTTTTGCTAGCGTTACAACAGATTGTTTCTTATGCAGTATTAGAATACGGCCTGTACAGAAAATTTTATATGTCTGCGACCTGGTCGTAGAGCGATCGAGTCACAGTGACTAAAACGCAAGCATGGCCTTACCCTTATTGACGTCTCTTGAGCTAGTGAAACAGGTAAAATAATTGTTCTGTTTCGATTGTTGTTGATTATGAATAATGAAAGAAGAGAAGCAGGTGTTGAAATACGAAATTTAATTGTTAAATTCCAGGAAGCTGGAAAGTCTTACAATGAAATCGCTAAAACTGTAAGAAAAAACAGCTACAGTACAGTTGATTATCAAAAAGTATAGAGAAACCAGTAATATTAGTAACAAACCCAGATCCGGAAAACCAAAAGTATTAAGTAACCGTGATATCCGCATGTTAATAAAAAAACCCAAAAAAAGCGCTCCGACTTGTTACCCAGTGTTGATCTCTTAGATCTTGGTAGGCATTGGATACTGCAACAAGACAATGACCCTAAGCACACTGCTCATAACGTGAAGCAGTGGATACTTTATAATGTCCCCAAAACCTTTGATCATCCTCCTCAGCCGCCAGATTTGAACCCAATTGAGATATATCTGGGAAGAATTGGACCAGTGCATAGGAGTTCTAGAAGTGCGATCGACAGTAATCGACACAAGCAGCCTTACAACAGCTTTGGAGAGGACATAGTCTAAGATTCCAGTGGCAGTTACAGAAAATGTAGCTTTGTCTATGCCTAGACGATTACAGGCCGTTGTAAATGCTAACGGAGGTCCCACGAAATATTAAATTAGTTTTTAGAGTTAATTTTATAGTCTCGTTACTCGTTAATTAATGTATGAAGACTTTTGTGAGCTGCGTTTTCCAATAGTTATTTTTTTCCGTGTACATAAGATTACATTTATCATAAAGATGAAACATAATCAGTTTCTATAGATCTATATTTTTTATTTCATTAATATTATCACTGCCTCCTACACTTACAAGCCATGCTGTTGGAGATTTGGCAACGCTGCTAGGCCAATTTTTGTACTGTTTATTTATAAAAATGTCTGTTCAAATGTGGCGTGTGCTTAAATATTAATATGTTGGACTGCTCTAAGTTTGAAGAAATACCTACATTTATTTATATTACTGTACGAAAGTTAAATTGCTGCTAGTATTTATGGGTTCTTTATTAAGTATTTCACTGAAATAGAACCGTGTTAAGTAACAATCTAACCTCATTTTTAGCGCATTTCTTGTAACTTTTAATTTTATACTTAGAATGCCACGAAGACGCTGTGTACCAATCACAACAGTACCTTAAAAGAAAATCGTATGCAAACTATAACAACATTTTCTTTTCCAATGGAGAAGATTCAAAAGAAAGCATGACTTTGTGCAATACCACGAGAACGTTGAACCCCAACAAAAAGTGCTGTCATGTGTGAAATACATTTTAATGGAAAAGACATTCGAAAGCGTTAGAAATAAGAGTGGAGAACTGCAGAAGCTGATGCTGCATCACCCTCGATTAGCTAGCTGACAATGCTGTCTCAACTGTATTTCCAAATTTACCAACATATTTGTCATCAAAAGCACTTCAAGAAAGGCAAATCCTGAATGTAGAAGAAAACAAATATTGGAAAGACATGCACAAACAGTGAAAGTGTTCTTAAATTATTACATCAGCAGTTTTTTTAAGTTTGCGGAACAATTTAAGTCACACAAATTTAGATGTTACCAAGCAGATAAGTTTATTATGTTCAAATATAGTATTATATTAAGTATTAAGAAGGGTAAGGACACGATAGAAATGTATTTTTCTTCAAACATCAGTGAAATGTGACATTATACCACAAAATAATATGTTGGTGGCACTGTAAGTCTATGTCAAATTTAAGGTTAGCCGTTCTAGAACGGTAAACATAACATACTGATTTGGCAACAAACGCGGTATCTAAATAAAATCGTTCTATCGTGCAAAAAGATTACAGTAGCACCACCATAGTTTTTGCATATATGTTGTACTCTCAATCAGTAGTGGTGTATAGAAAATTACAAAATTTAAAATAATTACAGAACTGTTTTGTTTTATACAGTTAGGTACATTTTTGTATTACTTGAGTACCTATGTAAATAAATGTCACAATTACAGAAGCTATCTTTAGTTAATTACAGAGCAACATATGATAAAGAGTAAAACTGTGCTCTTTAAAACAAAATTATTCAAATTGAAATACTGTAATTTAGGACCACCAACTATCAGAGATGCAATGTTGCCAAGTCTAACAGCATGGCTTGTAAGTGTAGGAGGCAGTGATATTCTCCATTGACTTGACATCCCCACTGTCAGTGCCAAATTTAAAAAAAAATTTCCTGACTATACTTCCAAAAACATGTGTTTTTGATTAGATTTTACATTAATTTAATTAAATTAAAATGTGAGATATAGCACGGGTGCCAACTTGTGTTGGGAGTTGAGAATATGTATTCTTAAAAGAATATTCTCGAGAACGAGAATATTTGGAGGCAGAAAATTCTCTTGTAATAAAGTATTGGAAGCAAATAAATATTCTCAAATATTACAAGGACAAGGTGAGTGGGCACAGAAAGTTGCTGAGCACAACTGTGGCTATCAGGTGAATTTCAGTGTTGCTCTCGGTAGGGTGTTTGGGTGTTGACCTGCTGTTTTGTGATCACATTGTATGGGAATCCCAGTCAGTCTGTTTTCTGCATGCATTTCTTGTGCCGTGAGTTGATGTATCTACTGATTAGTGTATTAACAATAATGCCTAAATTAGCATTATTTTGGAGGTTTATATGTCAAATTGCTGATATCAATTATTATTAACTATTCATGATTTTTGTTTGAATAATAAAAACTATATTGTCCCAAAATATTCTTTAATAATTACAGATTTGGTTCAACATTTCGCTAATTTTGTTAGCTTCATCAATAAATAAATACAAACATAGTTGAAACTGTTAAATCACATAGTTTAGGAAAGGTTTGCATTGCATATTGCAACAAGTTAATTGTTTTTAATTTAAAGGATTATTTTCATAACCCATAATTAATATAAAACTTGGCAGGTTTAAACATTCTGAAGCCAGGAATGCGAAAGAATAATTCTTGAGAATATACTCAAGAATATTTTCGGTAACTTTCTCAAGAATATTCTTCTGAAAGAAAATTACCAAGAATTTTACATCTCTAGTGCCAACACACTGTCAGTTTGACAGTGCGGATGTCAAGTAAATGGATAAGGATAATATATGTTATTTTTGATATTACTTGACTGTTTCGGGAAAAATGTCATTCTGCACGCTTAGTGTTACAAGATATTACCCCCACGAGAAAATTAGCCCAGACGGTCTATGACCTCATGGGCCAAACTTTTCTCTAGTGGGTATTAATATCCACATAACACTTATGTGTATAATAAATTAACTATAAATTGAGTTTATTTGTTAACAACACTATGTAATATTAATATACATTTCATATTTTATGCTTTATATAATCCTTAAAATATAAATATATACTCACTTATAATACCATGAGTAGTCAAAGTTATGTCGACTATTTTTGTGGTGGTGTCACGAATGTCCATTGCGCTTTGGTAGGATTAGGACGAGTGCGATAGCACGAGTCCTAATCGCACGCCCAATGGACATGAGTAGTGATACCACCGCAAAAATAATCTACTTAACTTTGACTAAGAATGGTATTCGAGGGACTATTTAATGAACCAAACTACTTTTTCACATTAGTTTTCAGTAAATCTACCAACAAACTACGCAATTTCTATAGTAACAGAACACTAATATTGACTTTTTCTAATAAAAATCACATTTGTTTAAAATAGTCACTTGAATACCTTCTAGAAAGATATATCCACTGATATTTTTTTGATTGGTAAAGAAACGTCGGAATTCTGGATTTTCATTGGTCACTTTTTGACAGATGACAGGTGAATTGAATAGTCAAAAATATATTATAAAGTATGTATCACACCTCAGAATATATCAGATTTCATTATTCAGTTACTCTCAAGCATCGAACTATTATTAATCGAAGCTGTGAACCTCACATCGAGGACTACAATTCCTCTAGATTCCGCAAGATGGTACCTATATAAAAATTTCAGCCGTGGTTTCAGGTTAAAGCCAGACTGCAGCTCCGGAAAAAATGTTTGATTACCAGGTTTCGTCGTGAAACTACATCACCGGAAAGGGTTGTTTTATTATTGGCATTCATTACGACTTCGTTTTATAATCCAATTCGTTTTCTAATTTGAATTGGGTCTAGTGGCTTATCGTTAGAAATCGTTTGTTTTCGGGCGGCGAACTGGCAGCCTGACAGCAGGCGAGGCGACTTCGATACTTCAGATTACTTGGCAGTTTCCTTTCTTGTCTGTGCTTGGCAGTCGTGTGGTTGTTCGTGAATGTTAAACGTCAGCTGTCAACGGTGCGCGATCGCGGTGCCGTTTAGTCCCCAAATTCGATAAAAAGGGTCAACTGGGTGCGAAGGGTGGCGAGTGTCTTTAAGTTGGAGTGTGCAAGTGTACCAGTGCAAAATGACGAGCCGCTTGGCAGGGCAGACCATCAACGACAGGCTTCTGGCAGCTAAACACAGCATCGCCGGACAAGGATTGGCAAAATCGGTGTGCAAGGCGACCACAGAAGAAATGATCGGACCAAAAAAGAAGCACCTAGACTGTAAGTAACCTGCCTCACATCGCTCCGATTACATGTGTGTAGCAGTGCCGTAATCGATACACGACCTCAGAATCACAGTTTGGATAGTCAACTTTCCATTTCAAATCGTTAATTAACGGCCCAGAGCTGGTTGAGCCGTTTACGCGCGGCCGTTTGCTCGCCGATGACACGTCAGGTGTGCCCCGCCGAATTCGAGGGCATCCTGTTGTCTCGCATTGACCTTAAACCATTAATTTATTCCCTTGTAGGCACTGGATGATTGTGTCAAGAGGCATTAAATTTGGTCACGTTGTTTCGGCTCCGGGCCGGTTGCCGGAGTCGAGAATCTGGACAGGGCAGGACTGCAAAAAACCATGCTCGCAGCATTGACCTTAACTATTTTTGAGTTCAAGTGGGTTAAAGTAACTAAGCTAATGATTGTATTTTAAACTTGCCTTGTACATTGTGACAGCTGTGGATTTTGAACTACAAGTGTTAGCGTGTAGGTACCATGTGCAGTATAATCAGCTGTTGCCATGTTGGTTTAATATTGGAATGTGTGTCCAAATTTGTTAATACAAATATGAAATTCATATCGAAAATATGGTTCCATTAAAAAACACATTTTATTTGATAAGTGTCAATAGATAGATGAATTAATAGCAAGCATGTCAACTAACTAAAACGGCAACTTGATCGCACTGTATTTTTGAGTAGTTCAAAGTATTCAACAACACAATAATATAAATGTTACCCTTAGTTGTACGCCTATAAGCCGTTCACGATCTTTTTGGGTCAGATGAGGCTATGACCATCTAGTAATTTTGTTGGCAGAACCTCTCTTGCAATTAAACTCCCTTATGGAAATTGACACTTTTTGTGTTAGGTTAGGTTGTTTGCAGTTTAAGGTTATATTTTCTGAATAGGTACATTGTTGTCGGATATTCCCTAGTCTCCACATCGACTCGCGTTCTTTTAAATTTGGCCTGTCCTTTTTAAATTGGAAGTAGCATCGTTTAATGGAAATTTTTTGTTGTAACAAAATTATGTTGGGCATTTTCACTTTTCCTTTGACGGAAATTCAAATTATTTTTACACATTTGATAAATCATTTATTTTCTTACGAATATTAAAATAATAAATCTGGAAATGTGGTGGCAAGAAAAGGTCGAACAGACACTGACAGAAAACAAAAGTTGCATCCGCTACATCATCGAATCAGTTAGTCCAACATGAAAAGAAAAAATCATAGCCAACTCTGTCCCAAAAAGGGCGCGAACGGCTTATATGTATATTCAGTATGGGGAAAGGATCTATTTCCAATTTCAATACTGCTCCCATATTTCTTGTTTTGTTGATTATTTACCATAGTAAACATCCCCGAATCTAGAAAACTGGAAAATCATTATTCGTAGGATAAATTAAATAAATACAGGGCGATCAAAAATAATATTGTAATTGTCTACATTGCTTCATAAAACTACATTTGAACTACAATAACTGTATGATTAGTTCATTTGATTTTAACACAGTAGAATAAGTTATACAAATATACAAAAATCTAATTTATAGATTAAATTGATACGTAACATAAAAGTAACATAGGGGATAAGTTAAACAAGATATTTAAAAACATCAAAAATGAATTTTAATCTTTGACAAATGTATGTCAAACAAGAAGCATGCTACAGACTAGGCACGTTTTATTCAATGGCTCCCGCGATCAAGTTTAATTTTGACCTCTCTTTACGTAACAATAATAGATAATAGTATAGCGATATTTTTGTTGTCTATTGTTCATATACCGTGGACAATCTTGAAATAATGATCGAACCACAATCGTTTTTGATTGTGCAACTCCTGCATGTCCATTTTTAAATTTATTTGCAATATTGGCGGAGCTAAATTATAAATTATAGCTATACTGAAACTGAAAGATTTACAAAACCAACCTTGATGCATACAAGTAGCAAGTATTCGTCGAAGTACCTAATTTGAATTTTTAACGACACGAAGCGAAAAGTCAAGAAGCTTAAAAAGTCGCATGCAGGCATCCAAACTGAACGCATGCATGTTTTGGCTGTGATAGTGCTGTGGTATCAGTGACCTCAGTGTTCTTGATAAGTACAACAATACTTTATTTTTATTATTTGCTGCCTGCTGCATACAATAACATTATATTGAACTGCATTTAATTTGAACTATAACACCATGCAGCCATCTGGCTTTGGCCACGGCGGCATGGTGCCCACTTACACTTTCAATCCCTCGACATCATCTAACTATCTCCAAAACGGAGTTTTTTACCAACAACAATTATCAACACCAGCCATATCACACATTCCACAACAAATGTTACCAACAAATTTGCCAATATTTACAACAAATAATAACTTTCAACCTCCTATGCGCCACACAATTAACCAAAATTCACAACAAAGTCGAATTGTGAATGACGATATTTTAACTGATACCGACGAAGACGTATCCACAGAAAACCCCTGGCAGAAAGTTAATCGACACAAAAGAAAGCGTACAACACAAATACAACCCAGTACAATAGAGCAAAATACAATTGTACCGCAAGTAGTGAACCCTGACAGTCAAACAAACAGATTTGCCGCTTTGTCATCTGAAGATGTTCCAATGCACAGCACTGAATCCACCCTAAACGAAACACCTAAACCCATCGTAAACGAAACACCTAAACCTCCTCCTATCTTCATTCAAGGCGTAATCAACTATCCAGATATGATAAATGACTTAAACGCTATAATCAAACCGGACGACTACATCTCAAAAGCTATGAATAACGATGAAGTTAAAATTAACGTAAAGTCCATAGAAAATTATCGTAAACTTAGTAAATTTTTACAAGACAGAAAAGTTACTCATCATACTTATCAGCTAAAACATGAAAGGGCATATCGTGTTGTGATAAGGCATCTTCATCCTACTATTCCAGTGGAAGAAATAAAAAAGGAGTTAGATAAGTTAGGATTCAAAACTAGAAACATACACAACATAAAAACCAGAGGGGAATCTAAAAGACCGCTACCTTTATTTTTCGTTGATTTAGAGCCAGCGGAAAATAATAAATCCATATACAATCTTAAATATCTTTTAAATATGTGTATCCAAGTGGAACCACCACGAAAAAAGAGAGAACTTGTGCAGTGTACTAGATGCCAGTCGTATAACCATACAAAAGCCTATTGTTATCGTCCATTTGCTTGCGTGAAATGCGGGGGAGGTCATAATTCTGCAATATGTACAAAGGACAAAAACACTCCTCCTACTTGTGCCCTTTGCCGTGCAGCTCATCCGGCGAACTACAAAGGATGTACAGTTTACCAAAATCTTCAAAAGAAATACAGTCCATCTAACAAACAAAACCCTACCGTTCCCATATACCAGAATCCCACTTATGCTGCCATAGTAAAATCAACCCATAATCAACCAGAAGTTTCTCCAACTGAAGTAACACTAACTAAGTTCCTCGAAGAATTTAAAAGTCTTTTCAATCAATTGTTGCAACAAAACAGTGTCATCCTTAACATGCTTACCACAGTGATCAATAAAATAGCTTCGTAATGGGTGCTTTTCTTAGAATAGCTTTATGGAATGCTAATGGCCTCCAGCAGCACAAAGAGGAAGTATCAAGTTTTCTTCGTATAAACAAAATAGACGTACTGCTAGTGTCCGAAGCTCATTTCACTGCAAGAACGTATTTCAAAATTCCATATTATCAAGTCTACTACACACTACACCCCGATGGGACTGCACATGGCGGAACCGCAATAATTATCAACAGAACCATCGCGCATCATGAGTTACCCCAATTTGATCAGGAATATCTTCAAGCTACAACAATTCAAGTAAACAAATTGCCAAGCCCATTTACCATATCTGCGGTCTATTGTCCCCCACGCCATAAACTTATGAAAGAAAATATGTTAAACTATTTTACTTCCCTCGGCCCACGTTTTCTTGCTGGAGGTGACTATAACGCCAAGCATACGCATTGGGGGTCCAGATTAATAACAACAAGAGGAAGAGAACTTTATAAAGCCGTTAGTGAAAGGAACTATACTCATTTTAGTACAGGTTCTCCAACTTACTGGCCAACAGATCCAGACAAAATTCCTGATCTGCTCGATTTCTTTGTTTCAAACGGCATCTCCAATAATTACGTTAACGTAGAATCAAGTTATGATCTATCATCTGATCACTCAGCCATAATATTAACACTTAGTGCATCCGTAATTTTCAAAGAAATACAGCCAACACTGTATAATCACAAAACGGATTGGGAGTTATTCAGATCGTACATAGAACAGAAGTTGGAAATAAACATAAGATTACAAACGCCTGATGAATTGGAAGCCGCTACTAATCATTTTATCACTACAATTCAAGCAGCAGGATGGTATTCTACACCCACAGCGAAGCCTTGTCCAGTTTACTATGTCAATATTCCTCTACAAATAAAGAAACTAGTTGCAGAAAAACGTAGAGCGCGAGCAAATTGGCAACGAAGTCGCAACATCGATGACAGAAGACAATATAATCGTCTCACTAGACAACTCAAGAATGCGCTAAAAGAAGCTCGAAACGAGCAATTCCATCAGTACCTTGGAAATCTCTCTCGATATAACCACTCTCTCTGGAAAGCTACAAAGGGACTTAAGTGTCCTCAAACACATATCCCTCCACTGCGTTCACGAACAGGTCAGTGGGCTAGATCAAATATAGAGAAAGCTGAAGAATTTGCACAGCATCTAGCTACAGTATTTAAACCCCATTCTGATGATGTGGATGAAGAAATCGAAGAATTTCTAAATGCACCTTTACAGTTGTCTTTGCCAATATCACCCATCTCTTCTAATGAGATAAGGAATGAAATAATGTGCCTTAACGATCGTAAAGCACCCGGTTACGACATCATTACTGCAAGAATATTAAAAGAACTGCCACCTACAGGCACAACCCTACTGACCATCCTTTTCAACTCGATCCTGCGACTTACCTACTGGCCAACACAATTAAAATTTGCTCAAATTACAATGATACCGAAACCTGGAAAAGAACCAACTGAACCAGCATCATATCGGCCAATTAGTCTTCTTTCTGTTATATCTAAACTTCTGGAAAGATTGCTGCTGAACAAAATAGAAAGAGACATCTCTCTTGATGAGCTAATTCCAAATCACCAGTTTGGTTTTAGAAAGAATCATTCCACTATTCAACAATGTCATCGAATAACCGATATCATTAATAAGGCTCTAGAAGATAAAAAGTACTGTTCTGCTCTATTCTTGGACGTTAGTCAAGCATTTGACAGAGTGTGGCATCCAGGATTGCTCTTTAAAATCAAAACTGCTTTTCCGCAACAGTATTATTTACTAATCAAATCTTATCTCTCTCAACGCACTTTTCAAGTCAAATTCTCTAACGAAGTTTCCACTTATCATGAGATTAATTCTGGAGTACCACAAGGAAGTGTTCTTGGTCCTTTACTTTACCTCATATATACTGCAGACTTGCCTCTATCGCCTTCAACTCAAATGGGAACTTTTGCAGATGACACTGCCATCCTCGCTTGCAACAAAGATCCAGCAACTGCATCACATTACTTACAAGAGCACGTAAACGCTATTTGTAACTGGATGGATAAATGGCGGATAAAAATAAATGAAAATAAATCTGCTCATGTAACATTTACCCTACGACGTCAAAAGTGCCCATCAGTAATAATTAACAACATTACAATACCTCAGTCGACGGAAGTTCGTTATCTGGGAATGCACTTAGATAGTAAGCTTACCTGGAAAGCTCACATTAAAAAAAAGCGAAAAGAATTAGACATCAAGACAAGAAAAATGTATTGGCTGCTCGGCAAATACTCACGCCTTTCAATAGAAAACAAGATTTTGCTATACAAAACCATTCTTATGCCTATATGGACTTATGGCATTGAGTTATGGGGTTGCTCGAGTTCTTCTAATGTAGATATACTACAACGATATCAATCGAAAACGCTACGCATGATCATTGACGCACCATGGTATGTGACTAATCATACTCTACATAATGATCTTAAGATCCCGTATGTCAAAAATGTAATTACCAAGTTTGCGACTAACCATCAGCGGAAACTAGAAATTCACCCCAATGCGGAAGTTCAACCTCTACTCGATCAAACCTACGCAAGAAGGTTAAAAAGAAAATGGCCTCGTGATACAGTAGTATAATACCTAGATATTAACAATGAATTATAATAGCCCATCGTATATATATTATATAAATAATTGAGATAACATCATTGGATGTTATTCTCTTCATGTACATGTACAGCCAACAAATTAGCTCATAGGACGTAATGCACTGTATGTATGTTCTGATTGCTAATAAATTCAACAAAAAAAAAAAAAAAAAAAAAAAGAAGCTTAAAACAGTCATTTTTTAAGCTGTCATTTTGAAATCGACTATTTTTTAGTTTTGCACGTTATACCCGTTGCATTCCGTAACCGACGTTAATCCGTTATAGCAAATTGTATTGTAACAGTAACTTATGCAATTCATAAACATGACAAAAACACTGAATTAATGTTAAGGTTCATCGTTAGCGGTTTTGTCCTATTTATAGTTCCGAAGGTTGCCATTTAAAAATTGCAACCTTGATAATAATTATGTGCATTAGACTGCTTAATCCTCAGTTTTTCTAAGGTAGAGGATGGCTAAATTTCACACGGAAATGCAAAAAATGCTGAAGTCATATTGTGTGGTAAGAACAGGTATTGAGAGAAGATGAGTATACAGGGTGCCTCGCGAAGTTCTCCCGGCGCTTAAGGAGCATGTTCTTGAGATCATTTCTAGCAAAAAACTTAATTTGCACATATGTCCTATTCTCATTATTTATTGAACTGTACATATTTCAAACTAAATTAATATTAAATAATTTTTATTTCTATGACATCAAAAATAACAAAATAAATGACTGCAGACTAATAATTTAAAAGAACGTAGTCATAGATGTTCAAAAATTCCACCTCCTACTTCAATGCATTTAACCGCACGCCTGTGAATACCACTTGTTCCATTCATTACCTTAGCATGGCTGTCTTTTATTTGCTGCAGTGTTCAAAATTCGCTGGATTAAAGCCTCGCGTGTTTCTACTTTCTCTTCGTACACCAACTTTTTCATCCAGCCCCATATGTTGTAATCTAGGGGATTTAGATCTGGAGATTTGGCCGGCCAATTGTGTGGTCCAGCTCGACCAATCCACTACTGAGAATAGGACACATGTTCCTATTAATGTTTTTGCTTGAAACGATCTCAAGAACATGCTCCTTAAGTGCCGGGTGAATTATCGAGACGCCCTGTGTATCTTCAATTAAAAACTTTCGTGGCTTGGTACTGATACAAGCAGCTCAGAAGCATGTTTTCCCCCCTTTTTTTTTTAAACAGATGATCAACAGCACGAGACATTTTATCACCTGCTTCGCTTATCGCTATGTCGATACACAGCTTTATGAGCTGCAAAGTAGTTTGTATTTCTTATCTTAGTGTAAACAGAGGGCGAGTTCCTTCGCTTTGTGTTAGTAACCTATTTACTTACATAAATTAGCAACTATTTTGATTTTTTCTCTGAATGATGTTATTTTTGTTTTTTTTTTCAAAAATATAATGATGTAAATAGCATTGGTCAACCAAATACGTATAACAAACCATTTAATAGCTTTCTTTATTATGTGATTCAGTAAAAAGGCACGTTTTAAAAACCGCACTGTACCGTTTTTTTAATTAATAAAAATGTTAATTGTCATCTACAGCTATGTATTCAAGTAGGAGTGACCACTTTCAACAGTTATTATGAATTTGATATCCAATTTCCTAAAAAGCATTCATTCCGATAGTGTTATGTTTTGCAGTTGAAATTTAAACTAGATAAACACAATGACGTGCGTGTGAACAAGTACTGAATCACACTCTCTTTATGCACCCCAGTGTACCATAATCGGCACAAGAAAAATAAATAAAGACTAATAAATATTTGAAAACAGTCAATTCAACAAAATTTTAAGTGAATCTTAAAATGTAACTTCGATGCTAAAGCAACAAAATAGAAGAAAGTTATTTTAGCGCGTCGTGGCTTCTACTAGACAGAGAAAATACCTGACATGAATAGTCAAGTGTAACTTTTAAAAAGGATTCACATGGGAAACGTAATCAATTACCTATTATAAATTTCCATATGGACGACTCTCCGCGAAGCTTTTCCTTGAAATTTCGCCGCGAAATTGCCTACCAGCTCGTTATGTAACAGATTTCAAGATTAAAATATGAGCATGGCGGCGTGATATTTTAAATAAATTACCATTAAAGTCGACGGGCGAAACGCGAAACGAAATTGGAATCCTTTCGTATGGAAATAAGTGGGGTTATGTTTATAATTGGGCCTCTGCATGCATAAAAAACGAATATTTAGTTTTTATCGTTTAAATTGGTCTTAGATCGCTGGTTTTTTTATTTGTTTTTAATTGATAGTCTGTGCCCGTAAAACAGCATGTATCATCCTATAAGGTACCTGCGGCATATATGGCCCACCTAAGGCCAAATTGCTTGTCACTTGTAGGCCATATTATTTATGTGAATGGATTTTATGTCAAATTGAAGAGTAAACATTAATCTATTATACCAATAAGTTTTATTCATTCAAAATCAAAATTATACGAAATATAAATAGGAAACTGAAACAATGCATTTGGGCCATATTATCCACCTAGTCGGGTTATACGGCCCATAGGCTAAAATGCAAGTAAAATGTAAAATATGGAGTGTATATTTTTGTAAAGCAAAGTTGATAAGTAAATACACATATAAAACATAAAGTGACATTGAGTGTGGTATAATTAACAACATTTGAAGGCTTAGTCCTCGTCAGTTGTAAGACCAACACATACCTCATGGTACCAACATTTACATTTTACGCATTGCCTCATGTCCAGTTGCTCCTCCTGCTCACAAGCTGAGCAAAACCAATATTCCTCCACGATTTTGTCAGAGGAAGACTTTCCAATAGCGTTTTGTTGGTTGGCCCGTGGGCCATATAACCTGCCAATAAAACGGGCCATATTTACCGAAATGCTAACCTAACAAAAGGGTGGCTTCCAGCGGGGGTACCCCTTTGTAGAACCCATTCATTACTGCATGCACAAATACCCTACCAATTGACCAATACTTCTTATGGGACACGAAGCCCTTGGTAATTCTGATGTGGTGTAGAAACGATGTAGAAATAATCAGGAAAATTACAAAATCACTCCTCATCAGCGTACTTAAAACTGAGCCTGCTGCTACATACAAACGAGTGGGCGGGTATGGCGGGAAATTGTTGGGGCAATTATGTGACATGGTAAGTAACTATTTAAATTTGACAGCTTGTCGATAGATGGCATAATGTGTTCAATCTAGACTTCGGGCTATATTACCCGCTGGGCCATATATACCGCAGGTACCTTACTATAAAATCGGTCGTCTCTTTCTGTTTGTGTGCTATCTCCTCCGAAGATACTGGACGGACTAAATTGTATGATAGCTTAAAATTTTGCAAATTTTTATACTTAGATCGTAGGCCGGTTTTTATTTAAAAAAAAGTAAAATAATTAAATTATAAAACCCTTACAGCCAGTCTTATAAAGGCCACTAATCTGACGTTAACTTTAATTCGCTGTTAAAATAAACAAAAGCGCATCAACATTTGTTTACTAATGAATAAAATGTCCGAGGGGTCATCCACTAGTGTCAATACCTGTACAAGTTGAGCGTCAATACTTGTCAGTACTCAACAATATTTGTCAGTACCCGTCAATTTTCTCAGTACATATCAATACCTGTCAATACGTGTCAATACTCGTCAATCCTTTTCAATACGCTTCAATCCTTTGCAATACGCCTCAGTATCTATCAATAATCTTATGATCTTCAATATGAGAGTCAAAATGTCTTCAATTTGACAATATATTTATACACTGCAACTATTATTATTAGTTCATTCGAACTCGTTACTGACGATCAATCTAACTTTAGGGTTATTTATATTCCACATGGATCTTAAAAATTTTAATCAACCAATGAAGCAGGGCCACGGTTCAAACGGACTGCGTTCAGACCGACTCGCATATATTCGGAAAGATTCCTACGCTATTTACACAAGTGACGACTACAGTGCCTTGATAGAGACAGTGGCGACAATAGGCACAGTTTGCCACAAAATGGCGGCCAATGGCCTACTAACTTTAATAAATTGAACGTTTTTGAATGGTTATGGTTACATAACGTATAAATAATATCTTGGTGGCACTGTAAGTCTATGCCAAATTCGAGATTATCAGGTTAGGTTTTGCGTCAGTTTTGACACAAACTTACGCAAAATCCAACCTGCTAATCTCGAATTTGACACAAACTGACGCAAAACCTAACCTGCTAACCTCGATTTGGTATAAACAAACAAAAGCATTAACAAATTTTGCCTCTTAATGGCGGCCGATTCGAGCGACCAATAAAAAAGAATACACTCTGTTGTAGCCACTGTCTCATATAAAGTCACTGTAGTGAGGACGCCGCACACTGCGTGTACTGCTGAATGCTGCACCACGTGTGTTGTCGAGTGGTTTGGTTGAATCAGTTGTTTTAGGTTCTTCCCGCGGTGATTGCATTGGCTTTGTCAAGTCTGAATAGGTGAATCACGTATTCACGACTTAAATATTGTAGTGACAGGTGAATTGTAGAGATTCCTATGATTTATTGTCTGTGTTAATTAGCAATGAACGTCCAGGTAAGATATCAGCTCCCGCATCATAATCTTAGAAATTTCACGCAACTAGCTCTCGGGTGCAATTGCATCATATCGTGCACTTCGATCACTATTCGCTGGTGCGTCACTGCTGTACATTCATCCTAAAAAGCTGACGCCAAATAAGTTTACACTTGACCCTTGCGTCTTTAAACTCTACTATTTTTATATAAGCTTGTTTCCTGTAAATAATGTTGGTCCAATAAATTGTTTTATTTGCAAGAACTATTGTAGATTAAATTATTTATAAAGTATATTAAAAATAAGCGCTTTCGAAGATATGTACTTTTCACTCGGAGTGTACGCTTACCCCTACACTGTATCGTATTGATGCACCAAGTGAAACTTTTTCTAAGGTTACGATGCGGGAGCTGTACTTATATCTAATGGTAATGTGTAGGTGTGTGTAAGGCTCTTTGGAAGATTTAGCTACGGTAAAATATACAGTGCACACCAATAGTTCGGAATAATCGGGATAAATTCACGTAAACCGTTCAGAACAATTTAACCCAAAAAAATGTCAAAGGGGTTTAGCGATTTTGTGTGTGTATACCAAGGCCTGAAAGCAGCTGTTTGCGGGCGCGCAGCCGTTAGGTCGGTGTGTGCAGCGCAGCGGCCGGAAAAAGCATCAAGTCTATCGACTCTCGAGTAAATAAAAAGAAAAAAAATCTGGTGTGATACAATCACACAACTTCCTTTTACAGTGATCTTATAATTAGCCAAAAATTTGATTTTAAATCTTTAAGCATTTGTCAAAAAATTTCAAAAATTACAAATTCTTCAAAAACGGTACAAAATAGAGCATTAGTTCAAGAGACAAATTTTCTCTATAATTTTAAGCTGAATTCAAAAATGTAATAATATACTGGGTGTTCTATCTAAAATGGAAGTTAATAAAAAAAAAAATTTAAAAACCAAAGAAACACATTTTAGAAGTATTCAACAGGAAAATTACCTACGTCAATACACATTAAAAATGTAATAAAAATGTGAAGTTTGAAAAAAATCGTTAAGAGCCGTTTTTGAAAAAATCGAAAAAAAAACTGAAAAATCACAAGAGTAAACACCTACTTCCGGTTATGCGATTTTCTACAAAAGCTTGCTGTCGCATCTACATAGTACACAAAACTTATATATGAAGTTTCAACGCCGTACCTCTTCGTTTTTGAGATATTCTGTTCACAGACACACAGACAACTCAATTTCAAATTGTTGGGGTAAATCCAATACTTCCTTTATCGTAAAAGGAAGTAAAAATATAGGTTGTCATTAAAAAAACAACATCGATGACGTCATAACTTTTACAAATATACAGGGTGTCCGGGAAAATGTGGAAAATCTCTTAACCACATATTCCTGTTGGGAAAATAAGTCGATTGCACCCAACTTACCTATGTACCAAAATGTACCGTTTGCCCGTAAGAGGAGTTTAAAGTTTACTTAAAAAATCACATTTTTGTACGCTGGTCAGAAACGCGTGAACCAATTTTACTGAAATTTGGCACCTGGACACTTCAAAAGATGGTACTACTTTCAGTAACCAAAGAAACACAAAGAAAGTTGGAAAAGGGTTAAAACCACCCCCACCCCCTGATAATTTTGTTCAGAATTTTCTTAAGGATGATAATACGATTCTAATATTTTTTTAAAAGGATCTTCATTTTATGACTCTTGTAAAAACTCCGTATATCGCATAGTTTAGAAAGGAAAAAAATGTTTTCTCAAACACTGATAACCAATATTAGTGCAGGTTTGCTAGTATTAAACAATTTAATATAAAATTTAGTTGGCCGTGGACACAAACAAAACTTTTTTACAACATGTGTCCACGGCCAACTAAATTTTGTAATACTTAGTAATACTGTAGAGAAGATATACACTTGTGCTCATAAAAATGGAATATACTTACTGTTGGACTGATTTTTGTAATATTTTATTTTGTAATACCGGTTGGTTTGAAACATCGATAGTTAAATAGAGATATCGTATAAAAAATGTATTTAATAATGCGAATAATACGACTTTTCACATCAGTGCAACAGTGAGTGTATTCCATTTTTATGAGCACAAGTGTACAAACTGTAGACAAACAGTTTGTAATTTACGGGCCATTACACCTGGCAGGAAATTGCCCTTTTAAACTAAAGGGAAATGAAAAAATATTGTTAATAAGAAATACAAGGAATTCAAGAAAAGTTTCGAGAAAATTTAATAGTATTTACTATACAAGTGGGATAACATCATCATTAATATACGTGTGTGTAAGTTACAAACGAGTGCGTAGCACGAGTTATGTAAGCACACAAGTATATTAATGATGCTGTTATCACATATGTATTGTACAAAATTTTATCTACGACTGCCTAAAATTGAGAAAAGTGCATTAAGAGGAATGTCAGATCTGTCATTTTCAAAAATATTTTAGTAGGCAAATGTCATTATGTCATTCATTTGACACTATTTCAGTTACGTAAGTCATTACACAACTCAGTTGCGTAATGAAACCATTACATAACTGAGTGGTGTAATGAGCTTCATTACCTAACTGAAATAGTGTCAAATGAGTGACGTAATGCGTTACTTATCCCACTGGAGTAGATAAAATTATATTACTTATGTTTCATAAATGTATAAATTTCAAAATAAACGCTCAATAAACAATGTTTCCATTTTATTTCATTAGGTACCTACTTTCAAGGCACTGTCGGTGGACAAAACTATTGACAGTGACAATTCACCAACGAACAGTTCTTGTAAAAGTCTACGTTGCAGAAGGTCTTTAAATTTGGCAGAATCTCTACTTTTTTTTATTATCCTGATTTTCTCAAGGCCCACCGGCATTACTTTACAGTACTTGTCAATACTAAGCAATACTCTTCAATACCATGCAGTTCTTGTCAATACTCCGCAGTTCTTGTCAATACTCCGCAGTACTTGTCAATACTCCGCAGTACGTGTCAGTACCATCAATAGCGAGAATTCTCGTCAATTTTTCAATACCTGTACATGATTTTGGGCAGTGGATGACCCCTCGAAAATGTCATAAGCACTGACGTTTTGATACGCTTTTGTTTATTTTAACAGCGAATTAAAGTTAACGTCAGATTAGTGACCTTTATAAGACCGGCAGTTAATGTTCATATACCATTATAGCAGCGCCTTATTCAACGAAGCATCGTTGCTTCAGTGGTAGAATGCTCGCCTGCCACGCGGGCGGCCCGGGTTCAATTCCCGGTCGATGCATCCTTTTTTTTAATTTATATTAACGAATCTCCCTTAAATTAGCGAACCGAAGCGTAGCTCGGGCGATTCACTAGTAGTATATTACATTTGACCTTAACATAAGTTTGTAGTTCACACGCCTTCAATCTCTGCAAGTAACTATTAAATATGTGTATGTCAGTATTAAAATAAAATTGGTGCTTAGACCACGTCGTCTTTGCGAATAAACGCCTAGCCATTTTTGTTTTGTAATAATGAAATATTATGTTCGTGACTTGTAAGGGTTCGCGTATAATTATTCGAGTGTAAGGTATAAGACATACAAACACAAAAACTGCTAGATGTTTATCATTAAATTAAAGACGACGGGGAGTAAGCTGAAATTCGATTTTTATTGACAAATCGAGTAACGGCCAAATCTCAAAACGATATACAGTTGATTTTTCAATAATTTGTGCTTGTCTGAAAACCTATTTAGCCCTTATCAGATATACCGAGTGGTTTTTACTTAGTTAGAAAATGGCGTTTTTCGAAATTGTCTAAATCCAAAAAGTGCCATATTTCGGATATTAAGTGAGATTTCAACGAGATTTTTTAGCATGTTACTTTTAGCTAACTGAACAATCTCCAAGACAATCTCAAAACAACTTTTTTTTCTTTAACTTTTGCGAACATTTCAAAATTTCACATACTGGCTTAATTTTAAAATTCAATTTTCAGGTGAAAACTTTAAAAAAGACAATATAATATGTTAACTATTCCTGTAGATACAGTCAGACCTCGCCGTTCGCGGGGGTTACGTTCCAGAAGAATGCCGCAAAGCGCAAAACCGCGATGCGCAAGTAAACACATAAATGATAAAAACGGGGTTAGGTTCCATAAACTAGATTTATTTATACTATGCAACCTCAAAAAATTCAAAAATACATCAACGTGCGTATACAAACTAAAATTCCATACGTAACATAAGTTTGCCACTTGAATCTAGAGCTCGAATGTCCATTTGTTTATTCAAGTTATAATTTTACAATTTATTTCTGGTCCAATTGGGTAATAAGAGATTCAAAGAAATGATAAGTGTGTTTACAAGTTCGTGATAAATAATGTTATTTTGGTGTTTATGACATAATATGAAGGTCACCAACCTGACGTTAACTTTAAATCGCTGTTAAAATAAACAAAAGCTCATCAAAACGTTGGCGCTTATGACATATTATTCATTAGTAAATAAATTTTTATGCGATTTTGTTTATTTTAACAGCGAATTAAATTTAACGTCAGATTAGTGGCCTTCATAAGACCGGCCGTTAGTGTGTGAAAGTTGAAACAGTTAACGTTGGCAATTCCATCCGCGAACGGCAAAGAAAAGGGGACACAAAGGTGCCCCGCGTAAAATCAAATCAGCGAACCGCAAAGCTGCGAACGGCGAGGTCTGACTGTATTTTACTATTTACCGAAAAGTAATATGTTCCCATAATTTGTACGTTTTTGATGCAAGGCGCTTTTTAGGAGAAATATATTTCAACGATAATTAATAGCCATTTACATGGGTTCTAAAACCCTAATCTACCCTTGTTAGTGAACTACTTTCACATAAATCCTGTAAATGTTCTTTTACAGTTGTTTAAATGACGAAATTTTTCTTTATTCGGTTTACATGTAAAAAATTACCGCAAAAAAACTTGCATCTGGATAGCAAATAACATTTTAAACAACTTTTTTTTAGAAATGTTTGCTCTATCTTGATAGTAAACGCATTTTTTGCAATTACATTAAAAAAATGTAAAATTTGACAGATAACTGAAATCACGTGATAACTTTTGTTTGAACCAATTGTAATGTTTTTCAACCACCTCCGATCGCCAGGGTCTTAATTTTCCAAACAACTCTAAATTTAAAAAATCCCATTTAATCTCCAACTTTTTGGCAATCACTGTATAAAGGGTCCCGCGTGGTGTAGCTTAAACAAGCGTCCACGTTCGATCAGCAGAGTTAAGCAACGCTCTCTCTGGTCAGAACTTGGATGGGAGTTCCACGGTTGTATCTCTCGGCGCCTCGTGATACGGCTGTCACGGAAATAGTTGGTCCCGGCGGTCATAACAACATCATAACTGTCGTTAGTGGGGTTGGAAGTCCCCATAAATGCACTACGACGCCTATAATTGGCCTAACGGCTGTTGGCTGAGTGCGAATTAAATAAATAAATAAATAAATACACTGTGTTTTCACATTTTGATAACATTTTAAATAAACTAATTTTATAGTTACCGCTACGGCAATTCTTAAAAATTTCCTGCACATTGGCCATAAAAACTTGGTTTGGATGTTTGATGTGTACTTTAGGATGTTTGCAGTAAACGCGAGTAAACGTAGTGATCAAATTAAAACTAGCACACTGATTTAAGTCACCAGAAAATGCAAACGAAGATTTGCAACGTGTTTGTCAGATAATAAACTACTATTGCTTACGTCAGAGAAAATAATTAAGATCGGTATAAATATTTTCCGGGAAACTGCAAATAATCGGTGCCCCGAACATGTAATATCATTTTACCGAGAACAGTTCATTTGAATGCGCTCTATTAAACATTTTTGCTCAATAAAAGCTATATTTAGAACATACAGGCTGTGAAGGATGTATTCCAACAAAAACTGCACTGCACAAGAACCGATGAACAGGACTTTTTTTTTACAGTATTTATTGTTTTTCACGTGCAGAATATAAATCGTTCTATAGGATATGGCCATTCCTATTGGAAAGTAAATCTACTTTCCAAACATTTTTCATTTCCTACACCCAAAAGCTTGTATCAGGCGTTGTGATTTATTGTTTCTCGCCGGTCTTTCTAATAGTTGGTGCTTTCGTATTATTATTTTAGAGTCTATAGAAGTGGCGGCATTGAATTATTTTGTTTATACTTACCATTTCCGTGCAGTTAATAAACGGAACTTGTCTGTAAAAATCGGCGTAGGGCTTAGGTTTGACCTTAATATACTATCACAGTGTGGCACTCGTAATAAGAATTTTGGTAAGCCTAAAAGCTGTGAATTTTATTACGGTAGGGGTAAAGTATAATTTAACATTTATTCATTTCAAAATACATAGTAACTTGGCGGATTTGCCTTAAATTTTGCGCATTCATGTTGAAATTAAAATTAAAAAGACGAATTCAAGAATAAAATAATAGGTTAAATATATTTTTTTAAGTTTTGGCGTGCAATGCATTACGTAACTGTCCAAATGTAGCTTTTATGGTTGCCGAAATCCTTGTAAGGAACATTAAATTTTGTAGCAACCTGTTTAGCAGGTTTAAATAATACAATGTCTATTATTCAAATTCAAAATTAATACAGTGGCCTGTGATAGTGCAGAGTAAACAAATTGGGGTCTTGCAATTTTGATCTAAGAAGATTGCTATGAGACATCGCATACAAGATGACTGCAAAGGATGCGTTAATAATATTACCATTATGGTATTTATGAACAGATTTCGAAAGTGCTCCTTTTTTAAATAGACTGTTTCTATATTTTTAAATTTAAAAATTGTTGCCAATTTTATTGAAAAGCCATCACTATGACGCCATAACAATCGTAAATAATTAAATATTCGCATATTTAACCTTTTACGACTATATGTTAATTAATTTTATAGATTTTTTATGTAATGTTGTTCATTTATAGTATATTACATAACAAGTCGCGAAAGTGACATATATCGTGCGAGTATATTTGAGAAACGAGGAGAAGCCGAGTGACTTAAAACGATCACAAAAACACTTTTTTGCAATTGAATAAATAGCTTTATTGTGACAACTGACTATGTCAGGATATTATCAGTAATTTTTAGTTTAAAATAACACATTCTCAGTAGTTTTTAGTTAAAAAAAATTAGCACACTGTATAACTATAAATTGTGCATTATTTTCATAACAAACACGGGTGATTGATATTGTCATTTTTCGTGGCTGCTTGACTGTATGGAAACTGCCACTTTCGGCGTGAGAAAACTAGTCAAAGGCTGTCTATAAACAAAACAGGTCAAGCGTGCTTGACTAAAATTTTGTTTAGGTTTCGCAGGGCGTGGCTTGTAGTACTTGAAGCTGCCAAATTCAAGCTCCAATTTGTGATTAGGTGTTATAAGTGTCATAAATATCATAATTCAATTATTGTAAGATTGTATTTATTACCTACCGAGTGAAAATAAAACTACCTTTGACGTTTACTCGTCGTTCGTTGCTCTGCTGAATGTAACATATTATGCAAGACATACGCTAACGGGGCCCAAACACTTCGCCCACCCGCCTTTTAATACCACATTACCCAACCGCTAGTCACTTCGTCCAATTTTTAATATCTACCGCAACGCCCAACAAGATCATTTCACCCATCTTTTCGTAAGGGACACAACGCCCACCTTGACCACTTCACCCAAGCTTCGCATAGACCCACAACGCCTAATACCAGGACCACAACGCCGAAAATCCTTTCGTAAGAAGTAAGAACTCGCTAATGCACGGGTATGTGACATTTTGGCCGTCGACCACAACGCCGAAAATTCATTAGTTATAAATATAACTCGGTTAATGCACTCTTACGTGGCTGAATATTTCCTCCACCTACCACTTCCCCCACCTGACTTTTTGTACCACATCGCCCAACTTTTCACGAGGGATACAACTCCCAATAGGACCATTTACCCAACTTTTCACGAGGGACACAACGTCCACCTTGAGCACTTCACCCAAGTTTTGTATAGACCCACAACGCCGAAAATCCTTTCGTAAAAACTCGCTTAATGCACGTTTATGTGACCGGACATTCTGGCCATCAGCCATTTCGCCCCCCTGGTTTTTTGTACCATATCGTCAACCTTTTACGAGGAACACAACGCCCACCTCGACCACTTCGCCCAACTTTTGTATGGACACACAACGCCCACAATAGGACCACAACACCGAACACTTCGCCCACCTGTCTTTTTGTATCTCATCACCCAAGTGAACTTTCGGTTGGGTAATATGGCACTAAAAGGCGGTGGACGAAGTGGTATGGACTCGCGCTAACAAAAATTTCGAAATCACTCTTAACCCGATTTTTGGACACCCGTGAAAATTTGTAAACAACTTGTCCTAAAGAGAGATGCAAAAATGCATTTTTTGTAATAATCAAAATATATCAAATAAAAATCAGTGGCTTGCCACATTAATAATATATTATTATGGTTTGTTATACTTGATTTGGTTATTATTTAGATAAATAAAAGAGTTCAATCTCATATGGGTCGGGTCTCTACATCCTAACAATATTATCTTAATCATTTATCTAATAGACTTGTCTGTCTGGGACGCTGTTTCAGCAGCCAAACCGTAAGAGATAGAGAAAAAAGTTATTAAAGTTATATGTTTGGAATGGTCATGTCAGGTCAGGAACCGAATTTCAGTCTCTAACACTAATTATTATCTTAATTATCCTAATCCTAACTTTTTAGGTTAGATTCTAGGCAAATTTTATCAAGGCGAATGCGACTGGTAGTTTGCTACCAACAATGACGTCATATACGTACGTAGAGTGCTTTATTAACCAGGCAAGCTTATCTCACTAGATTTTGTGTCACAGGGATTTTAGCGCCACGCCGTTGGCTGCACTGACCATTAACCGTGCGTTCTGTCGTCT
This sequence comes from Agriotes lineatus, assembly GCA_940337035.1. Lineage (NCBI taxonomy): Eukaryota > Metazoa > Arthropoda > Insecta > Coleoptera > Elateridae > Agriotes > Agriotes lineatus. The sequence continues at coordinate 9,221,638 of OW679199.1, read as the reverse complement.
GTCAACCAAGCAAGACTAGAAACCGTTGGAGTACGTACTGCTCGATCCAGACGACCACTGCATGCTGATTTAAATCTTGGTGCATTCCATTACGATGCTAATTATAATTATTCTCCATCCAAGTGTGGTTATTTAAATCTATATACAGTGTGTAGGTGTTGTTCTGTATCTGTCAGTTCTATTAAGTTCTGTCACTCGTCACTGTTGCTTGAACTAAGGTATTATTAAAGTTTTCTATTTTGAACCACGTGCGTGTTAGTTAACAGTGTTTTATGTTTCGATTTTGTCTGCTTTCTTTTTATTTGTTTAAAAACAATCTTTTTTAAGACGGTACAATTAAATTATATGATCGTTGTTTTTCCGACTTACCGTATGCTAATTGAAAAGTAACTAGAATTTGAATTTGCCGCCACTTCCAGTAATTCAAAATGGCGGACGAGCTTGCTCGTATAAATATAGTACCTTATACGTACGTGTGCTGAATACGCGTTCTATTTGCAAAACGGTCTTTTTTGTTTTTTTAAATGAGACATTTGTCTCACTGGGTTGCTAGTTTGTATATATTATAGGAAATAACAGTCGCTATTAACTTCGTTATTGTGGTATCTTTTGTAATAAATTCATTGTAAAAACTTGGTATAGAATACTGGATATTTTTTAACTAAGGGAATAAAATTCATATAGCGATCCAACCTCACAATTTTGCAAAACAACTTCGTTATCGTTCGACAAATATCAGTGATTACGTAATTAAAGCGTTGCTTAGGCGATAACAATTGCAGTAAGTAAATACACGTCACAAACAAACATCACTAAGAGGCCACGTCTGCCGGAAGTGCACAAAAAACCGACGGCACTAAGAAATTCGCTAAATTCAAAATTTTAGGATACATTTTTCTGACCTTTTCGACGTTTTTCCAATGGAAACTAGGACTTAATTCGATTCTCCTTCAAGTCACACGATCCCTGGACCCCTCTTTCTTCGTTGGCCTGCAGATACAAGCCGCTGAATGTCCTGCAGAGCGACTCCTGTAGCTCGACCGCTGTGAAAAACGCTTCCAATTCAGCCGTTGCCTCAACCTAGGTGTCCAACTGCTTTCCACGAACGTCGCTGCCTACCTCATAGCTGAAGCTCACAGGGTCATCAGTTACACTACTCGAAGCTCGTACACAATCTCGGAAAAACCACCCAACACTTGATGCACAAAACAAACACTTTTTTATAAACTCTGCAGAGGTGCTACGAATTACTGCAACCTACGTGTACCCAAAGGATATAGAATTAATTTTCAAACACACTGAATTGGGAAAAGGGTATTTATTCACGTATTAATAATAGTTTATTGGGAAAGCTAAAATTAACACCACTTCACAGCTTGGCTTCTTTTCCCCAGTTGTTTATTGTTTTACATTATTTCCAAGCTTACTCGGATTACATTTTGTTCAAATCATGGCTAACACTATTTTTAACACTTTTACAAATTATTAACAAGGCCTATACTATTTGCAAAATTAAACTATCGCATTTCTAGAACATTTTATAAAATCATATTTGATATGTTCGAAATACATATTATTAATTGCTATTGTAATCATAAATGCTTAAAATGTGTTCATAGCAATATATACTGGGTAGGCTACTAAATTTGGACTGCAACAACCCAACGTGTACATCGAATGCACAATGTTGATTGCCTATGTTCGACTTTGAGAGTGGACACCCAGTATTTTGCACATGTATTTATACATGTTTTGAGAGTTCAAAACCATTTTTTTAATTTGTCGTTTAGGCGTTAATACCCCAGACGCAACTCGGCGTACGTCAATTTTTATGTTTGCAAGCATCAGCGGTACATTTTATAACTTTTTTCTGTTTAGGTTATCGGTAAAAATAAAAAAAACATTCTTCTCAGAATAAAATGCCCTTTTTGTGTTGTATTCGCTTTTTCTGTTTTCTTTTCTAAGTAATTTTTTGAGGGGTCAATCTTGTCCTTCGGAAAATTCATTTTCTTCACCTTTGGCTGAAAATTATACTAGGATGAAGACACATTATTAATTTGAAAGAAACATATATAATGTTCTAAAAGCCAATGAAACTGTTTTCCGAACTAATTAAAAAAAGTGCATTTTAGTAATTTTCAAAATCAAAAATTTTTCTTATTCTGAAATACAAAGTGATGAAATTTTGTTATGTTATTCGCACCTAATAGAAGTCTTTGTGGTCTGAAATGCTTCCTCAGTCTGCCACCAGAGATAAGTGACTGAAAACAGAAAAAATGATAAATTTTCCAACTTCGCATACAAAACAAATATACAAGGACACCAAACACTCCACTTTTCTTACCTGTTACCATATCTCTTAAAAAATGGTGGGAGTAGGGTTGTGCCTTTGACCGGTCAACAACTTTTTGGTCAATTGACCGGTCAATTGACCAGCCAATTGACCGCTCATTTGACCATTTTAATTTTTTTAATTAACCTTTTTTTAATCAATTGTATTGATAGTTCTGTAAGTTTAAGCAAATCACAAAGTTAACTAGTATCATATTACCACCAACCCTTTTGATTAGTATTTATAAGTGCATATAATTAACAGTTTTAACAATTATTTCATTTTATACTCTCGGTAACTAAAATAATACACCATTTATTGGCCATATATTTATGCTTCAATAAAAACAAATCATTACTGCATAAGTACAGCAAAGAAGAGAATAATAACAAACTAAAATGTATTAAGAAACCCCCCAAGAAACATTGGTCGCTGTGTGAATCCCCTCGCTAAATATGTAAATCCCCTGCATTTTTGCAATTTCAGTAAATGTTTGATGAGTTACAGGCTTACAGCCAATAATAAAGACCTTCTACAAAAAAAAACGTTGATTGATAGTGTAATTTAATATAAGCAATTTTAAGGCTAAAAGAGCATTTGACAGCGAATTTGACCACACAGTTTTTGACCGTGGTCAAATTGACCGGTCAATTAACCAAGGCACAACACTAGGTGGGAGCGTTTTATCTTCTTCCTAGTAAAATGTTCATCCAAAGGTGAAGAAAAGGCAGGTTATAAAATGAACCGTTGATGCTTGCAAACACAAAACTTGACGTCGGAATGACAAATAAAAAAATTGAAATTTGGTTTTAAACTCTCAAAACGTATAAAATAAGTGTGCAAAAAAAAATTAAAAATATATAAACTGATACAGCAACCACTTTCTGTTGAAATGGTATGAAATGACCCAATATTTAGCTAAAAACATTGATCAGAGTTATTGATATTAAAGCAATCCTGGCAGCTGTAAGTTTATCGACCTGTAATACGACTTACATCATAAAGTATACCTAATGTTAACGAGCAGAGAAAAAACGACATCGTTTTAGTGTTTGTAATATGTAGTGGATGTCACAGAGTAGAAACGCAGCATTATCAACTGCATAGAGCACCGTCTGAAAACGTTCCGTCAGTTTCATTAATGAGTACGAAAGTACCAGTAACAAGTCTATTAATTTTTATTTTTATCAGCGCTTTTATCAATCCTGTAGGCTGTGCGCGAAGATATTTAATTTAAAAAAATGTGGCGAATTTCCACCGGATGCAGCTTCAATTTTTGCGGTCGCTTTTGGGATACCAATGTATTGGGCAGGGATGTTCTATTAAGCATCTCGTATAAAATGCAACAAAATGTCAGGGACATGACAGTATTTTAACCTTTAGCAAAGTATTGGAGGGATTGCTTCATTGTATTTTTAGTTTAATTTGCCATTTTTAGCTTACGACATACTGTTGTATTTTTCATATAGATACCATAGTTGGCAATGACATCGATAAATTAGTTACTTTTTTTTGTCTGTTTACAGCGATAACAAATTTATTAGATCTTTATTTAGCGTATTGCTTCATTCACACAAATAAATATATGAACTGAGTAAATTAATAAAGCTAATTTCTATGTATGTACTTCAAAAGTATGCAGATACCAAATTGTTGAAACAATAACAGTAAACGGTTAAGCGATTGCCGATGAAGTAAGTGAACGGTCTAACGTCGCTACGGTGCTGTCTAGTTCATTCAATATTTATTCTTGGTTTCCCAGACAGTGAGCAGTCGCTGATTTCTAAATTCTTCGAGGGATTTCGATGTCCGTCAACTGTTTCAAGGTCCTTGTCACAGACCCATTGCTATAAACAAAAAATTACATTTTGTTGCTTTGAGATAGGAAAATTAAATAATTCACGAAAAACAATTGAAGTGCGAGTGCGGTAAACAAAACTATCAGTTAGTTTTAGCAGTTGTTTTCAAACAGGTTAGAATTCATTATTTTCGTTAAAAAGTGTAAGATGTACATTAATAGCAAAAGTCTAGTCCGCTACACTTCATAGTAAAATTTTGGTTTGATAAATATTTCAAAAATGTAGTGTTCGATATAGCTTTCACTTGTTTGTTCGAATTTTAATTATTAGTAGTAAATTGTTACTTCATTGTTTGTTATTATGAAAGAATAAATTTCTTACATTCTAGGAATTAATTTATACCGTTGTAAACAAAGTACTTGTTTAAGGACCTAACGGGTAGTCGTGGTTTCCCTCGAACTCAAAACTATAAATCTGATTTTAAAAATCGATAACGCTTCCTTGTAGTTACGATAAATATCAGACATTCTTGAAGAGTGCAAATAGCCTAATCGCGCTAATCAAAGAGTACAAACAATTACAAAAGAATCAAAACTGGAGGAATTATTTCAGAAAAAAAATGCCTGCAAAGAAAGGGGTCGGACAAGACGATTCACTGAGCTCAACGCTATTTAACCTCATAATGAACCATATTATTAATGATGTGCAGAAAAAGAAAATATAATACAATGGGAACTAAAGAATTCAATTGTTGACGATGCAACACCGGTTGCAGAAAGTGGGAATAAATTGCGAAGACTTCTACTCACGTTTCTCACAAACTGCCGCCAAATTTTGCTTAAGATAATCAACAAATGAAATTAAATCGTTAACTAATCAGCAAAGACCCTATGTGTTGTAAATTGAAAATACAGGAGGAATTAATTGAACGAGTAATAACCTTTAGGTACTTAGCAGCAGACATAACAAATAACGAAACATTAGCAGTAGAGGTTAAATAACAAATTAAAAAAGCCTGTAGGCTATTTGGATGAGTGAATGCTTAAACGACATTACATGCAGGGCATAACATTCCTGAAAATCGAACCGTAAGTACGAATTTACGACGTGTAATGACGTATGCAGCAGAGACATGGGCAGCCACCCAGAAAACCAAAGAAATACTGAAAATAGCAGACATTCAAACCATACCAAAAGTTGTGGAAAAGAGTAGACATGATATTAGGATTGAAGAAATAAGACGATAATGTGGGATTCAGGAAATAGGAAAGTGAGTAAAATGAAGACGAGAAAAATGGAAGAGTCACACGTCTCCTAAACAATGGAAAGACACTCTGTATTAAAATAGGCCGGAAGCCTAGAAAGAAGAAGAAGAAGATAAACGTGCATTGAGCATATATCTATTATTGAACAATCCTGTTCAATGAGCAAACGATTGTAGATCGTACTGGTGTCTGTATAGAGGGTTATGAAATGAACATGTTTAACCCACATTTTACCAAAGGCATAAAAAAATAAAAGATTTATAACTATTCTTTTTTTTCTTCCAACTACATTAGGCCAGTGGCCTGTTTAGTACCACAAACTTGTGGTTCTATGAGCCCTTTTTACTCGTAAGTCGGGTAGGTGTCGCTAGTCTTGGCCCGTCGAAAATCGAGGAAGAGTTCCTTTGTTAGGGGCTAACGACTACCACAGGTGTTAGGGTGGTAACCCGGGATGCATACGATTTTTAAAGTCTTAGAGGCGCCGGGAAATTCGAACTCGGATCGGCCGCCTGAGAGTCGAGCATTTGGCTTGTGGGACCATCCGCTTACTGTTTTAACATGTTTATGGTTAATAATTTGTTCTAGTATACAGATTTAGAAACAAAAAAATCAAAAAAAGTATTATACATTTTGAGAAAAAATGCTTACGCGTTTTCCTAAGGGGGCGCTCGACCAAGGTGCACGGTCTAGAAAGAGTAAAAGTTGAACCCGATGGGTTGCTTCGGCCTGAACAGGGCTGTGGCGGGGCTGAACAACGGTTCGGCCTCCTGGAGGGTGCGTAATGCTGGACGTTGAAAGGACCAAAGATTCGACTGCCGAGGGTGCTGCATGTGTGTAGTGCTTGGCGAACGAAGGGTTCGGCCTGGACTGGGAGTATTACGTATTGTGTATTTAATTCAAAAACAAATTTAATTATGACACACAAACAACAATTCAAATTTCAAAATGTTGGGGCATAATTGTGACACAATTTAATGATAGTCAGCCATTTTGATCGTGACGTTTCAAGTTGATTGTAACGACACAAGTGCTCTTATTTTACTTATACCAAACTGAATATATTTTTTGTGTAGTAAATCAAGGGACGGGTCGACGTTTAGCAAATTTGTCAGATACCAAAATTGATTTTCTACAAAGTAATACAAATAAACTTCTGCGCCGAAATATGAAAATTTCCTCCACGTCTAGGTGATTTTTTCACAGATTTTGCCGTAACTTGACATAATTTTGTGCAAGTTTTTGAAAAAAGCTGCAAGTAATAACTCTTTTATGTAAACATAACTGCTCCGAAACAAATTAAAATATGGGTTAAAGGGCGAAATCCGGTGAAATCATTATAAACATGTCAACACAAGACCTTGCAAATGTATATCAAGCGCAGAATTGATTGTAAGCTTTTAAATAATAATAATAATAACTACATTGTGACCTTAAGATACAGAGAGTGGAGTATTTTTGTAAATGATGAAATATACAGGGTGTGATTGCTCTGATCTCAATAGTCGTTTCATCATTGTTTATAAATGTATGTCTTACGTAGAAGATTCTCAACGAACATTTTCTCTGAAGTTTCTATGCTTTTGCCTAACCCAGTATAATAAATGGGTGTTTCTAAAAATCAAAATAGGCAACTGTTATTGTTTACATTGAGAAGGCCGTGCGACTTCGGTGGCCAACGACTGCAACATCCTTAACAGTCATCCACCAGAATTCTCCAAGCTTGCGGTTGTTCCGATCGTTTATCCATATTCATCGAGGCGTTCCCACCGGTGGGCGTCTAAACGAACCGACCCAAGATTCCGGCTAGAGCACCGTTCGTTCTTGGACAAGTCGAGTGTTGGTTCGCCGCCCGATCTTCTGCATGGGATTGTTTACCTGTTCTTTGGAATGCGGCTTTGTCTGGATGGTCAGCACCAGACTTCCTTGACGTGGAGCGTTCTCGCGGAGCTCCATGGCGGCTAGTTACAGTTAGATCCTCAACCATAGCGCCGAGATCGAGGCGCAGCTGTTGCTGCCAATTAAGCCTCTTTAAGGGGCTCTCGATCTAAATTGCATCTATGTAGAAACGTGTAAGTGCTCCTCGGAGTGACTAAAAACCACTTCTTGATCTCGTCGAGAATCCAGACGCTTAGTCATTGCGGTGCACTCCCAATTATCGTCGTAATAATTGCCGGGAGTAGACTGCGCCCAGATGGGGCTCACGAAAATAGTACTTATTTATGATACAAAGTGTTATTTTATTGTGTGAGTAGGGAAGTTTGCAGAACGAGCCGCCAGCCGAGTGGAGCGCATCTTGCAACCTTTGTTTCAAATGTATAAACGTGGTTTTTGATAATTTTTAGTTCATAATCGCATTAAAAGGTCTAGTTTCGATAATAGTACGGAAAATCGTTTGTTGCGCCACGTGACTAGCTCGCGTGCTGAGGTATTTTCGGAGGGTTAATTATAGGAAGGTAGGACGACATCATTGCAAACAAGCGTCACCTTCGGGCGGAAACGCGGATGTGCCTCGCTATTTTCGTAGAACTTTCAATGAACTTCAAGTTGAAAGAGCGCGATGAGACGCGCCAGCTGTCGCATATTGGGAAAGCCGAGAAAAGCCGTTACATAAATTTGAAGAAGGCTCGGACTGTTCGCAGATGATGCGAATTTCCACAGGAAAACTTCGGGCCGGAATCCCCGGGCTGTAGATAACACCATTTTTGCGCGAGAAATGTATTCCGAGGAAGAATTGGTGGAACTTTGGACTTGATTGATATCGTGTTTGTTATGCAGTACTTGGAATTGACGAGATGGTTATATTGCTTTCTGGAGTTTTTTAGAATGGAAAATGCATTGTTAACACAGATAACCTATATGTGCTGAAAACATGCACTTAAATTATAGTCTACTTTAATTAAAACACTTTTTAAAACTGCTTTAAATACTTATTCACTTCATATAAATCTACAAAAACACCAAATAGCAATTGGAAAAAATATATAAAAAAAATTAATCTAGAAATCCATCTCTAACAGAATCCTCGTCATATCTCCTTTTTTGATAATTTAACTTACCAACGCACATTTCATATCAATTTTCTGTCCAGCGTGCTCCACAATAATTTGATAGGGTGCAATCCGAATTCCGCCTCTAAGATTCTAACACATTCCCTACACGATGCTGTGCTATGGGTGAAAAAAACTTCATTTTACTTCCAAAAATGAGACAGTATACTTTCTTAACACCGGTATACAGATCCGATAAACTAAAAAAAAATATAAGAAACGTTAATAGTACAGCACCTTAGAAGTAAACATTAGCCAAATATTTGTCTTGCTTAAGAATTTGTATTAATTTCTCGCCTTCAGTTGTTTTTGTGACGCATGTTTTATCTGTACCGGATCCATTGAAACAACATGACATTAAATTTGCAAAATTTGGAGATAATCAAGTCACAAATGTAACCAATAATTAATATTTCTTTTCATATTCAGTCACATTTTAGTTACACAGTTTTCCTGTACATTAGTGTAGGGTCAGGTGTCGCAGCCCACGTTTTAATAACGCCTTTTTTTATAAGTAATTCGTAATAAAAAATCGAGGACTGTTGCTAAAGAAATCGATATTTTCTTAAAAATGAAACTTGTAGCAATGTGCAGTGAGTACTCGCAGGCTATTACACGACTGGAATGTACAATTTGCTTAAAGCTTCGCGCCGGCAAAACGGCCAGCAAGCTTTCTCTGAGACATCTCGAAAGAGATCTTCACTGCTACTGCTCAAGTGATTTGTTTCGATATTACTTATGTTATTTGTCTGCTTGTATGTGTATTTTACTATTGTTCTCTGCGAAAATGGATCTGCCGAACTTTTTCCCTGAATAAAGGAGTATTGCGAAATGAGGTCTCGACTTGACTCTCTCACCCTCCCGACACGCCCATATAAAAACACGATACCATTGTAAATGGAATACCACCGCGTAAGTATACAGGATGTCGCGGTAACGCCTGAGAACTCTAAAATTTTGAAATGATCGTCAAATGAGTTTCAGAGAAAGTGCAAGTGCTGCAATTTGCTTTGGTACTTTAAACGATCCATCTACTTCTCTCTCTTGTCGGCTTCTACTGCCACCCATGAAGTGTCTTTTTTCGGTTTTTTGACTCAACAGTCTCCTTCTATTTCTTCTATCACGTCTGCTCCAGGTCTTAGAATTAAGCCTCTGTAGTTCCTAGTATTCATTATCTATCCATATGATAATTGACCTTCCTTTTGGTTGTATTGGCCCTGGCTGGCAGTTGAACACTTGATGAGTAGTGGTGACGGTGATATTCGTTTTATGTGCCCTACCCATCGTATACTTGCCGGTTTCATAACGTTTATAGCTTCAGGTTGTTACGATACTTTTGGAGTGTCCCCCGTAGTATTGAACTTTCGCTAGCTGAATTTTTGAATTTGAATATTTATGGTTGGCTTTTGTCAATTTTTGCATGCTTTAAACTAGGTATCATTAGCTGTATCTTATTTTTAATTATTTTCCTATAATTATCAAGCAGTTTGGTAAGCAACTCTTCGAATAATTACCCATATTCTACTAATTAAATTTATTTTGGTCATATTCCTACAGATATTTGTATATGGCGCTTAGGCAACCCCTGTTGCAAATTATTCTGCACTATTCTATTTGTTGCTAGATAAAGGATATCACTTCTTGCAGTCAAATTTTTCAGGCTGTTTTTTTTGCATCTTCTGGCCCAAAAATTTTGGAAAGTTTTGATAACTGGTAACTGGTGGATTTTTGAGCTCTTTCCCATTTTAAACTTGGTGCAGGCTGCTAGTGCCTCGGCCGTGTGCTTAAATTTGTGAGCTAATTAGTATAGCTCAGCTCCGTTTTGATTTTTCGGAGGATCTGAAAAAGCACATGTGCCCTTAAGACGTTCGTATTTGATTTGGTTATACTTACGTCCTTCGCAACTGCGGATTCGTTTGAGGCCAGCATTGTTTCTGCCCTTTCCTCTGGCTCAATTCCAGCGTGAGGTAAGATAAGGCCAGTTTCTTCTTATTTGGGACTTATTTGGGCGTTGTGCGTTATAGCCATTTACTGTCGGATGCCATTCATTTACTGTGGGATGCCATTTCCTGTCGGCTACGATCTTGGGAGAGTTTGGACGCTTCCTGCGAGAGGTTGGACTCCTATCTGAAGAGGCTTAGCATTCCTCGCTCGGCTGCTCTCCGCGGGCACCCAAACCGTCGATTCGGGCTCCTGAAATTAGCGAGTAGTCAAGGAATTCTGCAATTTCCTGGGAGCTACGCTAGAGGGTGTAGCACTGCACTCACCTGCGACACAATCACCGCTTCCTCGGTCCACTGGGCCTCCCGCTATGTCTGCTGGAACCCCCGTTGCTTCTGCCGTCGTCGGCCCCCCCGCAAGCCACAGGTTAGGAGCCGACATGTTTTTTACTACAGGCAAGAAACTGATTTAGTTATCACTCCTTGTGCTTGGTGTAATCTTATAGTTAGTTATTAGAATCTCGTCTCGTTAACAGATAGGGCATGTATGATATTTTTGGCATAGCAATGCTTCGTCTAGTTAGATGTTAGTGCATGCTTTTGTATAATTTTAATGCGTTATTATGATAGCGCTATTGCAAATTTCGAGCGCCCATTTTGTGCAGGCTACTGATCTTTATTGAATCTTTAATCGAGCTTACCCGAATTGGTATAGACAGCTCTGCGGCTCAACCCTGTAGGAGCCTTCGGTTATGAGTTAGCCCCGAGCCACGGCTTTTCCGTGGAACCTGCGAATTTACAGTTCAATTAACCCTCATGCTGCTGCCCTATTTGCATTTAAGTGCAGCCTGGCAAATTAACGTCAGATTAACTTACGAGAGCCCTGTTTAGGTGATTCCGAAGCCTGGGGATTCGCCAGTCGCCGCGCCCCATCGGGCTCCCCTGCAAATTGTATGTTAGATCTTTCGTTTAATTACTTCAGATTTAGGGTTGTACTTACTGCTCGTTGCCTGCGGTTTGTTTAATATACAGATATTTATATTTATTTTCGTCGCCATTTGCTGTCAACCATCTGACGTTTGCTGCTTTGTAATGATGTTGATAGTGGCTAGAGTAGCGACATCGGTAGTCGATTGCTTCTGCAGTTTCAGTTCATGACTGATTAATCTCGGGTTAGTAGCGATTGCGTCACAAGGCCCGCCGCCGGTAGAATCATTGTCAATTCCGCGTTATTGTAATTTATTTGCGAGCCTCTACGTAGGTACAAGTTTGCCGAAGGTTTATTCAAGCGATTGCTTTAGCGTTCATTTATGTACCTGATGTATTTCCACTGAGAAAACTGCTCTGTCACTATATGGCCATATACCCTAGTAGTTTTGACATTAGAAATTTTGGAATAATTACTTTAGAATCTTTCTGAGCTGATATTCGGGGTTTCGCATCAGCTGAGCGCTTGCATAACCTGGCCCTGCTATATCCTGCCTCACAGGGATTAATCTATTTTTGTTTTGTAATTTAATACTCGCTACGCTCCGTTTTTAACCGCGCAATGTTTTAATGTGTTAGCCCCTTTCACAGGTCATAGTTATTACTGCTCGTGGGCTACTGTTTGCTCGATATTTATATTTATATTTATATTTATTATTGTATGTCGCATACTGTGTGTTTTCTTTGTTGTTGCTAGAAATATACAAAGGTACTAGTATCACCTTTGCTACTTGTAACTAATTTTGCCTACTGCCTGCTGTGATTTATATATATTTATGTTAGCCATGCACTATAGTACCCACCAATATTTAAAATAAAGCTGTGATCTATTCATTGGTTGTTGATTTGCTTATTTTTGACTTGCTGGTTTTTATCTTCGACCTTGTGTAAGGTCCGGCACAAGGAATTGGATCTGAGTCTAGGACCTGGCGCCCACTCCTTTCTTTTTTTTGTAGTCTCTTTCAGCATAGCTGGAACCCTGCGACCCTCGCGGCGAGCTAGCCCAACTAGGCTGATAGTTACCAACCGGCAAAATAACCAATATAACTTTCGCCAAAAGGTAAGGCCGACCGTCTATCTTCCCTTACAAGGTTCATCGTAGATCTCCGTATTGGCGTATTTCAGTGTAGTACCTCTATATCCATACCCCTCGCTCTTGTACTGGTCCAACAATTTTTCTTTCGAAAATGCGTAATCTCTGTTTTTCTTTGTTTATCAATGTCCATGTTTCACTTCCATAGTTAATTATCGGACGTATTATTTACTATTTGAGGCTTTTGCGGTTACTCGAATTATTCTTGTTAGAACTTCGGCTTAGACCGCCTAGTCTTTGTGGATAAACACCCAACATTCTCTGGATTTATGTGATGGTCATGCTCTTTAGTGGCTAGTGGTCACCAGCGGTTTTTAAACTTGGAATTTTGTCTTTTACTGATCTGAAGCAGTTGGTCAAAGTTTCATTGGTAGTGGACTCTTAATATACACAATCTAAAGCATTACAACCACTGTGTGTCATACGACCACGCCCCACGGATTACGCTACACTGGAACGACCAATCAGCGTTACGTTGCTCCGAGCGGCTGGCACAGAAGACTATAAATAACTCCACACCGACCTTCAGTTCTTAGTGCGTCTTTCACTATGATTATGCAAGCCGCAAGGTCTTGCGAAACGTTAGTCAGTTAGGTGCACAAACAGCAACAAGGCCAAATCTGCCCAAGTATCTTCGTTCTCAAGGTTCTCGAACAGCACGAGCCACCAAAGAGTATGGTAATTCTTTATTAACAGGAATAGGTCGTATTATTGTTTAAAACATTGTAGTTGTTCTTGAGCATACCTTGCCTGGAGTAGTTGGCAGTAAATATTCTTGTCCATGGCATTTTCTTCACCGATTACAACGCATAGGCATGTTTCTGGTTCTTGATTTTTTCAGTGGTTGTCTTCTACAAAGCCATCAATTTGCTGTTTTCCCATTTTACTCTCTGCATATGGCTTTAGTCCTTCTAACAGAATGTGATGGGATATTGTAGATTTTATTGAAGAGACATGCACATGCTCCTCTGTAATTGGCCCGCTTTCTTGAGAATAGGGCAGATAATTCCCATACTGCATTCCCGCGAAATATTCCCTTTCTCCATACTTTGAAAATGCATTCGTAAATTTCTCTCCACAGATTTCCTCTGCCATTTTTAGCAGTTCAACCTATTGTTTTTAATTTGTTTAGCGATGTTTTCCATTTCCCCTACTGCGAATTGCATTACCGGTGCTTGGCTACCATATCTCCTCTTTTCTTCTCTTTCAACTTGCCTTAATAGATGTGTTCGTTTTGTTCCATGTCCTTGCTGTTCTTTCGTTGAGGCACTATTTGTATTGAACCAATTTCTAAAATATTCTCTCCTTGTTTGCAGTACTTGGTCTTTGCCCACAATTGATTTTCGTTCCTTGTCTTCTGCTTGCTTATTTGGCTTTGATACGAGATTGTATGTTTAAGGCAAATATTGGTTGAGCGCGAAGAAGGCAGTGCAAACTTAAACCTCAAGATTAAACGTCAATGTAAGAGGCGAACGTAACGAGGCAATATATCGGTTGGAGGGCACGATTGTATCGACGAAACGGTCAGCTGAAGTACAATACAGAGTCAGAATTTCCTAAATTCTTAAGTAATTTTTATTTCAACTGCATTGTACAAATTTAGCTTTTTAAATCTGTAAGATGGCATTTATCAGTGCCAGCTCCATCAACTCCGTTTGCTAGTAATTGACTCCGCAATTCTTTTGTTTCTCCACGCAATGACCTTTTGATATAGTATTGTAATCAAACATTAGTTACAAGCAATGGTGTAGTACGAGTCGTTAGCTGGATATTTATAGTCACATACTCATTATTATATAACGTGCTCTTTACAATAGCGTAAATTACTAAAACGTAACCCTCATAAGTTTTCTTATGTGACAGGATTTCAATTTGGAGAGCGATTACCCCTTAAAACGAACCTTTCATTTGATAGCACACTTAATTACCTAGTTCTAGTATATACCTATGAATAGTCAGTTCTACTTAATCGTATCAGTGTATTTGAGTCACTTGTCAGTTTAATCAAAAATATGTTCAGAATTGTACGGGAATGGATTACTTAAAATATGCAGTACATTTTAATGCTAATACGAATGAAATTGAGTGGTTGTATTTGCGTTTGATTAAGTATATATTGATAGCTTGAACAATAAGTTATTGTGAAAAAGTAAATTCCTCCAGCGTTTTGTTCCATTTGCTTTTCAATTAAAATTGATAATTATTCGTTATCTTTCATCGCATGATTGGTTCTCTGAGTCTTCACATTCCAGAAGCCACTGCATATTCATTTTTTTATAGGGACTGTGGTTTATAGTCCCACACTAATAAATGATATTTTCTTTATTTTTTTTTGTTATAGATTAATGTATTTACTCCAGAATTTGTCGTATGCTATCTAGTATGCACATACGCAGATATAATAACTATAAATAGAGTATTCCGGATGTAACGAGATTTATTAGTATCCTGTCGCTTTGGTCATCATAATAGGACAGCCTTTATTGTAGTTTTTGCATGAAAGCGCATTGTTTTGAATCCTAAATGTGATTTATTATTTGGTGGTTTCTAAACGAACATAAAAACATAACAGATTGCAACTACATATAGCTCATATTCTTTTTGGGTATTTCGCATAGTGGCGAAATACCCAAAAAAGAATATGAATTATAGATTCACGCCACAAAGAAGTTTCAGAGATTACATATAGCTGTTGTGTGATTAAAATTATTTTTTTAATTAATCGACTCACGGCGAGTACTTGGTATAAATTCTATACGTGCAGACGGACACAAAATCAATGCCTTCACAAATAATTCCGCGATAGTAGCGTTGTTTAATACCATGTTTGGCAGAAAAAATGTTTTTTAAATTAAACGAAAATACTGTTTTTTTTATTTACATTGTTTTTAATTCTGGACTTTGCGAATGTACCCAGTTGTATTTAGTAGGTAGGTAACTCATCTAATTTGGGAAATTCCCCATGAAACTATGAATTATGAATAAATGCAGTAAATATATTAGTTTCAATTCAACTTTCAGCTACTGTCTGCATTTGTTGCTGAACGCACAGTGTTTTTCTTACATTTTTAAGTACAGCAACATTTTAAAATTTGTTAAAAACTAAATGAATTTTATTAAAAATGTATCCAAATCATGGCTGAAAGGAGACTTGATCCCGCCTGGGATTATTTTATAAATCTAAAATCAGACAACAATAAATGTGTTATTGCAAAATGTAAAAAATGTAGCAAGTGTGGCAAGTATAGTGCACTTAAAACGCAAATATAAATTAAGTCTTTTGCTTCTATAATGCTGTATACATTGGTGAAACAGGACGTTCAGTAAAGCTCTGAACACCAGCTTTGCTTCAGGTTGGGTGTCGTTTCATCATCAACCATCGCCGAACATCAATGCGATACCGGCCATAAGATAATTTTCTAGGAAACTTCTATTATCTGCAAATCCCCATTCTTCTTCATTGAGGTTTACAAACACCCTAATAATCTTAATCGAGATTAAGGCTATCCCCTTCTCTCCATGTGGAGAGCTGGGAGGGGTAATTTCTAAACCCCTCCCACCGCCCTCTTCACTCAACCGCGGTGACACTGCCTATAAGTTTCTTCCTTCCGATCGTTAGAAGAGTTTCGCCTCTGGCGTGGTTTACATATTCAGTTATCGTGCTCTGATGCTTACCTACTAATGAAGCCCCTTATGAAAGTGGAAGAAACATTGAGTTCTTCAATCTCAATAACGACACGGTTCAATCCCTGAAGTCGGTGGTTACATAATGTAAAACCCACCATGGTGGATGGGAATTATGAGCAATCTTAATGAAGTAACTTTCAGTTTAGTGACAGTTACATACTGTAGTTGCTTCGTCAGCTGAAATCGAACGATTATTTTCTTGTCATTCTAAACTTAAAGAAATCGATTGAGGGCCGGAAAAGCGTGGTAACTAGTTCCCATTTTTAATACTCTTAATAAAAACATGCCTTCAATTGAGGATGCAGAATACCAGTGTTTTCGTTTGTGTAGCGCTTTTCGTATAATAATTCCAATTCTGTGTAACTACGTTAAAATAAATATAATACAGAGACTGGTGGTGGATAATGTGAACATACAAAATTAAATAAGCTAGAATATAGTTCATGGGCTTTCTATGTGTTAGACAGAAATAGACATATATGTTATAAAATATAATATCCTAGAATTCAGTGTTTTCTAAAAACAAAACACCTGCATTCCGAGCAATACACACTTCTCAAATGAAGTGCTTTAATTACATTTTTTTATTATTTTAAATATACTGACACTAATCTACCATTCCGACTTTGAGATTAAAATATATTTTACGCACAACCGGGCCGAAAATGAATTTTACATTTTAGTTACCACGACAGCAAGTACAACTGTATGCTCGCGCGAGCGGTAAAGTAACTTTGCTTCCCGCAAATTACTTTACCGCCCACTGCCCGTCACTTTAACTGTGGTAGCAATTTTGGGCATTAAAAAACCTAAATTTATTCTATTTGTTTGTTCCATGCAGTTGTGCGTAAAATGTTGTACGTACCTCAGGCCGGAAGTAGATTACGCCCTTAGCCAAATAAAGGCCCTCCTTAGTCGGGCCTCAAATTTTGGCTGCATGCGTAATCTTACTCTTTCGGCCTTCTATACGTAAATAACTATTACGATTTTTATTCGTTTGAGACAAGAAGTAATTTGAGCAGTCGCTGATTGTTTACTAAATGACAAATAAATGTAAAATAAACAATTGAACTGCATAAATGACGATTTCGGACTTGCTAAATAAACATAAAACAGTCGATGGCACTTTCACCCAAATTCCTAAGAGTAGTCACGTCTTCTTAGGACCGAAGTGATAAGCAGAATTTCTTACTGTAGTACGAAGCGATTACCCAAAACTTAAAATAGAGCAATATTTTAAACTTTTTCAGAAATTTACAAAGTCACATTACAATCAGTATTTCTGTATAAAAATATCAATTATCTTTACTATTGGAATTGTCTTAAATCTTGACAAATCTACACTTACGCTAATTCATTCATCAATAATCTCGAGCCTGTTTTTTGTGTTGTGTTTCAGTGTCGAGAAGTATGCATACCGTGCGCGAAGTGCAAGCGGGGTCACATGTGACTTGCGTTACGTTCATCCATACCCAGACATACAACGACATTCAACAACCTTAAATCTAACTTAAAGCTATCTATCTAACTGATGAATTTATAGCTATCAAATCGCGCGTAAACATAAATCGTCTTGCTAAATACACACAAAAAGTCGAATAAAAATAATACTCGGTGTTGCAGCTGTATTAGCTAAATCAGTGGGTGTTCGATTTCAAACGTGACGCTATGTAAAGCACGCATTCCGTGGCGTCGCAGCATGAGCGTGTCTGATCCTTATGAATAAAGAGGGCACCACGTAAGGAGCGGTACAATTACGCTATCTACGAGATGCAACTGATTTAGCTCAATATCAAAGTGGCCACCCGCGGACCCGTTTACGTAATTAGCCGAGAAATTTGTAATAAAATCCGAATTGCAGATCACAGCTTTCTACACGCAGGACAATAGTGCATTGTACCCCAAGAAGGCTTCCGATTCCTTCAGGCAGCCGGTAAATCATAAACACCTTTTACTTACGTAAACGGGGGCTAAATAACGTGGAGACGGCTTGATGCCATGATTATTGTGTATTCACACATTGAGTCCAGAAGAACTTAATTAGATTCCAGTTCATTCGCCCGCTTACGCATTCCGGTCATTTTTGGCACTCTTATTATTGTTTCCAAATAAAAACAGGTGTTATTGTTGTCCATACTGTGTTACTGTGTATCATTTGGTATTACCCAGGGTAAAGCAACATCCACATCAGCTCTTCAAGTTCAAATCCATTTCCGCTCTGAGAAAATTCTCGGCTACGACTAGATTTGAACTCATGTCTGAGTCGGGCTGCTTATCCACCCACCCACGCAGGCGACACAGTTGAGTTTGAGCTCTTAGAAATTTTAAACCGGATACAATCATGGACTAAATCATTTTCTACCAAATATTTGAACTGTCAATATCACACGATATCGATAAATATTGTTTTATGCTTTACTACTTTAGACAAACTGACATTTTTCACAATGTGCCCGTTTTTTAACGTTAACTCTGGTGATTTGGTGAAGATCATATCTTCTGCCAACTTTGTCTTAGTTTCTATCCAAGGCTACTGGCGATGGCAGCTAGCTGTCAGAATACGTATTTAGCGGTTATTAAATATTTTGTGGTTACGGGGTTTTTGACCCTGCGTGACAAATGTGGGTATTGCAAAAAAAAATATATATGCCACATGAATAACGAGATTTTATCCATTCGGGGAAAGTATCTCACTCGGCTTTGCACCGTGAGCTAAAGTTTCCCCTTATGGATAAAATGCCTCTTTATTCAATTGTATCATACATAACTATTGTGCAACCGCAATGCATATTATAAAGAAAAACATATAATTAAGGGTGCATCAACTAAAAGCATGCAGTTTTGATATAACTTTCCAAATGAGCATTTTTAAATTGGCGAATCTTTAACTCAATTCTCTTCCGCAAATCGGCCAAAACTTTGCTTGGCATCCATCTTTGTAGGCTTTTTACTTATTTGAAACCGAAATCCTTCTATTGGCCTTCGCTATTGAACGTTTGGAAGATTATCTAATCGTGAAATATTGAAATTTTGTTTTCTTCATAAGCAGTAATAGTAAATACAGTACCGTAATGTGACGTTATCTTAGGCCAGAATTTGAAATTGCCATCTTCATGATATTTTCTTCCCAATGTAAAATAAGGTTCATCCATAATAACACATTGCTGATTTCTAAACTTCAGATGCGTCTCTCGTAAGTTTCCCAGTAACGCTATCATTTGATTTTCCGTATACTTAGGCTCTAATTTTCTTTTTCTTTTAGTTACACCTTCTTTTCTTTTAAAAAATCTAGCGCACTCATGGGATATATTGAACCTTCGTCCAATTTTTCTGCAAGACTGTCCAGTTTTTTCAGTGACATCTCCACAATCTGCAACTCTATGCAAAGACAATCATATATAATGGAACGTGCAGTGCTCGCACTTTGAAAGTGTTTCCACCGTAAATGTTTTTTTTTCACGGTTTTGTTGGTTTTATTAATTCGCTAAAAACTTTTCGGCGCTCTTATTGTTTTAAGAGAGTCCTTTTTCACAGCAATTGTTCAAAACTTCATATAAACTTAACAGAATGTCAACATAAATGTCAGGGAAATACGATACATACCTAACAATTTGTTTTTAAACCCTACCTAATTCTGCGTTACCTGCTTGGAAATAATTGTATAGATTATTAATTGACACGCCCTTAATTTAATGTTGATAAGTACGGACGTAATTACAAAATTTTCGAAACAGTTGCCCAAAAAATATCTTGTTTTATTAGAGCATTCTCTATGCTTGACACATCCTTCGCAACCCCCAGGGGGTCGTGCTCGTGACCCGCATGCCCCAAGTTTTGAGGGATCTACTATTGCTACAATGAAAAACTAGGACAAATTCTAAATCTAGAAGCCACGAATTTGTATTATTTTAGTTGATAAAATGACTTTTGACTTAATATAATGACAATATAATGACACAGGGGGTGGATTAAGCCCTACGCTATTTATTACATTTACAGATGACATAATCAGTAAGTGCTCAAAGAAAAGTTAAAAAATTATGGTCGGCTATAAAAACCTGAAACGAGTTGCAATATCAGAGGGAGCTTTCGCCGATGATGTAGTAATAATGGCAGAAAACGACCAAGATCTACAACGAAATTTAGGGATCTGCATTTTAACAGAATACGGAATGAAAATGAATAAAGAGAAAACAAAAGTAATGAAAATATGAGACCACAAAGAAATGGAAATACATATATACAAGATACAAAAATAAAACAGGTATCCTCGTTTCAATATCTCCGGGTAGAAATATAGCGTACAGAGAATCAAGATATAGACATTAATAAGAGAATAGCAAAAACATTAAAGCTATATTATGCTATGGATACTAGTTTCATCAACAAGAAAGAAGTATCAAGAAGGACAAAGCTAAACATTACAAAACCATCTTTAGACTAGTTTTAACGTACGGATGCGAGTCGTGGGTTTAACAGCAAGACAAAAAGCAAATTACAAGCCGTAGAGATGAAGTACCTCAGAAGAATCAGAGGAGTCACCAAGAAGGACAAGATGAGAAACGAACAAATTCGATAGAAATACAATCATTAATGGAATTTATTGAACAAAGGCAATTGAGCTGGTGGGGACATCCACAACGGATGAAACAATCGCGATCTCTGTGAAACAGGAATGGGAAGCTAGAATACAGAAGATGAAAAGAGGAAGATCTAAAAAACGTAGCACAACATAATTGGAGGGATACTACAAAGAAGAGGGTGCACATGGGGTGAAGCTAAAACGAAGGCAAGAAATGAAAAGGATTGGACAAAATTTGTATATAATGTGTAAAGTACAAAGTGTTATTGTAATTATGACATTTTGTTGTCGTTTTCAACGTCAAAATGATACATACAGGGTGAGGCACATAAAGTGTTACAGAGCAATAGCACTCAAACTATTGATCACATCCAAAACTGTTTCAGACAAAAGTTTCAGTGTTCGAGAAGGCCGTCATACTGGACCACCCTATTTCTTTATCGGTGGAGGCGCTGAAACTACGTCAAGGTCAACTCCACTTTTTAAAACCATGTATTTTTTTTTCGATGACATTATTACCGATTTGAAGACAAATTCAGCGACCTGAAACACAAGGTCATTCTAGTCACGCATAGTATGAATATAGTCGAAAAATCGAAAAACGCAACAATGCAACAAACACGAGTCGACACGACGGTGCACCACCCCATTATGCTCTGTGTTTAAGACAAGTTATGAATGAGATTTTTGGCGAAAAGTGGATAGGACGAGCGGTCCTGTAGTTTGGCCACCTCGATCGCCAGATCTAACATCAGCAGATTACTTTTTATGGGGTTTTGTCAAAGATCGCGTAATGGCGGTAGCACCTACCACGCCTGACGACATGAAAGACAGAATACGACGAGCATGTACCGAAATTACACCACAAATGTTAGCTGAAGTTAGACGGTCTTTTCATCAGCGAATTAACAAGTGCTTACAAGTCCAGGGTCATCACTTCGAGCATCTTCTGTAGGTAGAACCAAACCAAGGTTAGTGGATCCTTTGAAAGTGATTATTCCGATATTTTTCGATTTTTTGACTATCTTCATACTTTGCTAACTAGAATGACCTTGTGTTGCAGGTAGCTGAATTTGTCTTAAAATCGGTAATGTCATCGAAAAAAAATACAGAAAATCTTGTATGCAACACGTTGCAAAACTTCACGTCTAGTGTGAAAAACACTTTCATTTTGCAACTTGATACATAATCAGCTATTTTAACTGTCATGTGAATAATTCAAACTGTCATGTTAAATTTTAATATTATAAACTAAAATGAAAAACAATTATAAAACTAGATAAATGTGTGATTTGTCTTTTACCATCTTCTAAGCAATTGCTTTTGAAACTAAACTCATTCTATGTATTATTGACAGTGACGTTTTGAAATAATTTCAGATTTATTCACATCTCAGTTGCCAGTAAAAGTTCAGATTCGCACAGCTAAAAAATATTCTCCTAGTTTTTTTCTACTACTAATCATCATCATCATCAGCCTCGGTCTATCCACTGTTGGATAAAGGCCTCTTCAAGTTCTCTCCATGCGTTTCTATTAGTTCATAGTACTATTGGTTGGTGGTGGTTGGTGGTTCTGCTACCAATAGTACTACTATGTATATACAACTACCAGAAACATTTAAAAATATTTGGATACCTGTCTGAGGCAGTCATGTTGTTTAAAATAGCTCGATATATTCTGTCTTCGTATTTATACTACCGTAGATCTTCATTGTATTTTCTGCAACATCGGCAGGTTAATTGCTTATCATATTGCTAAAAGGCTCAGCAATATACTTTTATGGAGAAGGGGGGGGGGGATATCAAAATTATATCGATATTGATATTCCTTGTATCGATCTCCCATATTTATTAATATATCGCCCAGCCCTATTACTGAGGCAATATATTCCATTTACAAGCTGATCTAGCGGAAGCCGCGCCCGCAGTTTTGTTTACCCCGGTTAAAGGGTTAAGGGAAAACGCGTGCCCCGTTCGCAGAAAAACCTATACCCTTATTTGTTATTTCCTTATCGACCCTGTCCACTGCACGCGATATTCCTCGTGCTTCCGTTGGCCGACGAAAAGGGCCACCTGGGATCCTATCGCTGTCACCGTGCACGCTCGCATATATCAATCCCACCCCTGCACGATACCATCTCCCATGGACGTGGAAATGAGTCGTCGACCTCGTTATTGTTGCCATGAAATGCAAAGTCCGTTCCACCACGTGATCAATCGACCCGTTGCTATTTATACACGAAATGCATAAACTGTCCGGAATGGAGTACCTTCGTGCCGAGCAAGTGCAATAAGGTATCGGGACGCACGCCTTTCAGCACGAGCGTTTCATTGATGTGTATCAAGGCTCGCCCGTTGATTCTCAGCTCGATTCGCAAACCGGTCGCCGAAAACCTTGAAATCCGGAAAATACCGATATTTTTTGCACGGATGCTGAGTCTAATGAGCTTCTATTTTTTCCAGCGTGAATCATGCTGGCGGTGATGGAGTCGCTGTATTCCGTGAATGGGGAATGCTTCTCAGTTTGGTTTTAAATGGAAAATTGTATCCAATCATAGATGTTTTCAAAGATGAGCTTGGGGGTTAAATGGCGTCAAGTTGATCGCCCGAATAAAAAAACCTACATGATGAAAAGGGGCTTAGAAATGAATGTTCGTCAAACCAAATTTGCTGTAGGCAAATCAACAGAACCTCTACAAGTAAACAAGTGCACCAATATGTCTTGGGGTCAGCATAACTAGTGTCTGTAGACCAAAAAATAGGACAAGGTTAAATTCATTGCTGTGATGTGTTTACAGCAACTTCTTTTTCTTCTTCGTTTGAATAAACTTGATACTTGAAGCCTGGAAGTCATTTTGGATTGTCATTTTGTTTTATGTGGCTTATGCAGAGAACGATAACCAACTGCCACATCATGGTGGAGAGATGTCCCAAGATTTTATTTGGGGTAGATATTGAGTCTCTGACTATTTTTATTAATCTAAATGTGTGCCTTCCATTATTTTCGACGTTTTTTATGAATAAATATTTTGCTTCTTCGACTGGATGTTGTTTCCTAATATCTTAGTTTGGAACTCTTAGGTGTGTTTGGCTACAACTGCTGCGTACGTTTAATTGGTCTGATCAGGGTCGTCTTCTCTAGTTTTGCTTTGCTTTCGCTCGTCATGTGTTTGTTTTTCCAAGTTAGATCTAGCAGATACTCTGATATTCTATTACTCGCGTTTAACTTCTTTTTACCTTTTTGGTCCACTTCTGGTTGCACTACCATATAGTAATTGAAAATCATTACCTGCTTGACGCTGTATCAACAGCAATGGAAATATTAGTAATTATACTAATTATTAATGAAAACAAGAAAACACTTTGCAGGACTTTGAAATGGACTTCTGGAGATAGCGATATTCGATACAATGGAAATGACAAAACTACTGTGGGCACGCACCTACAAGGAATACCAGTAACATGATGATTATGGAAGGTAATAAAATGAATACCAATAGAACTCCAAAAATGAGGTGAGCCTCAGAAGAAATGGAAAAGTGTAATCAAAACCCATGGAGAATGAAGAATGTCAAAATAGGGAGCAAGAGACGGCGTCCGCTGTCATAAAAACTTGCAAAAGCACGAAGAATCAGATATCAAGCAATGCTGACGCTCAAAGCACGATTTTCAAACAAATGAATATTTGAAACATTGGAAAATAATGGAACTAATCTTAATGCTCTCTCTTTGTTCGTCTTACTCCCGAGGTGATTTAGCAAAAAAGAAAATTCGGAAAAATCCAAAGGGAAAGCCGGAAAATTGGAAAATATCGAAAGTGTGTCTTTCTATTTGCAGTCATTGTTTAATGGTTTGAAGGGTTTTCCCCACCATGTCATAATCCGCATCAGGTAACCGAAGGCGGAAGAGGTAACACACTAATAGCAATTTATGAGCAGGGGGTAATTCCAAATGCCTTACATAGGTGGTCGCAGTCAGTTAGTCAGTCAGACATTCAAATTTGGTTTGTGTACAAGTGATTGCGAAAACAATTCCGTATCGTTTTATAGTGTCCGTTACAATGCCAGAGGCACGACGAGCTAACATAGGTCGTCACAGTTAGTTAGCTGCGCGGGTATATACTTTACGTGCGAACCGCAATGAGGTTTTTTGGGACGTTGATTGCGAAAATGGCATTTATTTTTAAGTCGAAGACGATGGACGTGACATGAAATTAAAACTCTATAGTGGTGAAAGGGGGTTTCAGAGACAAATTAGTTTTTGGACAGAACAACGTTTGCCGGGCCAGCTATTTGCAGATAAAAGCTTGAAGAACCACTTGTTCTTATCCTAAGTCTTTCAAGTCTATAAGACCACAGAGTGCCTCCCTGCATTTGGGTATATTTTACCAGTTTAATTCATGTTCAATACATTCAGTACACATTTTTATTATATCTCTTCAGAAATAAAAGTTATATATATATTGCAGAGCTTTCTCAGTCTATAGACTACATCGACTGTTATGCAATGGCATATGTAATTTGTTATAGATGAGAATTTACTTTACTTAAGCAAAGTGTGTACTAGTATACATAAAATTTGCTTTTTAATGATAATATACAGGATTGTCAATATTAGAATTAAATTTTGGCTTAGACCGCGTCGTCTTTGTAGATAAACGCCCAGCATTTGTTGGCTTAATGTGCCTAACACATTGTGGACTCAAGCAAGGGTTTGGCTCGTGAACTCTTACAAGCCACTCCGAGCAACTTTGACTCTGATGATGCAAGCTGCAATATCATGCGAAAAGTTAGTCTATGTGGGTACACAAACAGTAAAAAGGCCAAATTTGTTTAAGTATCCTTGTTCACAAGGTACTCTAATAACACGGACCAAATCATGGGTAGCTTGTAAGTTCACGAGCCACCAAAGAACATAACCATTACACAAACCCTTGATTGAGTTCACAAGGCGTTAGGCACTTTAAGCCAACAAATGCTGGGTGTCTATCTACAAAGTCGACGCGGTCTAAGCCGAAATTTAATTCTAATATTGACAATTCGAGTAACCGCGAATGCCTCAAACATTATATAATATAAGTATAGCCATTAAATTAAATGGGTGTATGCTGACCTCGGAAGTACAGTGTACTAAAAATGTATCGCCTATGAAAAAAGAATTGTGTTAAGGTTTGGTCAAAACTTATGAGAACCACTGGCGCTGGTGATTAATCCGTAATGCACCAAATGTAATTGAAATACTCAAACAACTGTTTTTGCTTCTGCATTTTATCCGGTTTTATTGCAATCGCCTGTAAAAAATTATCTTGACAAAAATTCATTCCGACGACCGTCAGTCAGTTTAAGCAATTAAATATTAAATTTTTGTGGTATTATTAATTTTTTACATATAGTTTATTATGCAAAGTTGTTGAGCTTGATGTCCTCTAAGTGCCCTTAAATTTAATGAACATACTTTTAAATTACCGTGTAGTTAATTTGATCTTGCTCTACGTAAACTAACCTTAGGAAATCTAACCTAACATACCCCAACTTAACCTAATCTATCTCACCTCACCTATCCATGTTTGTTGTCTGATGTACATACTTATTGTGCAATATGAAATATACAGTGTGCTTATAAAACCATGCTGTAGTGTCCTCTACCGATTAGCGCATCACGAATTTTGCAGTGGCCCAGTTCGTTTTAGATTTCTTCCGAATGCTACGCGTTGTTTCCCCTCTCCTTAGGGTCACTATATCAACACACTAAAGTGTAAATAACCCCCATTAGTGATTTTTTTTATATCTATCCTTGTGGCACAATTTTCTCCAACTGGGGATAAAAACAAAAACTAACAATAATTTGACTTTACAGCAGTGCCGTTACACCACAAAGAAAATCCCCAAAAACTAGTATCGTCCCTATTGCACTCGGGAAATTAGTATTTGTTATCTTTATCTCACAATTTTCTCACATTCCCACGCGAGGGAAGAAATGGCGGTACCTTACACCTAGCGTATGAATCTAGTAACCTTACCTCTCCTTAGTGGCTCTATATTCGACTGTCCTTTGTGTGTTTTCTCCTCACGGCTATGTAGCTAGCGAACTGTACTTAAGTTTATTTTAAATATTAGTGCACGGTGGCAGTGCATATATGGACACGAAAGTGCGTGAACTCTGCGAACGTTGCCTCATTACCAATTAAAATCGCTTTTCCTACTCAACTCCAACCCATAACAACTACGAGTAGAACCAACTTTACCCGAAGTAGGCTACAGTGCATAACTGAACGAGTGCATATATTTTTTCCTTTTTTCATACTTATAAATCTGCGCTTTAATTATAGTTTAGGCGGAAATGCATCGCGTTGCAACGTACGTGACGCGGGTCATGATGAGGATTTAATTATTACTCTCTCTCTCTTTCTCCCTCTTACATACTATATAGAATTTATAGTAAGCAGAGGCTAAGGAAAACAATGTTGCTAAGTTTAAGAAAAGTCAGATTGCCCCTCATACCTCTAGTTTTTGGCGAATCTCAGCTCTGCACCTGAGCTACCGCGAGGATCATTGCTCAAACGAAGCGGCCCACGTGTGCTGGCTATTAACGCAATTATCTAATAGTTTAACACGTAGACAAGCATGGTTAACTACCATGACCTATTTTTTTTAAATTAAAGTCTGATCAAAGTGAACTCGATACATATATAGTCGTTGCTGCGGCTCGTACTTCGTGAGAACATTCATCAGACGCGTGGATAATGAGTAATCAAACATCAAGCATGTTAATCAACAAACCTACCATCTTCAAATGTTTTTCAAACAGCAATTGAAAAGAGATCGTAAAAACCCGAAGCAACAAACAAGAAGTTTCAATTTCCTTATTACGCTTGGGAATAAGTTTTTGTTTTCGGAACCGTCGTGTTCACATAACAATCTCTTGCAAAACAACACTGATTTTAATGACCCTTAATTGTTGCAGTTTTTATATGCTTCCTTTTTTGTAGACTCCACGCAAATGTTGTTTTGTTAATTGTTTTTATTTTCATTAAAGACGTGTAAACCGATCCAAACAAGCAGTGAAGTTTTTAACATAAGTTTGTTTAAATGTAGGTTACAAGCGCTGGAAAGCAAACCTGACATTTAGAATTCACTGGTTCCTTTCTCTTCCATCTAAAAATGTTAACCGACGCAACAAGTTCAAGTTAGGTTAGGTTAGTTTTGGGTGCACCTTTTTTTTTTAAGTGACGGATACCACTTTAGTTCCACAAAAATTCTTCATGGATTAATCCTGACAAAATTATATTCAACGAAGTATTTACAATACAGAAACACGTGGAGATTATATTTAGTACTGTATTTATGTTGTTTCTATTTAAAAATCAAGAATTCTGTCGAGAAACAGCGTTGTTTAATATTTTAACTCAAAGTTTGTATATCACAGATAGTTATGGAATTTTGCATATCGTTAAACTGAAGCTTGTGAAAAATTAGTTGAAAATTGTTTGCACCAAAATTGAACATAGGTAAATTTTCCAAATTTTGTTCCCGACTCTATCTACCCATACGAAGTTTTTATTCCGGTTATACATATAGAAAATTATGTCTATAATATTGAATCATGGTAAATCGTGTCATATTTTTTCAATTTTTAACGATAGTAGTACATATTACATAATGTATTCAATACATAGGTATATAGAATACCATTTTTAAAGATAACTTCAGCAAGGTCTGAAAATAGAGTTTATTAATCTTATATGTATTTTAACGTAGTTACAAAGTAGTAGAATTATACATATAAAATCACTAATAATTAATAAAACAATAAAAAAACACTGCTATTTTGCATTCTCAAGTGAAGCGATGTTTTTAATAAGAGGTCTACGCTTTTTCGCTCCCCAGTCGATTTCTTAGTTTCGAGAGAACTATTCCAATAGAAAAACTAATCGTTCGATTCAAGCTCACGAAGCAACTGCAGTACGTAACTGTATCACTAAACTGAGAGTTGATTCACTAAGATTGCTTTTAATTGCCATCCATCATGAAACAGGCCGTTATTGAGATTGAAGAACTCAACATTTCGCTCACTTTCATAAGGGGCTTCATCATGAGGTAAACAAAAGAGCATGGTAACTCAGTGTGTGAACCACGCTAGAAGCGAAGCTCTTCTAACGAGCGGAAGGAGGAAAGCGAAACTTATAGGCAAGTGTCATTGCGATTGAGCGAAAAGGGCGGTGGGAAGGGTTTAGAAATTAGATCTTTCCACATGTAGAGAAGGGGATAGCCTTCGTCTCGATTGAGATTATTATGTTGTTTGTAAATCCCAATGGCTTTGCGAATATTTCTGCTGTTACATCGAAAATGACCTTATGGCCGGTATCACGTTAGTGTTCGGCAATGGCTGATGATGAAACGAGACCCGATCTGAGGAAACGCTGTTGTTCAGACGTAGGTACGAGTTTTTACTGAACGTCCTGTTTCATCATACAGCATTACAAGAACAAGAGACCTTCAGATGACATGTTTATTATTTTTCAAGAGTCAGTAAACTTGTCATTTCTTTGCTACGTTTATTACATTTTGCTCTAAGGCATTTATTGTTGTCCGATTTTTTTTTAAATGATTCCAGACGGGATGTAATCTACTTCCAGTCATGATTCAGATTAAATTTGAATAAAACTTCTTAGCCTTTATTACCAAATTTTAAAATGTGATAAACACATCGCGCGTCTAGCCAAAAATGCAATCAGTAACTGAAAGTTGAATTGAAACTAATATGTTAACTGCATGTATTCATAATAGTCATTCAATTTCATAGGGAATTACTCAGGGGATCAGATGAGCTACCTATTAAATACAAGTAGGTACCTACATCCGCAAAGACCAGAATTAAAAACAATGTGTTAAACAAAAAAAGTGTTTTTTAACAAGAAAACATGTTTAATTTTAAAAAAATTGTAGTTTGTATACCAAGGCATTGAAGTTTAATGTGGATTTAGTTGCCGAGGCCCGTAGGGACAGAGAGAGAAATTGTGAAATTATAACATTTTAACCAACTTTTTTAGGTTATGTTGACGTCAGTTGACGTTTATTTGTCGCCCCGCCGCCTGCAAAAACTCGTAAAACAATGGAATACTTCACTGCCGATCTCTCATATTTTAATGACGGTTTCGGGGTACTTCACTGCCGATTTTTAAAAAAAACGTGTTTTTTGCCAGCCCTGCATGTAACATAGCAACGTTGTTTGTTTTATTGTCCGCGCAACGAGGGATTCGTGTTATATGTTTGACAGTACTGAAGTATATTGTTGGTGACACTGGTAGTCGATGTCAAATTTGAGGTTAGCAGGTTAGGTTTTGTTTTTTATTTGACACAGACCTGCTAAGCTCAAATTTGACATGGACTGCCAGTGCCACCAACAGTACACTTCAGTACTGCCAAACGTATACCACGAATATCTCGTTGCGCGAACATGACCACAGATATAGTCGATCCTTCATAATTTCTAACATTGCCCTATGTACGACATTTCCGTTTACACAATGTATAATTCTAATTTAAAAAATAATGGGCTTGTAAGTTTTATCATTTGAAATGTTTATCCTTGCACATTGTTACGATTCATTTGCGCTGCCTTCTAATTTCGCAGTCTGTAGTATGCACGTTACTCTGTTACGCATCTTTTCGCACGATTGTCTGTGAGCGCGCCGTTTTGTATTTCCCGCGCTGTGCCACGCCTATTTCCGGCCTCGCGGAGTTCTGGCTTTTGTTTCGGCGACGCGTCCTTTCCGATCTAGTCTGCGAAGCCAAGAACATGCAGTGGTAACAATTAGAATTTCGGAGGTTTAATTTTGTGGGCTGCTGTGAGTTTGATGATATGTATGTGAGCCTTTACTGTGAAGTGGATTTACGCCCCGATTTTCGAGTTATGGGAAGCCTGACTTCCACGCCGTTAGCGGAATTTTCCATGTTACCACGTGCTTCGCAAATTTGCCTGGGCACTTTCCAGGGTAAGTAAAGAGTTCGTGTCGAACGAATTTGTCTGTCTTGGTACGTTATCGTGGGCTCCTTCTTTCGTTATAGCACCTAGTGCTGGAGGGACAAATTGAGACTTGGACCACAGCTGGTCGTATTTGCATTGCGGGGGTTCCTTGCGCTGGGAATTTAGGATCTTCGCACCCACTTTGACCCCCTGTTGCAGAGGGTAACATAACTTTGTTTTGAGTACATTATGATTTTTATGCGAACACCTACTATTTTTGTAAATTTTGTTACAATAGTTTTGGATAAAATGCAACAATAAGTGCCCAATAGTAATGTCATTAATATTCAAAGCTTATTACAGACTACCGGAGAGACATATAGAATACATAATAAATTTTCCTAATGTCATAAGCAGTGCCAACCAATAGTCAAGGGCGCTAGATTCAACAACTTACCGTGACTCACTCTAATAATGGTTAATATCAAACGTCAACAATACATTTATTTACAATTACCGTAGTACACCAAAAGAGGTTTTTTAAGTACAATAACATAAGTAAATAGTACACGATCAAATAATATACGGGAATATATAATGAAAAGGGGTGTTATTAAATAAAATCGCACGGAGACTATGGACAAATCCTAAGCAAAATGAACTCCATCATGCGCTCCAAAAATACTATTTGATAACATAGCTAGATTGCGCGCACGACGAAACCTCTCCAAACGAACACGACATATTGTATCAAGAAAAAAGTAAGTTCTTCGCATAATACTATTCCTAACAAATAAAAAGGTGTAGTGTAAAATCGTAAAACTTACAAACGAAATGGCATTTTGTTAAACAACAGATGGTTGTTTAATAACAATATTAAGCCCCATTATACCTTTTTGGTACGTGGTTGTATACTGCTTTCAAAAGTTTCAATAAAAAATGTAAAATCTGCGATAAGTAGTTTCGATAGTGGGCATGATTCAATAAGCTAAACATTTTCCTCGTATCGGGAAGTGTGAAATGCGATGCCAGGTATTGGAAATTTTTGAACAATTGAAACACCTGACCGTAATAGCTGCGTCACGTGTTGAAATATCCAGGAGAGTCTGCCGGGACGGGCTCGCGACTACCAAATTTACGGATTAGAGAGCATTAGACCACGCGAAAGTAGAGATTGCGGGCGGCCAACAGATGTTTTACTTCCGGAATAGTGTCACATTTTGAGATAAACAGATGGGTGCAGTAATTCACCAAACCAATCAGATGAAATTTGCCGCATATTGTCAACAATTTTTTCGGCAGAAAATCCTCTCTTAAAACGTCATCAAAAGAAAACCTCGAACAAATACGTTGTGTAGCTTCAGAAATAAAATCAAGAATCTTCAAAATTTCCGAAAAGGAAATGGAGGCTGGAAAAAGTCCCCCACCGTGAAACTGGGCACGGGAACATTACGAAAGAAAGAATGCCAAATACGCATTCGAAATTACTAGATGATACTTAGCAACCTGAAATACACGATAGCGTTCGAAGTTGCCAGAGGTGCAGAAACAGCGGACCGAAATTCGAAGTAACACTTTCGGACCGTAACAATTTCTAATTTAAATAATGCATTATCGAATTTTGTTCACAGATGTTGAACTTTGCAGGTGTGCAGTATAGCGAAGTCGTAGGTATTGTCATAATTGTGACATAATTTTGCAAGAAAATGTAAAGGTCAAATTGACAATTAACCTCGAATTTCAGCATCATTAAAAATGTACTTAAGATTTTCATTTTTAATTATTAGATCACATAATTTTTGCTCATTTTAGATGTTATAGAAAAGATCTTGTGCATATTTCGAGCGCAGTGTCATTGCCGATTGTGAGAGATTGAGAGACACAATCGACAATGACCAACTTTGCGCTCTTAATACACAATATACCGGGAGATCAAAAATAAACTTGATCGCGAGAGCCATTGAAAACAGTCAAACTTGAATAATCTGTAACATACTTTTTGTTGACAACTTATCCCATGGCGATTTTAATGTTACCTGTCAATTTAATGTATAAATTTGGTTTAAATTATATATTTTTGCATATTTGTGTTGCTGATGATTAATTAGACTGTTAGTCACAAAAACTAATAATTCAGTTAAGTGTAGTTCAAATGTACTTAGTTTTATAAAGGGCAATGTAGACAGAATTTTTCATTGGCTCCTGAGACCAATTTTAGTTTTGATCTCCCGGTACTATTGTATTGTATCGCCAGAGTATACGATGGAATTTGTCTTCTGAGATTGTGTGACGCAATAAATTATGTCGCCTATGTTGGACAGCATGAAATATCCGATAATTGAGACGCTACTGTAATAATTGTTAAAGTTAACTCCATTTGAAATATTATTTTATACGATTTCATTTCAAATTACGCGGGAGTAGCTATAGAAATATGTAGCTTACTGTTTTTATTTATACTTGCGTATACTTACACTTTTATGATTTTTCTTTATTGACGCATCAGGTACCTAATATAATGGTAACATTAGTATTGTGTAAAAAACCGTTACACTCGGTTATCCTGTACGACGTAGCCGTTTACATCATGCCATATTTTCACAAAAAGTCAGTAACGTAATATATTCATTAATACATTAATCCATTTTATATAACCAGTCCGGCGAAACTTGCGTATGCTAACAAGCAAAATAACTGTATTTTGTCAAAACCCTTGATGATTTCTATTTAATTTATTCATGACGTAAGTTCTGGTTTCGTCTGTATTCAGTTTGCTGCCATGGCTACAGTAATTACACTCCTAGGGGAATTCTGATCGTTGTTTGCCCGTTTGGTACATTTCAATTTATTAAAAATTCATAGCGAGAGGATTTAACTCCATCTTGTAATTTCAGCGGATTGTTATCTGCTAATGGCCGCTCTTAAAACTTAGTCCTGAGGGACCCACTCTGCAATTTTGTCCGATGGGAAGCTTGTTAACATTAATAATTTTTTTGCGTACGCTTTTGTGTGTCATGGATGCTAATCTTCGGCGATATTTTATAGTCAGCCTTGGGACTCCGGCGCCTCATCGCTGCAACTTTATCCCTTGCTTTCATGGTTAAATACTTTCAGTTTCATTGCACGATGTTTAAATATAAATAGACGTTTACCTTGTTCATTTTTGTTTGTTACTTTCCCATGGTAGCTGCATGGGGAAGTACAGTAATAATGCAACCATTACAAGTCGAACAACGCATTTTAACGTTTGAGGGTTTCAAAAACGTCGATAAAAATGTTTGGAGAAAATCCTCAAATTCATATTTGCTTCTTCATCCGTTAAGGAACAATATTTATTTGTTCAAAATGTATGTAACTAATTTTCAATCTGTACAAACTCTTGGAAAACGTATCAAACCTTCACTGTTTCGTATATTGTTAATTGAATTCGGCCTCTAATTTACCCTAATTGTATGGGAAAGTCCGGGCGCCCTGTCTCGCCCATTGTTTTGTACCTACAAGAATAAGTGCGGAATTAAGGCCGGTAATCAGAAGAACCACGCCATTTGTTACTGTCGCATTGTCCAGATTTGCAACTGCTCTACGACATTTTACCACATCAATTTGCATCATAATCAAAGAAAGTGTGCACGCTGGTATCCACTCACATTATGTGCAGCCCACTCTTCCATGCGGCAGTACAATGAGGAAGACGAAATGAACTACATAATGCCACCTAATTAGTTATGTAAACACCCGCCTTGCAAGAACAACTCTCGCCTGCCGCGAAGGAAAGTGTCGGAACCTACTTTTACCTTTCTTCCAAAGAACAGAGCAAGTGGAACCTGCTTCCGCGCGGCGGACAACAATCGGCGTTCGCTGTCGTTATCGAATTCCCGGGGCCCGGGGCCCTCCACCTAGCCAAGATCCTAGCTATCAGCAATTGAACCTTGAAAGTTCAAACACCCACCTCTTCGGGAGGCCATTCCTCCACGAGGTCAAAACCCTTGTTCCCCTGGACGCGGGGTCAACGAAGAGGACCCTGTTCGGCCCAACCAAATTCGTTTATAATTATCCGCATCGGCTGTCGGAACTTTAACTCTTGCATGTTCACCTTCGCCAATTAGCAATAAAACAGACTGCTATTCGCGAGTCTTGCTGATGTGTGGAATGCGGCAGGTGCCGACTTGTTCCCACGGCTTGACGTTTTGTCCAATAGAATTTGCACGGTAGCAAATTTGCAAAAGGCAAGGTTCCTGTGGAATAGAAGCTTCAAAAGTCGTGCGGGGAGAACGAATATATCAGTAGGGGATACGCGTACTGCAAAGAAAGGAAACATATTAGATGATGGTGATGTATTTTTTTCTGAATTAATATACATATTGTTGTGCCAACTTGCTCCCATAGTTTGACCAACAACAATTACATGGTAGCAGATGTGGGAAGATTAGGGTTCTTATGAAATAAAAGCTTTAAAGGTCGTGGGGAAGAACGAACATATTAGTAGGGGACACTCGTACTGCAAAAATGGAACATATTAGATGATGGTGATACGTCTTTTTTTTTCTAAACCAATCGCCTTTATATTGTTCTCCCAACTTAGCTTATGGTTTGACCAACAACAAGTACACGGTAGCAGATTCGCAAAGATCAGGGATTTTATCGAGGAAAAGCTTAATGGTCGTGGAGAAGAACGGAAATATCAGTAGGGGACACTCGTATTGCAAAAAATGGAACATATTAGATGATGGTGATAGTCTTTTTTTCTAAATTAATCGCGTTTATATTGTTCCCCCAACTTGCTCCTATGGTTTGACCAACAACAATTTCACGGTAGCAGATTCGCAAAGATCAGCGATTTTATCGAGGAAAAGCTTAATGGTCGTGGGGAAGACCGGAAATATCAGTAGGGGACATTCGTACTGCAAAAAAAATGGAACATAGTTGGTGATGGTGATACGTCTTTTTTTCTAAATTAATCTCCTTCATATTGTTCCTCCCAACTTGTTCCCATGGTTTGAATAACAACAAGTACACGGTAGCAGATTCGCAAAGATCGGAGATCTTATCGAGGAAACGCTTAATGGTCGTGGGGAAGACCCGAATATCAGTAGGGGACGGACATTCGTACTGCAAAAAATGGAACATATTAGGTGACGGTGGTAAGTCTTTTTTTCTAAATTAATCGCCTCCATATTATTATCCCAACTTGGTTCTATGGTATGGTACAGTAGCAGATTCGCAAAGATCAGGGTTCTTATCGAGGAAAAGCTTAATGGTCGTGGGGGTAGAACGGAAATATCAGCAGGGGAACTCGCACTACAAAAATCTGGTGTGACACACTCACACAACTTCCTTTTACAGTGATCTTATAATTAGTCAAAAAATTCATTTTTAATTTTTAAGCATTTGTCAAAAATTTTCAAATTCTATAAAAACGGTACAAAATAGAGCGTTAGTTGAAGAGACAAATTTTCTCTAAAATTTTAAGCTGAATTAAAAAATGTAATAATGTTCTAGAACGGTAACTAAATTACCGTTCTGATTATTTTAGTAACCAGTAAACATAACTTACTGATTTGACAACAAACGCAGTAACTAAGTAAAATTGTTCTATCGTGCAAAAATCATGACAAAGAATCAAGAGCCGCACCTTCCGATTACAATAGATAAAAATCTGGTGTGATACACTCACACAGCTTCCTTTTACAGTGATCTTATAATTAGTCAAAAATTTCATTTTTAATTTTTAACCGTTTGTTAAAAATTTTCAAAAATTACAAATTCTACAAAAACGGTACAAAATCGAGTGCTAGTTGAAGAGACAAATTTTCTCTAGAATTTTAAGGTGAATTCAAAAATATAATAATATACCGGGTGTTTTATTTAAAATAGGAGTTAATAAAAAAAATAGAAAAAAAACAAAAGAAACCCACTTTAGAAGTATTCAACTGGAAAATCACCTATCTCACATCAATACACATTAAAAATGTAAGAAAAATGTAAAGTTTAAAAAAAATCGTTAGAGCCGTTTTTGAAAAAATCGAAAAAAACTGAAAAATCACAAGAGTAAACACCTACTTCCGGTTATGCGATTTTCTTCAAAAGCTTGCTGTCTCATCTACATAGTACACAAAACTTATATATGAAGTTTCAATGCCATACCTCTTTTCGTTTTTGAGATATTCTGTTCACAGACACACAGACAGACACACAGACCAATGAAAAAAAAAATGTTTTTTGGGATCAGAGGACTCTAAAACGTGAAGATCTGTTGAAAACTCAATTTCGAATTTTTGGGGTGAATCCAATACTTCCTTTATAGTAAAAGGAAGTAAAAAGTACAAATACCTAAGGTACAGTACTAAAAAATCTGGTGTGATACACGCACACAACTTCCTTTTACAGTGATCTTATAATTAGTCAAAAATGTCATTTTTAATTTTTAAGCATTTGTCAAAAATTTTCAAAAATTACAAATTCTACAAAATCGGTACAAAATAGAGCGTTAGTTGAAGAGACAAATTTTCTCTAAAATTTTAGCAGAATTCAAAAATGTAATAATATACCGGGTGTTCTATTTAAAATAGAAGTTAATAAAAAAAAATAGAGAAAAAAAAACAAGAGAAGCCCACTTTAGAAGTATTCAACTGGAAAATGACCTAGCTCACATCAATACACATTAAAAATGTGATAAAAATGTAAAGGTTGAAAAAATCGTTAGAGCCGTTTTTGAAAAAAATCGAAAAAAAACTGAAAAATCACAAGAGTAAACACCTACTTCCGGTTATGCGATTTTCTTCAAAAGCTTGCTGTCTCATCTACATAGTACACAAAACTTATATATGAAGTTTCAATGCCATACCTCTTTTCGTTTTTGAGATATTCTGTTCACAGACACACAGACACACAGACAGACACACAGACCAATGAAAAAAAAATATGTTTTTTGGGATCAGAGGACTCTAAAACGTGAAGATCTGTTGAAAACTCAATTTCGAATTTTTGGGGTGAATCCAATACTTCCTTTATAGTAAAAGGAAGTAAAAAGTACAAATACCTAAGATACAGTACTAAAAAATCTGGTGTGATACACGCACACAACTTCCTTTTACAGTGATTTTATAATTAGTCAAAAATGTCATTTTTAATTTTTAAGCATTTGTCAAAAATTTTCAAAAATTACAAATTCTACAAAATCGGTACAAAATAGAGCGTTAGTTGAAGAGACAAATTTTCTCTAAAATTTTAGCAGAATTCAAAAATGTAATAATATACCGGGTGTTCTATTTAAAATAGAAGTTAATAAAAAAAAATAGAGAAAAAAAAACAAGAGAAGCCCACTTTAGAAGTATTCAACTGGAAAATGACCTAGCTCACATCAATACACATTAAAAATGTGATAAAAATGTAAAGGTTGAAAAAATCGTTAGAGCCGTTTTTGAAAAAAATCGAAAAAAAACTGAAAAATCACAAGAGTAAACACCTACTTCCGGTTATGCGATTTTCTTCAAAAGCTTGCTGTCTCATCTACATAGTACACAAAACTTATATATGAAGTTTCAATGCCATACCTCTTTTCGTTTTTGAGATATTCTGTTCACAGACACACAGACCAATGAAAAAAAATATGTTTTTTGGGATCAGAGGACTCTAAAACGTGAAGATCTGTTGAAAACTCAATTTCGAATTTTTGGGGTGAATCCAATACTTCCTTTATAGTAAAAGGAAGTAAAAAGTACAAATACCTAAGATACAGTACTAAAAAATCTGGTGTGATACACGCACACAACTTCCTTTTACAGTGATCTTATAATTAGTCAAAAATGTCATTTTTAATTTTTAAGCATTTGTCAAAAATTTTCAAAAATTACAAATTCTACAAAATCGGTACAAAATAGAGCGTTAGTTGAAGAGACAAATTTTCTCTAAAATTTTAGCAGAATTCAAAAATGTAATAATATACCGGGTGTTCTATTTAAAATAGGAGTTAATAAAAAAAAATAGAGAAAAAAAACAAGAGAAGCCCACTTTAGAAGTATTCAACTGGAAAATGACCTAGCTCACATCTTTACACATTAAAAATGTGATAAAAATGTAAAGTTTGAAAAAATCGTTAGAGCCGTTTTTGAAAAAAATCGAAAAAAACTGAAAAATCACAAGAGTAAACACCTACTTCCGGTTATGCGATTTTCTTCAAAAGCTTGCTGTCTCATCTACATAGTACACAAAACTTATATATGAAGTTTCAATGCCATACCTCTTTTCGTTTTTGAGATATTCTGTTCACAGACACACAGACAGACACACAGACCAATGAAAAAAAAAATGTTTTTTGGGATCAGAGGACTCTAAAACGTGAAGATCTGTTGAAAACTCAATTTCGAATTTTTGGGGTGAATCCAATACTTCCTTTATAGTAAAAGGAAGTAAAAAGTACAAATACCTAAGGTACAGTACTAAAAAATCTGGTGTGATACACGCACACAACTTCCTTTTACAGTGATCTTATAATTAGTCAAAAATGTCATTTTTAATTTTTAAGCATTTGTCAAAAATTTTCAAAAATTACAAATTCTACAAAATCGGTACAAAATAGAGCGTTAGTTGAAGAGACAAATTTTCTCTAAAATTTTAGCAGAATTCAAAAATGTAATAATATACCGGGTGTTCTATTTAAAATAGGAGTTAATAAAAAAAAATAGAGAAAAAAAACAAGAGAAGCCCACTTTAGAAGTATTCAACTGGAAAATGACCTAGCTCACATCTTTACACATTAAAAATGTGATAAAAATGTAAAGTTTGAAAAAATCGTTAGAGCCGTTTTTGAAAAAATCGAAAAAAACTGAAAAATCACAAGAGTAAACACCTACTTCCGGTTATGCGATTTTCTTCAAAAGCTTGCTGTCTCATCTACATAGTACACAAAACTTATATATGAAGTTTCAATGCCATACCTCTTTTCGTTTTTGAGATATTCTGTTCACAGACACACAGACAGACACACAGACCAATGAAAAAAAAAATGTTTTTTGGGATCAGAGGACTCTAAAACGTGAAGATCTGTTGAAAACTCAATTTCGAATTTTTGGGGTGAATCCAATACTTCCTTTATAGTAAAAGGAAGTAAAAAGTACAAATACCTAAGGTACAGTACTAAAAAATCTGGTGTGATACACGCACACAACTTCCTTTTACAGTGATCTTATAATTAGTCAAAAATGTCATTTTTAATTTTTAAGCATTTGTCAAAAATTTTCAAAAATTACAAATTCTACAAAATCGGTACAAAATAGAGCGTTAGTTGAAGAGACAAATTTTCTCTAAAATTTTAGCAGAATTCAAAAATGTAATAATATACCGGGTGTTCTATTTAAAATAGAAGTTAATAAAAAAAAATAGAGAAAAAAAAACAAGAGAAGCCCACTTTAGAAGTATTCAACTGGAAAATGACCTAGCTCACATCAATACACATTAAAAATGTGATAAAAATGTAAAGGTTGAAAAAATCGTTAGAGCCGTTTTTGAAAAAAATCGAAAAAAAAACTGAAAAATCACAAGAGTAAACACCTACTTCCGGTTATGCGATTTTCTTCAAAAGCTTGCTGTCTCATCTACATAGTACACAAAACTTATATATGAAGTTTCAATGCCATACCTCTTTTCGTTTTTGAGATATTCTGTTCACAGACACACAGACAGACACACAGACCAATGAAAAAAAAATATGTTTTTTGGGATCAGAGGACACTAAAACGTGAAGATCTGTTGAAAACTCAATTTCGAATTTTTGGGGTGAATCCAATACTTCCTTTATAGTAAAAGGAAGTAAAAAGTACAAATACCTAAGATACAGTACTAAAAAATCTGGTGTGATACACGCACACAACTTCCTTTTACAGTGATCTTATAATTAGTCAAAAATGTCATTTTTAATTTTTAAGCATTTGTCAAAAATTTTCAAAAATTACAAATTCTACAAAATCGGTACAAAATAGAGCGTTAGTTGAAGAGACAAATTTTCTCTAAAATTTTAGCAGAATTCAAAAATGTAATAATATACCGGGTGTTCTATTTAAAATAGGAGTTAATAAAAAAAAATAGAGAAAAAAAACAAGAGAAGCCCACTTTAGAAGTATTCAACTGGAAAATGACC
Source organism: Agriotes lineatus (assembly GCA_940337035.1). NCBI lineage: Eukaryota > Metazoa > Arthropoda > Insecta > Coleoptera > Elateridae > Agriotes > Agriotes lineatus. The sequence continues at coordinate 9,180,806 of OW679199.1, read as the reverse complement.
TAGCTCACATCTTTACACATTAAAAATGTGATAAAAATGTAAAGTTTGAAAAAATCGTTAGAGCCGTTTTTGAAAAAAATCGAAAAAAAAACTGAAAAATCACAAGAGTAAACACCTACTTCCGGTTATGCGATTTTGAGACAGTCATCTACATACTACACAAAACTTATATATGAAGTTTCAACGCCATATACCTCTTTTAATTTTTCAGATATTCTGTTCACAGACAGACACACAGACAGACCAATGAAAAAAAATATGTTTTTTGGGATCAGGAGACTCTAAAACGTGAAGATCTGTTGAAAACTCAATTGCGAATTTTTGGGGTGAATCCAATACTTCCTTTATCGTAAAAGGAAGTAAAAGGGAACATATTAGATAATAGTGACGTCTTTTTTTCTAAATCAATCGCTTCCAAATTTCTACACCAAATTGTTCTCATGACCATGGCGGAAGAACATACAGTTCAGTAGGGCACACTCATATTACAGAACAGCGAAAATATGGTGATGTAGACATTTATGCATTAAGGGAGATTCGAATATGTTTTTTTCCTGAGGTTGACATGGTTATAGACCGACGGCCATAAAATTGAGGGAGAAATAATATGAAAAATCCCTAGGGAGTTATGAGTAGCTTTTCATATTTTGTATCTATGGCGAAAACGAACCGCTCCCATATTATAATACATATTTTCTTAGAACTGATATCTGAAGATTTTAGACTACTCGTGTAGTTTAACACAGTTTTGTAATCGTTTTGTAAGCATATGTATTGGTGCAGCTCCTTTATGTGTGTTAGTAAAACTTGTATGTTATCTAATCTGTCTTTGTTGTCGCAACTAATTGATTGGAACCATTGGCGTAACTAGGATTTTTGGCTGGGGAGGGCCAGGCCCCCCAACTAACCATAGTCAATACCTATGTTTACCTATGAAGACACACATACATGTATTTGCTTGTTCTTTGACACTGTTATACCTTGGGGTAGCCCCGTATATTTCTCCAATCTAATAAAACAAAGATGTGTGTCCAAAATGTGTTTTTATTATTGCTTAACAAAATATTCGCCTTTAAAAATTTACGCATTCGGCAAAACCAATTTTCAAAACATAAATTCTTCTATTCTTGAGTCACTTGAGAAACAAGGTTTTTGAAGCTTTCCACAGCATCTATGGGAGTTCCAAATCGCACACCACGCGTTTCATCCAATAATGGAGAAAATAGAAAGTAATCGGAAGGTGCTAGGTCGGGACTGTATGGGGGATAACTTAGCATTATTAACCCAGAAGTCTCTAAAAATTATTTTGTTTGATGTGATGATTAAAAGCATTGTCATGGTGCAGAACGATCTCACTCCTTGGGCGCCCTAACTGAGATTTTTGCATAACGTCGGGCAGCCATACTGTGGTGTACCATTCTGCGATAACCGTGCGTTTATTTTCAAGCACGACAGTTGTGATAGGTAGTAATTTTGAAAAGAAGCAACCAATAGTTTTCTTACCAACTATTTGACATCGCTTCACTTTAACTGGATTAGGATCTTTTGGAAACATCCGTTGTGCAGACTGCCGCTTAGATTCGGGTTCAAATGCATATATCCAGCTTTCGTCACCAGTTATGAGGTAAACTGCTTTAGATCTACCTTCGTCAAATATTTCTTATACCGTTCCATATGTTGTTGTGTTTCTGTTAAACTGTGTAGTATCCACCAACAACAGAATTTTATTACACCCAAATGATTATGTAAAATCTTGTTTATTGCAGTCATGCCGATTTCCATGATGTTTTCAATAATTCTATATGTGAGTCGATTGTCCTCCTGAATCATTCTTCGTACAGCGTCTATGTTCGTTTCGGTAACTGCTGAAATTGGTCCTCCTTCGCGAAAATCGTGACTGAAACTCGATCATATTTAAATTCGTTAAACCAGCAATAAAGAGTCATCTGATGCGAAGGCGCTTGGTCACCAAAAGCAGCACGAAGTCATCCAGAGCTTTCGTTCGGAGATACGAAACTTTGAAAGGCATGGTAAATAATGGCTCTAAAATTTTCCCTTCGTTAAATTCCTTTTTGCTTCACAACACTTATTACAAAATTAACTGTATAATAACTGTTGTAATTATCAAAAGTAAATTTGTACTGTTAAACTAGAAAACAACAACCATTTGTTTCATGGCAAGTATGATGCCCATGGTGTACTTGATCTATTGGTTTGCAGAAAATTGTTTACGCAAGCTTTTTGTGGACTGTATTTATTTTCTTTTTAGTTGAAAACTCATGACTTGAAGTAGTATGTTATTATTTTTAATTAAATCTGTCTGCTGGACTACATTGACACACACATATATGATGATTTGTAATAATTAATTGTGCCTACTAGCTTTGGGTGTAACAGGTACTACTATATGTATAATAATACTATATGTTTAAGTAGCAAATCAATAAATTATTTCTCAGTTCATAAACAACATAAAAAGTGGATAGATTACCCCTTGCAGCTCAATGAGGTTGACGGTAAAAAATATTATTCCAGGAGAAACGATTTTTTTCGGAAACATCTCTTGGTTTCCATTTACACGTTTTTGAGCCACAATAATCATTTTTTTCTCCGTATGGTCGAAGCAAATACTTTCTTGAAAACATCAATAGCCTCTTAATTGTTATTGTGATTTCTCTTTGTTCTATCTTGGGCTGGAAACTGGAAATTCAAGCACCACAAAATTCTCTTTGCTACATGGAACACCATTAAACATAAAATTTTGGATCGTACTCCAAATAGCAAGTCACCGTAAGTCTGAACTGGATGAGCCTTCAATAGATAGCTGTATATGCTCAGGGTAGTTAACGATGCACTCAAGTTTTCAGCTTTACTCTTTACTTATAGAAAACTTGAGAGAAACTAGCAAAAATGGTGCACAATTAACTAAAAAAATATTCAGACGAAAATAATATTTTCACAGTTAATTATTAGCAATACTAAACTGTATTTTGCACTAATAATGTTTTCTCTTGCATATTATTATTGACTAGAGCCATCCGCCCAACAGATGGAATTTATACTATAATGTTTTTAAGCCAAAAATAGTAATAAAACCAGAAAATGTGAAAACGTTTGGGGGTCAATTACGACTCTCGTAGTTAAAATGGGTTAATTATAAAAAAAGCAAAATTTTAAATTTATTTAACTTCTATTTTTCTGGGGTAGGCCAGACGGCACTCTGGGGAGGGCCTGTCCCCCCCCCCCCCCCCCGCTAGTTACGCCTATGATTGGAACTATTCAATCCAGGATTGTGTGAAATTCTTGATAAACTTCTCTGTGTCATACAATCCCTAATTCCCTGTTTCTTTTAGCCGTAGGTCGATTATAATTTGCATTGTTGGTGACCATACAATTCTAGTCCCCCTGTTTCCACAATTGCTGTCTCGATTATGATGCTTCTACTACCTTCTTTTAGTGTATGACTTCGAAGAGATTCTGTAGTTGCCAATTGGATGTAAACATTGTATCTCGTCTAACCCATCAGGATGATTTCTGCGCCAGTTTGTGTGGAAATGCAAAGAACTGAAACGTTTCTGGACGGGATATGTCGCGTTTCTTTGTATGTCTTTGCCGATTTGTATTCTCGTTGCCAATAATAGACGTTAAGCGGTAACGTAACTACGCTGTCGGTATAGTCTAGTTTAGTGGAATGCACTTGACTGCCGAGTCAGAGCTAGCGAGTTTGAATTTCTGCTCGGAATAATTTTTCTTAACTTATGCGGTTGCAAATTTAAATTCTTTCTCATCTTTAAATCTGAAATGCCACATTATCAGCGCTCTGGTGCATTCGCAATCTCCGCAAAGGGTAGGTATTGATAAATCGCCGACTCTATTTTAAGCCGATTTTCTCTGTAGCGGAAGTCGTCGCACATATAGCGCGATCATATACCGAATGATAACCACCAAATGTGGCTATAGGTATTTTACATGAGAAATAGTTTTTGCTAGATTTCTGATAGCTATTGCATTAATTTCTACTAAACAGCTCATAAAAATTAATTATCTTTAGTAGAAAGGAGCTGTTATTTAGTTGGAATTAATGAAGTGGGTACCAGAGATCATGCAAAATCCTTATGGCCAGGTTTCGTGGTTATCACTCGGTATATAACACATGATAACGGCTGTACCGAAGTATCGATAAGGAGCTTGCACTTTCTCGTCTTGTTTCAAATTTGATTTTCTTGTTGATTTGTTTAGTTTGATGTATACGACTTTTGTTAGACTTTTAAACTCAAGTAGTACGACATATAAGAAGACCTAAAGGTGCACACGGTACGACAAGGACGGGGTTTTACTTTGAAAGCGTAGCTGTTTATTTCTATCTCTTATCATTTCGGTAGAATCGTTGAAGGTGTAGTTAATCACTCTAGGTGTTTTCGGCGCACCCAACTCAGAAGAGACGTCCAAAGCACCAAAACGAGAATGATTCTGTGTACGCCAGTTACGCGAGCGAGAGTGCGAAGGGGGTGCTGATCGCCTGCTCCGCGTTCAGCGCATATACATCCCCTCCATTGGATTCAGAACAGCGAACGTAACACATGTTTTATCAAAGAAAGACCTTAGGTTCGCTGCCTCTTCTTATAGTATCTTTAAACATTGGAGTAGATATTTGGTGTTTATATGTTGACACCGCGACACCTAAAGTCGCATATTAAATATATCATCATGTTTTTTGCAATCGCTCTACTTGATCAACTGCCATGACATTGAATTAAGTCATTGTCCTTCAGTGCGTGCATCCATACTTCGATTACATTTTCTATTCAGTAGCTTAAACCTATAGTCCACTTTTTTCATATGGAAGTGCAAATGCCAAAATTCAAGACCAATATTGGCAAAAAGCAAAATCACTACATTGAATTGTGTTAGTACACAAGCTTCTGGTTATTTTTGCAGTGAGGTTAGGTTTTATGTTGAGTGGTTGACATGTTAATTATCTTAAATTGTAGCTCTGGCTATTATAAACTTGAAATGTGATTTTATAATTTGGTTAGAACTAGGTAGGTATTGCAAAGACATGTAACCTAATCTCACTGGAAATATAATAATCAGAAGCTTGTGTACGAACACAATTCAATCTAATGATAATGCCAAGATGAAAAAAAAATGACTATATTAAATTATCACAATTGAATAAATATAGCTTCATCATCATCCATCACCGGATAGGCTGTCCATCCTGTTCCGGCTCTAGCTACGCTCCATCTTTTTCTCTTCTATCACGTCTACCACGAGGAATATATTGATGGGCCAGTCTTGGATATCTGTTTTTATATATTATTGCCATGGGTTTGTCCATGAGATCTTTTATTAGTTGAAATATGGTTTCATGGTTTCTACAAGGCCCATACATAAGATGCATTGGATGTCAACCAAAGCGCGTCGTCATACGATCAGAAAGTAAACTCCAGGTAGTTGGATATAGGTAAACGTTTTTGTTTGTCAGTAAGTTATGTACAAAGTCTAGACGTGTGTAGTTTTTCTCATCATGTCATTGGCAATAACTACGTGTTTTGGTTTACATCCATGGCATCTCATGGGTGAATGGCTTGGAAAACTTTATTGGAGGAATGGAAAAATTTAAAACGTTTTCAAATCTTTTATAGCAATAGACATTGTCTTGAGTTTAGTGTATCCACTTAAATTGTATTGCGAGTAATCTCATTTCGTAGGAATTTATTTACGTTATTAAGCAAGTCTACTTTTAATTTCATAATGCAGAGCAGTAAATAGATACCACGTTGATGTAACCTTGAGCTGAGCAAATCCACTTAAAAAATTGCATAAAGTAGGCTATGAGTTGTAGCTATAAGTAAATTATTCCAATAAACGAAATTAGCAATTCAACTACACGCGGCTGGCGTTACTCTTTCAGAAAAATGTCGGCGATGAGTTTTTACCTTCATGCCTTTCGGTGACGTGCTCCATCTTATCAACGAGTTTGTTTATATTGTGTATAATAATTGTTTAATAAAGCTAATAAAATTCGGCCTTGTACTTCGGTGACGTCCATGTCTCGTGTAGTAAAATTACAAACTTGCTTAGAAAAGTAAATCAGATCTAGTTTTACATTAAAAACATATTAGAAATGTAATAATGCGAAAACGATTGTGTGAAATATGTATTTTTAAACATTTTAAAGTAATATGTAATTTGTTCTGTTACTTAACTTAATAACTGAAAAGGATTCATATCTTATCTGTTCATAATTAATAAACCCAAGAATAAAATTGCGTTGTCTGCTAACCTCCTCCACAAAACAAGTGCTTGTGTGTGTTTCAAAATGTAGAATGGAGTAATATTACGTTATCCAGTTCAACTCAACACACCACATGTGAGGACCGATTTCTTTTGATCAGTGTGGGCAAACAAAAACAAAGGTGTGCCGGCACTCCATCGTGTTGATAATAGTATTATGGGCGATGAGTATTTAATACAGTATCTTGTGCCAATCCATGCAGCACGCGGCTTAAACATCACGTTTTATTTAAAAATATGATGTGGGGATGTTTACACTATTACAATCATCAGTTTCATTGAGTAATTAGTGATGGGTCACTCAACAAGCAGACTGTTATTAGTAAACGCCGGATTTATATGCATTTGCATATTTTTTGCAAGTCGATTTTGTATTAACGCCTTCGGCTTCGTTTCATAATTTTCATGTCTCGTGCATAAACCTCAACTTTTAGCACTTGTTGCATAAATAGCTATTATGAATATTAGAAAAGCATTTAATTTAGTGCTCTTAGCTTCTAGCATTTCTTTTTTCTTCATGTTAATAGTAAGTAGAAGATTTTTTGTGCATATTTTTATTTTTTAATGCATATTTAAATACAGATTTTGTATTTTAGGTGGATATCTTACCTTTTTTAGTGCATATAAATCCGGCCTTTAATTATGAGAGGAGGCCGTTAAAAAATTATAAACAAAACTAATGAAATCATCGTTTGTTAATTATTTACAGTTTTGTTGCTAAACTTTGATCAGCTGAGGTCATTGTTTATGTTGCAAATACTTGCAGCAGATTTACATAAATTCCAGTCGATACGGTATTTTATTTTTTTTTCTTGCAGAGCTTTCCGTCTAGATCCTGTTTCTCGTTGTGGTCAGACCGCACTGAAACGCTGTTTTTCTCTCCAGCAAAAACCCCTCTGATGCAACCGTTTCCCTGGTAGATAGATAACTCTTTCTGTTATTAATGGAACGTGCAGTAATTCATTTTGGAATCACAAGCGTTCTCAGAGGTAATAAAAAATCCCATAATATCATTGATACAATGAATTACTCGTTACGTTGTTGAGTAAGATTACGGCAGTAAATCATGTTTCCCAATTTAGCGGTTTACCGACCGTAACAATCATCGTTGGCATTCTCAGTTTTGTATATGCCACTTCTATTAATTGACCTACGCGAATTGTAAGTTCGCGTTTGTTTTTCTGTAAACCTCCCATGTGGAATGAAAAGCGTACAAGGTGTAAAAGTGCACAATTATTTGTTGGACTTCAAAAGGAAATCTAATCGAATCACCCCCTCATTTCAACATTTGATATCTTGATATCGTTTACATGTATTGATTAGACCCTTACAACTTCTTTCGCCGTTTTCGAAGCCTTTCTCTTTGGTCTGTATTTACGTTACGGTCTTTCAAGTCACTTCGCTCCGAATCTTCTGTAATATATTGATTACGTATGTTAACACCAACTTTTTGCAGATTTAAAAACTTTTTATTACATATTTTATAAAGGGATTCCTGTTGTTTTCTTCTTTTACTGCGGTTATCTATCTATAAATTGATCGAGTCTTATATCTTACCATATTTAACTCAAAACTGCCTTATTTGTCTGAACATTATGATTGTAGATACGTACTTTAATTTTGGTGTTATGGTGTAGGTTAGCTTTAATCAGATGTAAAAGTAAACCCTTTTTATTTAATATTGTCTAGAGGTTACGTTATTGTCCAATACTTTTCTGTAATCTTAGAAGCTATATATGTTTTGCCACTATAGATAGACTATACTGTGCCATTTTACTTATATACTGTTTGAGGCTTTTGCGGTTACTCGAATTATTCTTGTTAACATAGAATTTCGGCTTAGACCGCGTAGTATTTAAGGATAAACACCCAGAAATCTCTGGCTTATTATGCCTTGCACCTTGTGAACTCAAACACGGATCTACGCGATGACCATGCTCTTTGGTGGCTTGTGTTGTTTGAGCACCCTGAAAACGAGGATCTTAGGCAGATTTGGGCTTGTTGCTGTTTGTGCACCCATATCGACTAACGTTTCGCAAGACCTTGCATCATCAGAGTGGGTGTCGCACTAAGAACTGAAGGTCAGTGTGGAGCTATTTATAGTCCTCAGTAACGCACAGTGGTTGTAATGCTTTAGATCGTGTATCACAGGAGTCCATGTTTTACTAAGCTTAAAACCATCTTCTCTCTGTATATTATTTGGATGTTGTTCTATTTCTTTGGTTTCACGTTTCGAGTTACATTGGAGAGAGTGGTCGTTCCATTGATCTAAGCATTCAAGAACATAAAGACGATTGCAAACACAAACGCATCACAAAATCAGCCGTAGCTGAGCATGCATTTGCAAATGGGCACACTTTAGAATTTGAGCATGCTTAGAGTACTTGCCTGAATACCTCCTACTTCCCGCCAGTGATGCGTGAAGACATAGAAATAGAAAAACATCCATATGATACAAAGCATTACAACCACTGTGCGTCATTCGGCCATGCCTCACGGATGATGCTGCACTTGAACAACCAATCAGCGTTACGTCATTTCGGGCGCATGACACAGGACTATAAATAGCTCCACACCGACCTTCAGTTTTTAGTGCGACTTTCACTTTGATGATGCAAGCTGCAAGGTCTTGCAAAACGTTAGTGAATATGGGTGTACAAACAGCAACAAGGCCAAATCTGCCTAAGTATCCTCAAGGTGCTCAAACAACACGAGCCTCCAAAGAGCATGAGCATGGCCATCGCGTGCTAGGCACATTAAGCCAGAAAATTGCTGGGTGTTTATCCACAAATACTACGCGGTCTAAGCCAAAATTCTATGTTGACAAGATTATTTTACCTCCTCCGCTATACTTAACACATTTTATATTCTGTACGTAGATCTTTTTGATTAAAGATATCACTTTGGTAATTTTGCAATATCGTAGGTCAAAAATATAGTAGCCCACTACATATCACATATGTACTTATGTATGGTTCTATATTAGCGTTATTTCTTTCAGAATATCTTTATTTGCAGTTATTATGAGAATCTACAGTTCTTTTATAATATAACGCTGCCTACCCATTGTTCTGCAGTATTTTCTCCTGTTCACATTTTTGTGCGCCATTCTCTTATGTTAGGTCGCCCGTCTTTACCTTAACATATCAAAAATATTGTTAAATTAAACGGTACCACTACCTTTTGTGGTTATGACTCCTGTGAAAGGACGTTCTTCCTGCTAATTCAACGGGTTGCGGCCGAAGAGGGCTTATAAAACCGAACTTAGTGCGCTAGTAATAGTCTTTGAGCCTACGTTAAGAGAAAGAAGAAGAAAGAGAAAGTTGAATAGAGAACATTCTAACGTTTAAGAAAGAGAAGAGCTTGTGCGAATTTGGGACTTACGCTTTAACAAGTTACTATATCTATATACTGTTTGAGGCTTTTGCGGTTACTGGAATTATTCTTGTCAACGTAGAATTTCAGCTTAGACCGCGTAGTCTTTGTGGATAAACACCCAGCCTTCTCTGGCTTAATTTGCTTTGCACCTTGTGAACTAGAGCAAGGATCCATTCGATGGCCATGCTCTTTGGTTGTTCGTGTTGTTTGAGTACCTTGAGAACGAGGATACTTAGGCCGATTTGGCCTTATTGTTGTTTGTGCACCCATATTGAATAACGTTTCGCATCAGCAGAGTAAAAGTCGCACTACGAACTGCAGGTGTGAAGCTATTTATAGTCCTCTGTGCCAGCCGCTCGGAGCGACGTAACGCCGATTGGTCGTTTAAGTGAAACGTAATCCGTTGAGCGTGACCGTATGACGCACAGTAGTTGTAATGCTTTAGATCGTGTATCACAGGAGTCCACGTTTTACTAAGCTTAAAACCATCTTCCCTGTTTATATTATTTGGATGCTTTTCTATTTCTATGGCTTCACGTATCACTCGCGGGAAGTAGTGAGGTATTCTGGCAAGTACTCTGGCGTGTTCAAACTCTAAAATCTGTCCATTTGTAAATGCATGCTCAATTACGGCTGATTTTGTGATGCGTTTGTGTTTGCAATCGCCTTACTACATTTAGATGGTTGCCCGTTGAAGTTTTCTGTTATATTGTAAGTATAACATTGTTCGCCAGGATATACTGTCTATTCTTTTCCATGAACGATATTTAACTCCACTGGCTTCTTCTTGTGCATTCAAAAGGGTATTAATTTCGTAGATTGTGAATCAGTGGCGTATTATGGCAGAAGCCTGAGAAACCCGCACTTGTGGCGCAGAATTTCAGGGGTCGCCAAATTGAATCGATCGACAAAAATGTTTCCACCTTTTGTCATGAAATATTAATTCTCAGGCATGTACCTACTGGAAATGATCACAGCAAGTAATTTGTGGATTTTGCTAACACTAAATAAAATATAAGCACAACCATGGTTAATACGCTACCGCTGTGAATATCTGGTTTGTACTATCTTTCTATTTTATTGTTTATGGATTTATTTGCTATTTTCTGTCTTCTTTTGTCAGTATCGGTTTTTTAAATGATTTCCATTAAGTTGTGTCTTCTCTGATATAGTTATTTACGGAATCATCTTGGAATATATGTGTTGCTTCATATATAGTTTCAGGTGCCCCTTTACGTATAGTTAGCTTTTAGTTTAACCCATGCCTGAGGCATATGTATCTTACTAGTACTACCACGTAATCCCGCATTAGTGCATTTAATTTTTTATTTATTATGATACTCATGATAATTCAACCCGACTATTGCGATGTGGGTATGCATAACTTCGTGGTACGGTAGATATTGATTATAACGACATTGGCTATAGCGACATATCGTCTATATTAAATAATAATAACATTTATTGTGCAATACTATGTAACACATTTTGACAACGTCAACAATACATATAAACATATAATAGAACATCGATAATACTGCAATACTACATAGTTTGAAAGACGAGTACATTAAATAAAGTACGTATTTATCTTAGATATTGCATGCATCAAAAACTTTAATCGTATAAAAAACATTTTTAGGAAATATTTGTTTACTGCATTTTTAAGTTGCTTAATATTTAAGTATTTAATATTTAATGGCTATTTAACAAATTTGGTTGCTTTTGAGCAGTCGTAATACAACTAGCAGTAACTAATTCGTTGCCCATTTGACGAATATTATAACTATTTGAAGCTATACATAGTTAAATGTCGTTGGATTTAAATAAATCACACAATGAAAAATAAAAAGACAAGGAAAAGTTAGTACTATGGAATTCGTCTAAAGACGGTCTGACGTCATCCTAATGTTCGTATGGGTCAAACTGATTAAGTGCTGCATCACTATAACAACCAGTTTCATGGAAATGATAAAACGTCCACAACTCGGTTAGTCAAAACCATGTCTATATGTGAAAATTATTAATAGAAACTGTTTTTTTTAAATAATTTAAGAAAATGTAAAACCAAAGTACATAATTTAATGATGTTTCTTCATTCCTTCAAAAATGACGTGTTTAAAAAAATCTGGTAAGGCAGACTCTGAAGATTTCAAGGAAAGCAAATGGTTTTATAAATTTTAATTCATAGGCTTTGTGTACATAAAATACAACATAATAACTTAATTGAAATATCTAATCTGTATCATTGGCGGAATCACCATTCCCTATATTTATAACAAATGGCTCAACAACTCAAGTATATCCCTGTCCGGCATACGCTACTCCCTGTATACATCTTTTGTAATTTGTAAATGATGTGATAACGTCAGACCGTCCTTAGGAGAATTCGATAGTATTTCCATAGTTATGAACGAAAATGTTCTTTGTAAGTACTCGAATAATGCTTTTTTGTTCGAAAAATAGAATAATTTTGTAGTTTTTAAGGATTTCACTGAAATCAGTTTTCTCACTAGAAAAGTAACAATAGCAAATTCGTTAATAATACTCACAACTAGGGTTTCCAGTCCCGGGATCCGGTCCCGGGACAGTCCCGGGATTTTACCACAAAAAGTGAGTCCCGGGACCACAGCCAGAACAGGCGAAGTCCCGGGACCATGTCAACATGCGTGCGTATACTCGATATCAAAGAATTAGGACGGGTATTCACCGACGTCCGGCGTACTACTCATGCCTCTTGCACATTTTGCATTATTTGCGTTTTGCGTAGGCAGGAGAGTTATTATTTTCGGTAGGTTAGAATTAAACCTATGTGTTGCTTCAGCCACATTTGCATATATTCTTCGATTTATGTATTTGTCTGTTTTTTTGTAGGATAATTTATATTTTTGAGTTTTAAGTGTGTTCGTTATTTGTCTGCTAAAGCGTTACGATTAGAATGAATTCCGATTTGCAACCTACCTTCCTTCTACACTAAAAAAACGATTTGAAGTCAATATGGCGACAATTTTATATATTGAAGATAAAACAATTGGCGAAATGTAAAGTTCGTTCCTACAAAATTATCATAATCAGAGGCAGCTTGACTTTGCAGTTCAAACAAAAGCAAAAGATGAACAGCGACAGACATTTTTAGTACCAGAAGAAAACAATGAAGTTGTAGACGAGCACCAATCAAATGATCCGCACAGAAATACTTTATTTAACTTAAAACACTAGTTTTTCTTTGGATATTGCATTAGGAAATTTCACCTGAACACTATTTCCCTTTCGGGACCATTTTCGGGATTTTCGGGACTAGTCCCGGGACTTGAAATTTAGCTCGTAAGTCCCGAAAACACTTTTGGTCCCGGGACTTGGAAACCCTACTCACAACGTGATTACGGCAAGATAGATTTTGGTCGTTAGCAAAAGAAATCAATTTATTTGCCGCACGGTGGAAAACTACCGCCACATTCGCCTAGTATCAGATACATATCTGCGTACTCTGGAAAACTGCATGCATGACTGAAAAACAAGGAACTTGGAACAATGATAACACCAAACAACTGATACGAAACGATTCAACGAGAAGTTTTACGAACATATTACAAAATGACATTAGCGACTATATGTCAGTCTTACATAGCTTTCAAGTTGTTATTATTACAATGTAAAAATAACTCCATTCCGTCCAGTGGTGCAATATCTTGAAAACTGTTGAGCAGCAAAGAATTTATGTTCTCAAAATCAAAATTATAAGTTAGGTAACTAATTTAATTACTGAAGGGGTGAAAGTTATACCTGGATATTTATTTTACTTGTAGAACTGTAAGTTACGGATACTATTTAACTAATTGTCAACCGTACGCATTTGAGAACTGAAACGAAGACCATTAATAACTCAATAACCAACGTGTTGACAACAAATTGGTACTAGGGTTTGTTGTTTAGTTTTTGGCATATAAGTACGTGATGTAAATATTCTCCGCGCGTTTTAATACACCTTCTATATCAAGGTTATTTTTTGATAGAAGTAAATCTAAAAAACATTTTCTTTATTGGCCATAATCAAGGAATAAAAATATATATTACTATGTATTTAACTTGTTATGTATTGTTTATTAATTTAAATAAAGACTTTTATAATCTCAAAGGGGTCGGGTCTCTACATCCTAGCAAATATTATCTTGATTTGTATAAATTACTGAAATACATTAATTTGCTCTCAACTTAATTATTGTGGTATCTTTTTAATAATTAAAAATTATAAACGCTTTGTATAATGTATAATTACTGGGATCGCTATAATACTGGATATTATTTAACTAATGGGCACCACATTCAAAAATGGAGATCCAACATCACAATTTCGCAAAACAAATTCGTTATTGTTCGACAAATATCAGTGATTATGTAATTAAAGCATTGCCTAGATGATAACAATTACAGTGAGAATACACGTCACAAACAAAAAACATTCAGAGGGCGCATCCGCCGGAAGTGCACAAAAAACTGACGTAACTAAATTCAGTCTTTGTAGGATGAACTTTCTTAACTGTTCTGTTGCTTTTTCAATGGAAAACAGGGCTTAACTCGAGTCCCTGGCAAGTCCCACGATGCATGGGCCCCTCTTTCTTCGTTGGCGTGCCTATACAAGCTGCTAAACGCCCTTCAGAACGACTTCTGTAGCTCCACCGCTGCGAAAAACGCCTCCAATTCAGCCGTCGTCTCGCACCTAGGGCTCCAACTGCTCCCCACGAACGTCGCTGGCTAGCTGTAGCTCACCGGGCTCCAATTACACTGCTCGAAGGTCGTACACAATCTCGAAAAAAAAACACCCAACACTCGATGCACAGATCAAACGTTTTTTATTACCTCTGCAAAGCTGCTACGAATTACTGCAAGATACTACAGTGTACTCAAAGGATATAGAATTAATTTTCAAACACACTGAATTGGGAAAAGGGTCGTTATTCATATATTAACAATTATTTATTTGGAGAAGCCAAAATAAGACCACTTCACAGCTGGGCTTCCTTTCCCCAATTGTTCGGCTTCGAACTTACATTGTGTTACATTATTTCCAAGCCTACTCTGATTACATTTTGTTCAAATCAAGGCTAACACTATTTTTAATACTGTTTTACAAATTATTATCAAGGCCAATGCTATTTTATACTATTTGCAAAATTAAACTACACATTTCTGGAACATTTTATAAAATAATATTTGATATGCTTGAAATATTATGAATTGCTATTATAATCACAAAGGCTTAAAATCTGTTCATAGCAATATACTTATAGAAAATAGGATCAAAACCTACACATATTATAATAAGCACTTATTTCCTTAGATATGCATGGTTGCATGTATGGCTTAAATTGAGATTGAGAGACGTGATTAACCAACAATGTTAGGTTAGGTCATGTGGTCTGAAGGTATATACTAAAATATGCACTCAATACATTTGTATGCACGAAAGTGCTGAAGTATGCAATATACGTAAATTAAAATTAGTGCCGTTTTATTTCATGGGATACATAAAGATCCAACGGCATTTAAACGGTGTGTCAATATTTTCGAATGTGCATTGCCCAAAACCCGTGCACTGATAATAACTTTGCGATACGGATACTTAGATTATTTATTTATTTACGCAGACTTTAACTTCTGTACTGGAGTACTAACTAATTGAGATTATTCATGCCGTTATAGTTTGTGCCAGTTATAAAGGTTACATCATTTATTTTAACCGCTTAATTAAATTTTTTCAATCTATGCAAACCAGATTTTATGTTTTGTTAAAAAGCAGTTTTGACGAGCTTGGTAAGTAACATCGGCGAATCCTGTGACTGAAAGTCAATTGCGAGGTGAAACTTGCCATGTAGTGAAGAATTAAACTGCAATTGGTCAAGGATTAAATGAATAAAATGTTTCTACTAAAAGGTCTTCGTCCGTCCACATTAAAGATAATAGGAGTCATCATAGCTCGTTTTAAATAGATAGGCCACAGTTCTAATCAGGGATTTTTTCTGAGAAGTTGAATAACAGGCATTGACTCGATGAGTCAGCCCTGGTCATCCTCGTTACGCACTGCGACCCTTCCCTTTACAATTACTGAATTGGTCGTAGTCATAACCTCACTGCCTTGTAACACATCCACACAGGTGCTCAAAACCACCGTTGCAGAAAGCAAAATGCAACCGTCTGTTCTTGCCAGAGTCGGCGAACTTGGAATTTTAAAACAAGAGCTGAGTCAGCCAACCTCGCCCACAACTCACCTGCAGTTTCATTGTTGTTGTTTTCTATTTTCGCTGCAAACCGTATCGACGGACGATTATATTCAAATGCACGCGTTCTGACTGCGGAGTAATTGCAAAGCAACATTACATTTTTGCATGGATTTGCTTTGCCATGAATATTCAACACTGGCGTCGGTCGATTCCGTTAAAGTAATGAGATTTGTTATTCCTGTTTTAATTGAAACTTTGGCTGCAAGGGGCTCGGGACAGGAAAGATGATAATTAAGATGATTGGAACGATCTCGGCTGGGAACTCGATTAAAAGGTTCGAAGGACGTCAATGGCGCTACCGAGTGCTTTACGGCTACGTGTTTTTTAGTATCTGTGATTGTAGGTGTACTTTAGGAACTGGATCATAATTTCAAAAATAAACCCCACTCAACGGCCATGGAAACAACTGTGACTGTTCATTTATAATGCAGAGGTTGTTCCAGTGGATGGTATTCCAGATCGAAGCGAAATCACTATGTCGTGTATGTGGGCTGCTCAAGCTTTCCTGTGTAATTTACCCGATAATTTTTCCTACAAAGTGAACCTCTAATGGACAGTACTTAGAAAAAATGCGTTTTAAGATAGTAATGACTAAAGCTGATAATTATATGCACTCAAAAGTACGAAAATACGCGCATATATATGCATACATTTTGTTCAGTATATGCACCCAAAGTTA
Source organism: Agriotes lineatus (assembly GCA_940337035.1). NCBI lineage: Eukaryota > Metazoa > Arthropoda > Insecta > Coleoptera > Elateridae > Agriotes > Agriotes lineatus. The sequence continues at coordinate 9,164,171 of OW679199.1, read as the reverse complement.
TAATATATGCACATAATATGCTCTAATTTTTTTGAAAATAAGTAGGAGTATTCTAAATAATGTAAAATTTTCAATTATTTTGTATGAGTATATTTATTTCTCTAATTTTTATTCAAAGACGTCATTCATTTTAATGTTTGACTATATAAACATGGACTGCCAACACCAACTTCACGTTGTAAGCAACATAAAAATGAGATTTCTCCTAACCCCACCAGACTGTTATTCACCCAACACTCTTGAAATGGATTTAGTGTTGGCCGATTCTTTATACACTGCTTCTATGGGAAAAATGGGGGTTGCTGGCAGTCTATGTTTATATAGTCAAAGCTTTTAACAGGAACTTCCCCTTTCCTCTGCTCATTTCGATACGCACACTGCACTCCAATGGCAGAAAGTGACAGTATATAACTATATATCTCAGTTGTACATAAAAATTTTATTAATAAACTTAATAAAATAGTAAATTTTACAAAAAAAAATCAAAAAGTTCTTCAACGGCCTTGGAAACAACTGTGACTGTTCATTTATAATGCAGAGGTTGTTCCAGTGGATGGTATTCCAGATCGAAGCGAAATCACTATGTCGTGTACGTGGGCTGCTCAAGCTTTCCTGTGTAATTTGCCCGATAATTTTTCTTACAAAGTGAACCTCTAATGGACAGTACTTAAAAAAATGCGTTTTAAGATAGTAATGACTAATGAGACAGTTCATGGTATGGTACTATACAAAATGTTCATTTAAGAATCAGGTGGCATGTTTTATTAGCTGTCAAGTATTTCAATTTCCATCGTCTGACGTTTGGTGAAATAACCAAACCTCTTGTTAGATTTATAGATGTAATTAATAATAGCACTGTAAATATTGCAATTAGGTACACTTTTTTGCCACTTTGTTTTGTTACCACCATATTCTCTCCCCGTCCGCTTCCCGTAAGTTTCTCCCCTTTTGCGGACGTACATCATCACTTTGAACCCAATACGTGCAGCTCTTAACTATTATTTTGGTGCAAGTGCAGTTGATTATTCCTGTTTTGAAATTTTGAAACCATCATCTATGAGTGTATCAGTCCACAAAACTGTTTATTGGAGACGCTTGTCCCTATCCTTCTCTCAAGTATATTAAATTTGTCATTGTTTGTGAGCAAATATAGTTTATTTTATATCTCGCATTTGAGATTTTCTTTTTTACGCATGCTTGCATATATCTGCATTGGCCTTCATGCAATTACGGAAAGGAAGTTGAATCATAATCATTTCAGGTTTCGTATTAGTAGTGCATACAAAAAATTGTCAACAAGTTATCGTGTGGCCTTTGTTGATGTAACGATTGAAAACATTTTAATCAACCTTATCGAGTTTTGACTAATACAGCAAATACTTGCCCCTGCGATGTTATATTGAGTCATATTTTACATACTGCGTCTGATCATAAAGAGGAAATGGAATGTTCGGCATCCTCAAATGTGATTGTGAAACACCGATACAGATCTGTTTTCTAATTTATTTAGCACTTTGTAGTCTAAACAATGTAGGCGTACGAACCATTTCGCTTATCTTTGGGCACTTTCACTATGGTCCCTATTCAGATTTATCGTTCTCGCCATTCAGTGCTAATAAGGAGCCCCACTGTTTGTTTTGCCGATCACGTATCGTGCATGTTGTAGCTCTTTAAATTAATCAAGCTGATTGTTGCATAAACTTGACCTCCTATTTCATTATCCTCCTCACCTGAACAAATTTAAGGATTTTAGTTTGCTGTTCAACAATAGAACTTTTGTAGTTCCATTTATTTTAAAACTGCCCTTGTGTTTGGTTCAAGTTATTTATTTAAAAACATGTAAACACCAGCTAACTCAAATTCGCCTGACTAATTACATTTGACCAGAAATTTGAGTACACAATGGGCACTATTTTCCTTGTCCATCCAGAAGTTGTCCCTTCTGGCTCCATTCCTCTTCCCATCTCTCTGGCCATATTTCTCGTTACGGTTCTATTTCTCCAGGTCTATAAGCTCGCTCCAGATATACTAGTAGTAGATCAGTAGCAATCATTATCGTTACCACTTGCGTAGCCCTCGTTGAACCCTTCATGTCCCTATTTTTCTCTCTACTTTCTCGATCACCGTTCTATATTTGTTTGCCTGTAAATTCTTGTTTCATAGGGTGTATGATGGAGTTTACCACCGAAAATATCGCTGCAGTGCTCATACAGCGCCCTACCGCCATTTTTTATTCCCTTTCTGCCAAAAACTGTATACATACATATATTTGAGGCTGTGCTGGCTCGCTATTTCTATATTTTTCACCTTTTCCTTGACGGAATTACTCCGCCATCGTGATGCCTTTGGGTATCTCCGCCCTTAAAACCCTGTCGTAGTATAAATTACATAATATTGGGCCCAGAATAGAACCTTGGGGGATCCCAAATGTCATCAAAGCTAAGGTGGCCTCATCATCTATCCTATCTTGTAGGTAACTGCAAATTAGTCTGATCAAGTGAAGAGCCACTCGTCTTATTTTTAGCTCGTTTATTACCTATTCCGTTCCATGGGAATGAATTGCATAAACGCCTTTTGATCATCCAATGTTATTAACACTGAGTATCTGTTTTTGGAATGTCTGTTAGCTTCCTTTGTACCGTTCGTTAATCGTTCGTTGCTTACCATCAAATCCAACTCTCTCAATCTTCACCTGTGGCCGTTTATTTAGGATCTACTCGAATAGTTGATCTGACTTCCCAATGAGAGTCAGTTTCCTAATTTTCTATTCTGCACTGTTCTACTCTGGCCACAGTCCTCGTACGCTATATGGAACGGCTGCCTCCCCTTGTTTTATTATATCATAAGCTGCTTTGATTTCAGTATTAAGGTCACAACAAAAGGCAAACTTTCTATTTAATAAAAACAAACTAAATTAATTGGCTAAGCAAGCGTACTTTTAAATAACATAATTCTACTAGCTTACGACCTAAAGTACTTAAAAGTTCACCGCTACAAGTTGTAACGAATACGCGGGCTATTGAAAAAGTCGCAATAATGTTTCTGGGGAGCTGCATGTTGCAGTTCTTAATCACGCAAAATCAAAGATGCACACGGCTCGCTTCAGCGGGACATGGGCGGGGTTTTACTCCGAAAGCGCAGGTGTTTATGTGTAAAAGTCAGTTCAGTAGACGCGTAGTGATGGGTGTCACTCAGTTGTTTACTCTAGCCTGAATATATTTGTGACGCTCCCAACTGAGAGGAAGACGTCCACCGTCGTGAGAATTTTGGAATCCTGTTGTATCAACTCACCTGATTTTCAACTGATTGATGTTTATACCACTCGTAAACGCGACTGCATATTTGTCTTACAATGTAAAATGCTTACGATGCCAGCTTGGTACGTTGTATACAACCAGTGATGTAAAATTACCGTAATATATTTTTTTGGTAATTTACCAAGGTAATTTACCGTTTTTTTTACCGGAATAGATTCTCTGGTAATATATATTTTTTGTAAATTACCTGGTAATTTATATACTTGGTAAATTACCAGGTAATTTACACTTTTTAGCAAATTACCTAGTAATTTATACTTAGAACATTAATAGAAAATTAAGAAATGATTATACCGTTATTACTTAAGAAGTACAATACATACTATTTCATTGTGATTGTATTTAAAATAAAACAATACATATTAAACAATAATTATTTTTATACGTTTACATTATGTAGAATGTAGGCACCACCGCACAATACAAGACAAGGTAAATGCTAAAACTAAATTAAACACATACACTATACTTTCATAATAAAAAACAAGTACATAATTGTTAATGCTCTTCTGCTTCTGGTTCTGGTTCTAGTATGTTCACATCCGAATCCGAATAATCTGATGATTCTTCTGATGAAGTGAAAACTTTTTTGAAAAGGTTTAAATTATTCTGTATATAAACCAATTTTCCAGCCCTATCATTAGTCAATCTGTTACGTTTTTTTGTGTGTATTCCCGAATGTAGAAAATGATCGTTCCGTGGCTGCTGAAGTGGGGGGACAGTTTAAAATTTCCGAAGCTACTTTACTTAACTTTGTTGTTGAACACAGTGATTTCCACCATATTACAGCAGGCAATTTTCCTTCATCTAGACTTCTCCATACAAATTCTTTAGCAAAAAGTCCATCTTGAGCTTTATATAGTGCAATTTCACTCATAATTAGGGATGCACCGATACCGATACTCGGTATCGGCATATCGGCCATATCGGCCGAATTAGGGATATATCGGTATCGGTCATATACTCAGTCAAATAATTTGTGTCATGTCGTCTACTTTTGCAATCTATAGTTTTAAATAAGACTGGATCCGGAGTAGTGACAATAACATTGATGATACGTAGGTTCATTTCGTATGTTGCTCCAACCATCGATTTGCAATCCAACCGTTTTAGCCTCACTTATTTTTTCGTTAACCATTTTCTTAATTTTATTGCATTCCTTAACAAGCAAATCATTTGAAAGTTGATGTCTAGTGGGTAGTTTAAGTGATGGTCTAATCTTCTTAAAAACATTTTTCCGGTGAATATTTTCGGTAAAACTCAGAGGTGTGTTGGTCGCATAACAAGCTCTTGATAAAAGTTCCCAAACTGAGTCCTACAAAAATAATTATCCTTTTTTACCGGAAATTCATTATTACGTTATTTATCTCTTCCGTTTTATCCATAAAATCAACAAAAGATTCTAAACTTGAAGCACTGGTACTAGCAGTAGCAGTACTGGCACAGGCACTGGATGGTCTAGGTCAGTGATTCCCAAAGTGGGCGATACCGCCCCTTGGGGGGCGCTGGAACGATCCAGGGGGGCGATAGTAGCCTCGGGTGCATTTGTGGGGCGTGAATAAAAATAAGGAGGCGGTGAAAGCTTAAGAAGGAAGGGAAGATAAGAAGATTTAGAAAAACCGTTCGTACATATTTCATCTGTTGTGTAACATAGTGTAACATTATTTTTCAAATAAACACACTAAATGCAAGTTACAAATTTATTTATCCCATAAAGACTATGTACCATTATTAAATGTTTTTATTCTTCTTCATGCCATTTGTTACTATATTTATTCAGTCTGTTTATTTAAATTCGTTTATTCTCCGTTTCTTTAATTTTACTTTATCACATCCTTTAATACACCATCCAGAAAGTAAATATCATTATAATAAAGGGTTTTCATTATTCAAATTTGCTTTTACCATTGATTAAATAAGAGTTTATTTAATCAATGCTTTTACTTAAAATACAGGTTACAAATACAGAAAAAAATGGTTATTTTAAAAATATCATTTTCTCTAGCAATAATAATAATTTATACCAAATTTCTATATGATATATTTTATTATAACATTTTATATTCGACTTTTTCAGATAATTATTTGAGTTTGGCTTTCACTTTAGTTACCCTATTCCAATTTTCAGTTAATACAAATTAAAATCTAAGCTCCGATGTTACCAAATAATTATCCCAACTAAATCAACTTATATGCTTGAATCTTTTTAATAAACTATTCACAATTTAACAGTAACTGTATTGAATGTATCATTCATTAAACAATTCTCAAATATTTATGTTGTGCTTTTAATGTGTAAAATCCCCCCTTGTACTTTTTAATTGCTAAATAATTTAGTCTTTCAAAATAATCTCCTACCTAGAAATACTCTTATATCAAAATAATCTCCTACCTAGAAATACTCTTATAGATAACTATCAGTTTCAAAAAGCTACCACTACAATATCTTTCTGTTTGTTCGCTTAAAGAATGTAGCTTTCCAGGGGGCGCTGAGTAATTTTTTGTCTGAAAAGGGGGCGGTAAGCCAAATAAGTTTGGGAACCACTGGTCTAGGTATACGATGTCTCACCGACGCAGAAGATATAACTTCGGAAGTAGATGAAGATGATGCAATTGACATTCTAGTCGTACTGTTTCTATTCTGATTTACCGAATCTGAGTCACTATCACTCTCTGTCTGTGTATCTCTTCAAAAAGGTTTGGTATGTCTGAATATAAATTAATTTTCAAAAAATAACAAATAACCATAAACAAATCGTAGGACCTACCTTTATGAATTTTAGGGTTATTTGCCTTGGATTCATTTTGTAGGGAATGTCTTAAATTTTTGGGGCAAGGAATGCATTTTTGAATTAAATGCGTTGACATCCTTGTCACATTCATTGCATAATTTTGACCACAAAACTTGGACTGGTAATTTTTTTTTTGAGTTAACAGTTTTTGCTTCAACAAAAGCTTGCAGTACATTTTTTTATATTATCTTTCCTACCCATTATTTATCTGGAATACAAGTTAATAAACATCAACAGTAATGATAGTCGGTCGATACCATAAATATCAGAAAACTATGAAAAATTATGCAGGTAATACTTACATTTTAATAAAAATAAAACCGGGTTCAGGAATCTACTGCTACTAACGAACAGAACACAATCATGTTAGTACACACACACCCTTGAGACTTAAATGACTGGAACCTAAACGTGCGTAATTAATAAACCCCAATCTCAGCACAATTAAAAAATAAAATAAGATATGATTGCAATTTTTGCACTGCAGATTTGCCAAGGGCCAGCTTGTTTTGTCTAATCTAAAATATAAGCGCCATCGCCGCCAACGCAGCAAGCGATTTTGTTTCAGATTTCAAGGAAAGTTGAATATGATGTTCGTAATTATTTACCTATCCGTAATTTCTCGGTAATTTACCGGTAATTTATGACGTAATTTTCGGTAATCAAAAAATGGTAAATTACTATAAATTATGGTAAACAATTTCAGAATTTACAGGGTAAATTACAATTTTACATCACTGTATACAACCCATCATATTAAAAGAAAGTTTTCAGCTGGCAGCCGTCACCGTAATACACTTTGTCGTAAAGTAATTTTACTAGACTGCTCGAAGCCGAATGCAAGATTCAAGAGTTTCGCGCAGAGGGACGAACGAAATGTTGCTCTTTCGAACGGTTTAAGGTCAGCGGTGTGCGCTCGAAATTGTACGCGGGAGAAAACGAATATAACAACTTTACTGATTAAGATTTTTGCTCTACCCCGTACCTCGTACATTATTTACTTTAGATCGACATTGGTGTTATTTTAGTCGCAGAGTATGCACTTATGTTATATAACAGTAATAGTGTGATCAAGTTATTAATAAAAACCTTTTCCATTTTCTTTTTTTGATGACAATAAATACATTTGATATGGATGGTGCTGAGGACAGGAAGACTTTTAGAGTCCCTGTATATATGCAATAGTAAAATATTGTTGTGGTCTTAACGCTTTTAATTTTATTTTATTTAAATTTACTATTGTTCTCAGGGTTTTATCAAAATTGGTTCTAAATCTTACCTTTATGTCCACAGCTTGAGCATGCACTTGTAATAACTTTAATTGTTCGACGCTTAATCTCTGGATTACTGTTGTATGTTGTATACAGGGTGTTAATAAAAAAACTTTACACACTTTAGCAGGTGATAGTAGAGATGAAAACAAGAAAAAAAATTCTAATACACTTAGGTCCAATACTCCTTGGTTTTCGAGATATGGAATTTTTAAATTTTTATTTACACCTCTTATGAATGCGATATCGCGTTATCTGCGAAAAACGAACAATCGCAGAATACATGTCAATCAACATTTTTTTACAAAAAAAACTACAACAAACAACGCATTTAGCGCACTCTAAAGTTATCGCAGAAGATGTTCAAACTGTCGTCCTTGCTCTTGTAAACAAAGTTGCAGCCGTCGTCGAAGAGACTCACGCACTTGATGGTAAACACCTAGAGTCCTTAGTTGTTGGCAGGCGTCTACAATTCGCTGCCAAAGTTCATCTTCTGTGTTCACTTCAGTGGCGTAAACAAGATCTTTTAAGTACCCCCAAACAAAAAAATCGCATTCATAAGAGGTGTAAATAAAAATTTAAAAATTCCATATCTCGAAAACCAAGGAGTATTGGGCCTAAGTGTATTAGAATTTTTTTCTTGTTTTCATCTCTACTATCACCTGCTAAAGTGTGTAAAGTTTTTTTATTAACACCCTGTATAATTAGGACATACATAATAAAATTTGTAATACGTACTTTAAATTTAGGCAATTGTAATTATTAAAAACTAAAAATATATCTGCATTTGTCATATTTAATAACCATTATTTATATACTTGTAAACTAATTATTTGCATTCAATTCAATTTTATACTAACTATACTGTATGTTTACATAAGTTAACTATTTAATTATTAATGATTCTTTAATTGAATTGTTGTTTATTTTATTCAATTTATTATATGTTAATATTTCTGTTGTTTAATTGAATTCAATTTCTTAAGTAGCAGATAAATGCTTTACTTTTCAGATCTGTTTTTATTTTAATTGAAGGTTTTATACACTTACTTGGCAATGTCTTTTTTCTTTGCGCCCTATTTATCTTCTATGCATTCCAATCCAATTGATATCTGCATCAGTTATCCCTCTCATTGTAGTCAGCAGTCCTTTTTGACCACAAGTTTTATGCACTCGCTTAGTCTTTCTCGATTTTACACTTATTTCTTCTATATGGCACTCTTTATTAGTATGACACTATATAATTGTACATACCAGTATTTTATCATGTAAAATTGAATATTTAATTCCGTTTGAAATTGATCTTGTGGCAATCGAGTTAATACATTTTACTTCTTTTTATTTTTAAAATACCCGCCAAAAACCTTTGTTATGCAAATACCAATCGATAATACAGATTTCTATTTTCAATCTTTAGTATTTGTCATTAATCATACTTTTTATGTTCAACATTTCTCAATTGTGTCTCCCATTATGTAATGATATTAATCCTTTTATACACCAAATATGTAAGAATTAACCTTTTTGTTTTATCTTTTACTAGCAAGATGCCCGTTCTTCGTACGGGCTACAAATGTTTTTTCTTCTAAATCTTAAATGAATTCCAGGGCGCACCCCTATCCCTCACTCAATACGCTAAACTAACAAACGCCGCAAAACAATATTCTAGGTAAAAAGGACAAAGAATTCTTCACGTACCCCCAGGAAATGTGTACATAATTGTCATTTCCCTTGTATTTGATAAAACTATAGTTTTAGTATAACAATGAGATAAAATTCAAATATATATATATACATACAAAATAAATGTTGTATTCATAAATTGGTGGAATTTCGGAAATACTCCTATTAATTCTAAGAGATATTGAGTAATTCGTAAAAACACAGTTTACACCTTTTTCACCCCTTAGGGGTGGAATTTTGAAACATTCTTTCAGCCCATATTATCCTGAAATAAACCCACAGCGAAAAATAATTAATAAATTTAACGCCCTCCTCCTTTTCAGTTTTCCCTTTTTACCGCTTTAGGGGTAATTTATATATAATATATAATCAATTAAACCACTTTCTAAATATTTTAAGAATACATCTATATGCCAAAAAGCAATGGTCTAACTCAATAAACATAGGAGATAAGAAAGGTTCTTTAATTCAACCCGAATCCAGATTTGCATCTTTAGGGGTTGAAATGTGTTTTTAGACACTTGTATTGGAGACCTATGCGAGCAAACACCAAGCCTATATCTTATCGGGTTTAAGAGATATTGAAGAATTCGTGAAAACACAGTTTACCCCTTTGTACCCCCTCAGGAATAAATATTTAAGTCCCCTTAAACCGCTTTCTAAATATTTTAAGAATACATCTATATGCCAAAAAAGAATGCTCTGGCTCAATAAACATAGGAGATACGAAGGGTTTTTTTAATTCCCCCCGAATCTAGATTTGCACTTTTAGGGGTTGATTAAGGCAAAATTATGAAATGTATTTTAAACACTTATATTGGATACCTATGCAAGCAAACGCCAAGTCGATATCTTATAGGGTTTAAGAGATATTGAAGAATTCGTGAAAACACAGTTTACTCCTTTCCACCCCCTTAGGGGTAAAATTTTAAATTCCCTTAAACCGCTTTCTAAATATTTTAAGAGTACATCTATATGCCAAAAAAGAATGCTCTAGCTCAATAAACGTAGGAGTTACGAAAGGGTCTTTAATTCACCCCAAATCTAGATTTGCACTTTTAGGGGTTGATTAGGACATAATTATGAAATACGTTTGTAGGTATTTGCGTTGATAATCTTTGCAAGTAAACACAAAGTCGCTATCTTGTTGGGTCTAAGAGATATTGAGGAACTCGTAAAAACACATTTTACCCCTTTTCACCCCCGTAGGGGCGGAATTTAAAAAAATCGCTTTTAACCCATTTTATTGTGAAATGGAACTCAAAGAAAAAAAATTCATAATTTTAACTCCCCTACCCCTTTTCAGTTTTTCCTCCTTTTACCCCTTTAGGGTTAAAATTTTTATATTCCCTTAAACCCCTTTCTAAATATTTTAAAAATACATATATATGCCTAAAAAGAATGTTCTAACTCAATAAACATAGGAGATACGAAGGGTTTTTTAATTCACCCCCAATCCAGATTTGCACCTTTAAGGGTTGATTAAGGCAAATTCCTGAAATACGTTTCTAGGTATTTGCATTGGCGATCTTTGCAAGTAAACACCAAATCGATATCTTATCGGGTGTAAGAGATAGTGAGGAATTCGTGAAAACACATTTTCCCCCTTTTCACCCCCTTAGGGGTCGAATTTCAAAAATCCCTTCTTAGCACTACCTTACGTAACAAATTGAACCTGCCACCCAAATTTCAAGTTTCTAGTACCAGTGGTTTCGGCTCTGCGTTGATTAGTCAGGGTTATGACTTTCCTTTATATATGTATAGATGATAATATTTACTTCTTTCAGATAAAGCCTGACTAACATAATAATCTTCAATTAATTTGAATTACAATTGTAACCACAAATGGACTCTTTATTAATGATTTGCTAATACCATTGTAGGAAATAGAAATTCTAATAATAAAATGAAGTTATTCCCATCAATGTCCTTTTATGAACATTATCATTAAGCTGAATTAGTATTATTTCATTTTAAACTGCTTTGTCATTTTAAGACCATATCAATATATACAAGTACTCTAGACATTAAAATGAACAACACCGAGAGATTATAACGGTAATTGAGTTGTCAATGTGCCATATGAAATATGCAAAGGATCACATGTTTTAATACATAGCGAGAGTATAGCAACAAAGATAATAATCAGAAATTAAGCAAATCAGATAGTATGTATTTACAAATGGACGACTACTACAGGGTTAAATCAGATGATCTGTTGTGCAAATTCGGTCCATCTCTAGTGCAAATCAAGTTCACTATGAAGGAATAATAATAATTAATACGTATAGAATATAACTGTTGTGAATTAATCTCGATTGATATAATTCTAGCCTTTAAACTGGGCAAATGGGACTAATGAGAAATAATTCAAAATGGATGTAAATTCCATAATATTCCATGAAATGGAGAAGTCCACGAGATTGCTATATGTATTCTAAATATGGAACTTTGATAACGAACGCTTTTCTCTTGTTAGCCTATTTTAGAGGAGGTACATTGAACTAACTAGAACAATACTTAGTGTGTAATTCCCATAGAAAATTTATCGTAGATTTACGATATTCCGATAAGCTTCTGATAAGGCGTTGGTAATAAATATATAAATATAAAGTAATATGACCGTGAAACGATATTAACGCCCTACACATATTGGGCATTAGAACATCGCGATTGGAACTTCTCTAATGCTTTTTATGCGGTTTAAATCAGCAATATTCTGTGATATAATTTTTTTATTATAACCCGTTGAATTCTATTGTACATATTTGGGTTGAATCAATATGGATAAATAAAACAACAGCAAAAAATACCGAAAAATTTGTTAGCAATTAGGTAGAATTTCCCTTTCACCCTGTACTTGAAAGGTGAATACATGGTGTATTGTTGTTTTATTTGCATTCAGCATTGTGTTCCGGTGATTTCCAAAGCAATTGTGCGAGAGACATCATAATAAATCACCGTTTTCTCCCGCGGACGCAAAAATTTCATTTGCAGCTGCGAGGAGAGCAGTTTGGAAAATTAAATCCGCCAACGACGTTTCATTTTCGGGACTTTAGACGCTCATATTTCTGTTGTCGCACTCGCCGACGAACCTCGCTCGGGATTTATATTTTATCCGCGTTATTTGCGTCGTTATCATTTCATTTCCCCACCATTTCCCGGCCGTTTCCACGGTTAAAAACGCTACATGTCCGTGAATGCCTGCTCAAACTAGATTACCACACGTCACTGTGTTTTTAATGCGGCTGCAAATTAATTAGAGCAATCGATTTCGCTGATGGCGATAAATGCTGTCGCAATCGATTTCGCATTAGCCGCCGAGGAAATTATTGGGAATTTATCTGCCCTTTAAGTAAAATTAAGCTCGGGCCGTTACGGAAATTAAAATGATTTTCCCTTGGAGTTTGTCGACTGCGAATCCTGCTCAGTAAATTTAAAGCTGATAAGAATGGATGATGTTAATGATATTAGAGCCATGTTTTTTTTTATAAGATAGTTGGTTTAAAATCGTTACAAAAGTATTTACTCTTTTAAGATACATACCGAGGGCACATTGATAATTGACAAAACAAAGTTTCATTCAGAACATTCCTTTCATAATCCCCTGTCAAAACTCAAAACCGTGTTTTGAATTTTATAGAAATGGAAACGGAGCATACACATCTACGAATGAGCTGAAATGTAAGGTTATTCATCAACTGTTCGTCCTATTCTACCATTAAGGATAAAGGAGTGGGTTGCTTTGAAAGGGGCTGAAATTGATATTAAAGACGAGAATAGACATGCTTGAAACTGTGGAGGGTGTGTACGCACTTTGCAAATCCTCGAATTTTCCTAAAACGAATAACACTGACATTACTAATCTTGTTTGAACGTACGTGTTGTATGAAGTGTGTACTATACAATGTATGAAACTTAATTCGCCACTACAATTCAGAGACAAATGCCAGGTAACACAAAAATGTATGGGAAAGGTGAAGGTTTAGGTTTTTCGGATGAGTATGTGGTCACGATCGACTATTTAGAACAGAAAACGATTACTAGGAAGTATTACTGAAACTAACGCATCTGAGGCAAAAAATGATAAAGAAACCAATAAAAACTAGTCATAGTATCGTACTTCTGCAGGACACCGCACTGCCTCACAAGTGCAAAGTTGCTCACCACGAAATGGGCTTTGAATTGCTAAAATATTCTTACTCGACTGATATTGATTGCATTCCCAATTCAAAAACATGTTGACGAAATTTGGTTATGCCCGAATATGCATTTGTTGCAAAGAATGTATTATCCTGAAAAGATTGCCTTCTAACCCGATCGATCACTTATCAGTTCGCCCTGGTACACCAACCCAGTCCGATTCGATTCCGCATAAATCAAAAACGCCGAAGGTGTACAACTTGCATAAAAGGATAGTTCAGCAAAATTTTGAAACGCGTTGTTTCGCAAACGTATATTTCGGAAAATGTCACGTACCACTTGCACACTGACCCGGTTTACGGGCGATCAAAATGCCAGGGAATTGAATTAATTTCGGCCATATTATTTTTAGTGTCGCCGCATAAACAGGCTTAATTGGGCAGAGATAATTAGTGCTCCATTGTTCGGATTTATTAATAGGATTGCCAAATATGACGCTGCGGACCCGGTGCACCCACGCCGCCCGTAAAAGCATTTAGAACGGCTTTACGCAAAACTCGCTCGTGACTCGTAAAATTGGGAAATGGGCTAAAACATAAACTGCCCGTGTAATGTTGCGCATTGCTAAGTGTGAATTTTTTAATGCAACAACGAGGGTTCAGAGGTTCACGGTAACTCAATAAATGGAAATAATCTTTACCAAGCCATCCATTTGCAATAAACTGGAAGTTTTACTGGAATGAATCGTGGAATGTTTTTTTTTTAATTTGCATTCAGCGTCAAGTCATAATAATAAATATGTCGTTTCGCAAACTGTTAACGTCCATAAAAAATTGCTATATTTGCAGTTATCTAGCATCACAATTAATGTAGGTTTACTTGCTCTGAAGTCGAAATTTAAACAAAAAATCTCGAAAATATCAATCTCAAATTAGAACACATACGGGTAAGCGTTTGTAAGAGTTCCTTGAGGTTTCCAAAATACGATTCTATGAAAGATACAAATGTGCACTCTAACTGGCGAAAAGTCCACTTCAGTTTCACTCAGAAACTGTAATTTTCGAATTAGAACACATACAGGTGCCCTTTGTAAGTGAGCTTTTCGATGCTCCTTGATTCTAGAAACCAAAAAATGATATTTTTAGCACGACTCCATGAAAAACACAAATGTGCACTCGAACTGGTAAAAGTCCAATCCACATTTACAAGTATGTTCGTTGTTTCACTAGAAACTTGAGCAAAACGAGCGTTCTTATAGCCTCCAAATCGAGCCGTCTAATAAATTAAAATTGAATAGTCGTGTTTATTTTCACTTTTAGAGCAGTTTATAAAGATAATATTTTGATGCTTACGAATTTGATTTTCCCACAGTATACCTGAAAATATTTTTATTTGCTAACATTGTATTGTGCGCAATGATTTGTTTTTACTTTGTCTTATCATAATGAAATTTTGCATCACTTATCGGCCATTTTTTAGTGTTTATTAAAACACACGAGATGTTTTTCAACAAGTTGTATTTATGAGTTGCAGTATTTTTCACGAACTGCGTTGCTTTGTAAAATTCTATGAGATGTGATAGCAAGGTGTAGTCGCTATTCCAATGTTTTATAAGAATTTACTCCAGACATAAAGTTGTTTACTAAACATACATTTTTAGCCATTTTTTGAGATAATGAACAAAGGTATGGAGCAGCCAACTTTTGTCAATAGCATCCGAAAGGAGGTAATCAAAATCACAGTGGCCTCTAGGTGTTTTTCAAACTATCCAAAACTGGAAAGTGAAATCGAATATCATGACATCTGATCATCGTTTGATCAGACTGGAAATTAATTCTAACAAGCTTCTGGATATTTCCTACCAAAATCTCAGGGCAACAGCCTGGGAAAGTTATCGTTCCATCTTGTTTGCCAAGGGGGCTAACCAGAATATACACAAAGGAACAATAATTAATCAAAGATGTTGAGCAACTGGCAAGTACAATTGTCTCGGCTTATGAGAAGGCTGCCCTCTCAGGGAGGCTCGAGTTCGTAGGGTAACATGGTGAAACAGCGTGCTATCAGAGATGGGACGCAGGCTTCCAGGGGTACTTTCAAAACTGCCAAAAATAGGTTTTAAAATGAGTTAAGGCGCAGCAAAAGCTCCGGCTGGCAGAAATACTGTGTGCAGTTAAGCTCAGTATCAGACTCTACCATACTGATGAAACACTTAAGCCGCGAAACTAGTCAAGGAGTGGGAGCGTTAAAAACGCCGACGGGATGTGGACCACATTCAGGGAGCAGTCATTACAACACCTCCTGGAAATCCACTTCCCAGGAGACAGCACCCATGGCAGAACAGGAACAAATTTGTATAGAGAACTGGCAGGTCGCTGAGGGGTTTGTAACGGAAGGTGCAGTCACATGGGTACTACAAGAATTCGAACCCTCTAAGTCACCAGGGCCAGTCGGAATTTTACCAGCATTGCTTCAAGACCAGCATAGCAATGGGATGAGTCCCAGAACAATGGAAGGCGGCCAGAGTCATCTTTATTCCCAAGACGGGAAGGGAGGACTACAATCGTTTAGGCCCATTAGTCTTACATCCTTTCTTTTAAAGACCTTAGAAAAAGCATTGATAGGAATCTAATGGAAACACACCCATTTCACAGAAATCAGCACGCATATAGACTTGGGAGATCGATCGAAACTGCACTCCACGCTATGGTGCACAACGCACAAGATTGAAAGGGTACTCCACTATAGGGAAGTGGCTCTTGCTGTACTCCTTTACATTCAAGGAGCATTTGACAAGACAAGAACGGCTACAATATGTCACAAGCCTTACAGGCCAGAGAAACTCCTCCCATTTTGGTCAGTTGGGTGATATGGAGGTTGATATGCTAGATGGATGGTTCTCGAGTGGCGGAAACGCAATCCTCTAGAGCAGGAATTATATAGAATAGAAGGCCGAGGGCTATAAGAAAGCTATGCTTTAGGAAGATTCACCACGGTATTCCAAGCAGAAATGATGCCATTATATAGGTGGCAACAAGGAACGAGGTTGGGACGTTGCCTGAGCAACAAATTTATATTTGCTCTGATAGCCAAACCTCACTAAAAGCAATCTTCTCGGCAAGGACAAGATCAGCTCTTCTCCAGGAATGTAAAGAGAAAAAGACGTCAAGCTTGTCTGGGTACCGGGACGCACAGGAGTCCAAGGTAACAAGAAGGCAGACCAACTAGAAAAACTCGGAGCCAAGGAAACTTGTTCTGTACCGGAGTCCCTTCTAGGTGTAACAACACAGCAGCTCTAACCGAGTGGGCATACAAGAACACTGAGAAAAAGTGGAAAGGGTGCAGGGGTTGTCGACAGGTAAAATACTATATAGCACGGTTCAAAGAAATCGGTCTGGCTAATGGAAAGGAGCCAGAGAACCACAAATCTTTTGATAGGGATCTCAGGCCACTGTAAACTAAAGAGACACTTAGCACTGATAGGAGTAGAGGAAGATCCCATTTGCCCGAGATGTGGGAGGGATGAGAAAACATCCTTTCACTACTTGGGGGAATGCGAGGCGTATTAGCGACTGAGGTGTAGAACCTTTGGAGCAGCTACTTTTAAATAGAAGAGTTCAACTTTCTACCCTGGGCCGATATTCTGATCTTAATTAGAAAATCAGGACGGTTTAAGCATGGAGAAGATGATAATGAAGGTGGTTGAGGGGATGGCATGGGGTTGATAAAAATGGCCTATTGTGGCCTACTTGCTAGATTTCGGTCTCCCCACAACTACTACTGCTACTACTACTATTACTAGGCATTTCTTCAATACTTTATTTTGGCACTAATATAATTGCAAAAAATCAGTTTTGTTTAATTTTGAATGCACATTTAGTTCTGTTGATGTATTATAAATATGCTCAACATGCAGTTGTTTTACTATGATGGGTAGCAGTTAGAAACCTCTTGCTATGGTTGCAACACCTTATCCTAGTAGAGGTTTAGCCATATGACCATAATAGTAGGTGACTAAGGTCTAAGACAGTTGGTACTCTCCACGGCTAGATCTTGCTCATAACATAACCATAAAAAATAATACTTATAATACCACAGACTTCGCAACTCCAAGTTCAGTAATATCAATTCTAATTAAAAATCGAATTCAGAAAAAAGATACATTACACAACTTTTTAAATAGGTACGTTAAAAACACTTTACTCTTGCAATAGAATCGCTTTTCTGAAGTTATCTCCATGTATAGTTAGATTTAAGTTTTAAGCCAAACAATCTTTTATCAAAAATAAGTTTGTCACAAGTAATAAATTTTTTCGTTGACCGCTTGTTAATTTCAATATTAATGAATTATTTTTCCTAAAAAAGGTTGGATTAATAGAGTCATTAATACACTGTTTTTGATAAATACACTCTTTTTCATTAATTAATTGTTTTTTTAAAAAGGATGGATTAATAGATCTATTAATACACTGTTTTTGATTAATACACTCTTTTTCATTAATTAACTGTTTTTGTGATTTTGACGTTTTGGTGATATTTTGCATGGAGGTTAGTTGTATTAATCAAAATTTCGCCACAAAAAAAGATTTTGCGGTCAACGAAAAAATTTTTTAATCAACTCGTTTGTTATGGGCGATTAATAATCTCAACTATTAAAGGCACTCACTCGCCATCGCTCGTTCGTGCTTTAAACAGTTTCGATTATTAATCGCCTTCATTAACACACTTGTTGGTTAAATAACTATGGGTTTCATTAATGTATAGAGAATCGTCTATTAATGACCCTTATTAATGAATGATTTTTTTATTAATGAAGATTTTTAGAAATCTATTTATGTTGGTGGCACTGGAAGTCGACGTCAAATTCGTGGTTAGCAGGTTAGGTTTTGCATCAGTTTGTGTCAAAACTGACGCAAAACCTAACCTGCTAACCTCCAATTTGACATAGACTTACAGTGCCAACCTAAAAAAATCACAACCATTTATGGTCACCCGGTACCATTAATGTCAAAACTTTAAGTGTCAAATTCTTTTCATGGAATAAAATTAGATTTTCTTCAAAATAATAATATACGATCAAGAGAAAAATATTGTAACTAACTCGTATGTTAATCGGCGATTAATAATCTCTACAATTAACGCGCTCGGGCGTTAAAATGTCTCGATTATTAATCGCTCTCATTAACGTACTTGTTTGTTAATACATAGTATATTACACAACAACTTTAGAAAAGTAAAGTTTTGCTAAACGAATATAGCTTGATTGGGTACGAGCGAGCGAAGCGAGGGAGTAACTTCAAAAGCTATATAAGTTTAGTAAAACTACTTTTCTTACGAAGTGTGTATACTATTTTTTCGCATTTTGTATTAGTATTTATAAACTTTACGTTTATATGTAAATGCATTATACCACATGTCCATTAAAAAAGGCGGCTGTGAAAATTCAAACTTATTACTTCCTTTTACTATAAAGGAAGTATTGGATTCACCCCAAAAATTCGAAATTGAGTTTTCAACGGATCTTCACGTTTTAGAGTTCCCTGATCCCAAAAAACATATTTTTTTTTCATTGGTCTGTGTGTCTGTCTGTGTGTCTGTCTGTGTGTCTGTCTGTCTGTCTGTGAACAGAATATCTCAAAAACGAAAAGAGGTATGGCGTTGAAACTTCATATATAAGTTTTGTGTACTATGTAGATGAGACAGCAAGCTTTTTAAGAAAATCGCATAACCGGAAGTAGGTGTTTACTCTAGTGATTTTTCAGTTTTTTTCGATTTTTTCAAAAACGGCTCTAACGATTTTTTTTAAACTTTACATTTTTCTTACATTTTTAATGTGTATTGATGTGAAATAGGTGATTTTTCAGTTGAATACTTCTAAAGTGGGTTTCTTTTGTTTTTTTTTCTATTTTTTTTATTAACTCCTATTTTAAATAAAACACCCGCTATATTATTACATTTTTGAATTCACCTTAAAATTCTAGAGAAAATTTGTCTCTTTAACTAACGCTCTATTTTGTACCGTTTTCGTAGAATTTCTAATTTTTGAAAATTTTTGACAAATTTTTAAAAATTAAAAATGAAATTTTTGGCTAATTATAAGATCACTGTAAAAGGAAGTTGTGTGAGTGTATCACACCAGATTTTTAATAATATGTTGGTGGAACTGTAAGTCTATGTCAAATTCGAGGTTAGCAGGTTAGGTTTTCCGTCAGTTTTGACACAACTCCTAACCTATCTCGAATTTGACAGTGACATTACCATACAGTAAAGTGATATTTCTATGCACCAAAGTGCCACCTTATTAATCGATTTTGAATTTAGTAAAATACTAACACATTATTATACAAAATGCGAAAAATAACTATTATGCGTTAGACAGAAATAGACATATATGACTTAAAATCTAGTATCCTCTCTCCCTATGTACTATTTTCTCGAGTAAATACGATTTTCGAAGTTCAAGTGACACAAATTAGTCTTGGCATTTGTACTTGTGCGAACTATCGATGAAATTGCACTATTGCAAAATTATCACCTGGATTCAATTACCTCCATTGAAACATTAAAACTAAGTTAAATTGTGTTGCTACACTTTTGGTTGTTTGAATATAGTAATATGTACTGCAATATTTGAAAATATTTGTTTACATTGGTCGAATGCAGGCTTTCACGGCCGTTGTCCAGAATGATAGGTTCTTCCGGGTTATGCCGTGGTCGTCGATTTGAACTTGACGTTTCGCTGCTCAAACTTCTGAAGAAGCTGACAGCATTTCAAGTTCAAATCGACGACCACGGCATAACCCGGAAGAACCTATCATTATTTTGTTTACATTCATTTGAAAATGTATCTTACTTATCCTGATCATCTTTTACCAATATTTGACATAGGTACTTAATTGAAAATTGTCTACGGTAAACGAATAATTTTTGTGATATTTATATTATCAGAAGGATGTTGCACACTCATTTTCTAAAAACAGGTGACAAAACGGAGACAAAATTCGGGATTATTTGTTATCACTACTTTGCAGTAAAATCAGACGTAATAAATAATGTAA
The DNA here is from genome assembly GCA_940337035.1 of Agriotes lineatus. Classification (NCBI taxonomy): domain Eukaryota; kingdom Metazoa; phylum Arthropoda; class Insecta; order Coleoptera; family Elateridae; genus Agriotes; species Agriotes lineatus. The sequence continues at coordinate 9,143,910 of OW679199.1, read as the reverse complement.
TTTTTATCAAATGTTTGGAAATATTTCTGTAACAACCCAAATATTTCTGTAACAACCCAGCTGTAGCAACCAGATCTTGCAATATCTTTCAAATTTATGTTCAATATGGAAAGCACGAATCCTTTGAATGTGAGTTGACCAAATTCGTTCATATTTTTTAAAATTTCAGTTATGCCCAAAATTGGTTTATTTGAAAAAATTGCAATAACATCTTCATATTTAAATACATGTTTGCATCGTTAAAATTTCAAATAGAATTTTTTTAACTAAATTGGGGAATACATAATATGAAATCAGTGTCTATAAAGCTGTCAAGATTCGGTTATCATTATAATTCACGAACGAATAATTAAATTGATAATAGTAGTTTATTTATCTAGAACAAAAAGTGGCATTTTAAAGACGAGAAAGTTGTTTACGTCCGAGGCGTTAGCCGAGGACGGAATTACTTGCGAGGACCTTTAAAAACACTTTTCGTTCGTGGTGAATACAACGGTTTATTTCATACTGCAAGTTTAATTAATTTTAAATGAAAAGTTGTAAATCATTTCAAATGTCATGTCAACAACTGACGTATAATTTTAAAGTACTTGAACTTTAAAATTTTACTTTAAAGTACTAGGACTTTAATGTTCCATTTTTTGTACAATAAATAAGTTTTAAAGTACTTGAACTTTAAAATTTTACTTTAAAGTACTAGGATTTTAATGTTCCATTTTTGTACCATAAATAATCCGAAAAATGTAATTTTTGACATCAGTATGAAATAAACAAAATAATTATTAAGTGGAATATTTTGTTATCCATGTTTGGAGGCTTGTTTTCTTGTAAAACACTTCCATCTTTCTGATCTTTTCCCAATCCTTGTACTTGTTTATTAGTTGAACTCGGAACTATATAGTTTTTCCTTTTCCGCCTGGGCTATTATAGTTTTGTGTTACCAAGAGCACTTTCCAACCACATTTGTATGTAAATCGATAAATCCTTACAATTCACATTTGCATATTATTTCGACGTGCCTCACATTTTATTGAACTCGGACCGGTTTCCATGAATTTGATTATTAACACGATTAATTAGAGATTACGAGATACATAATTATTAATTTATTGGAACTTTACAGTTTTAGTGTTCTAGAACTGGTTGTTAGCAACAAATTGTTATTGTGGCTGCGTGTTTTTCCAAATTGCCAGTAAATAAGTAAATTTGAATGCTCATGGCCGGTGGTTGTTTGTTTCGAGTCGCGATAAAGGAACCCGAATTCTAATCTATATGCGGTAATTAACGCTCACTTATCAAAGCCCCACAGAAGCAGGCCCTCTCAGGCGATGTTATTGAGCATTCCATCACTTTCCACTCTGCACAAGCAGACAACAAAACCATAATCTAATGATTTCCGCCCCCATGCCTTTGTTATGCGATACGGGGAGTTGCAGCATCCTGCTAATTATCAGCCAGTGATAAGAAACGCGGCGATCTGTGAAAATGGCCTTTCGGTACCATATCCACGCCATAACCGGTCTCTTTTTATTTTTCGGCCGTGATCCATCCAACATTAAACAGATCGACGTAAACAAGATTATGTCGGTTTTATTGCACTCAAGGTTGCGAAAAAAAGTCTGCGCTGGGGTTTGCTGGTACCAGTCTAGCAGTGACCGAGTTTGAGAATCTGGTAATTACGCAATGATGAACTAACTTAGGAATTTTATAAATTCCAGAGCAAACAGCCGGCGATTTATCGATTTATTCATGAAAAAGATATCTTGGTTTGTTTTACATTGAAGTTTTTCTAGTTTAGTTGTGAATTTTATCGTTATACTGTTAAATGTAGTATCCATTGTGTCACTATAAAAAGTATTTGCAGTGTTATCGATGATAGGACATACTAATATGTTTACGATGCCATTATTTTTTCTGCAATTTTAAAATGTTCACGTCAGATATGTATCGTAATGGTATGATGCTTACAGGAAGTCTGTTTGCATTGCTAACATACGAATATGAAAGAAATACCCAAATAAGCCCATAATTGATATTCTATTTATTGCAACAGTAAGTCACTGGTAAAGATTGGTAATTACATATGACATGATTAGCAATAATAGTAATTTATTATACAAGACGATAAAGTTAAATTTTATCCACGAGTGAATCGTTTAACGTCGAGACGAAGTCGAGACGTTAATGATTCAAGAGTGGATAGAAATAACTTTATCGTCGTGTATAATACAATATTTTTTTCTATAGCAAGAACTTTAACAATTTCAAAAGAAAATAATGACAGTCAATCACATTTCAAAATGTCAGTAGCTAGATTGGGTTGCTACGATAATACGAAACTGTCATATTTAATTTAAACAAAAGTTAGAAAATTAAATTACTTTATCTATCCTTGATGTTAAAGTGCTACTTTATCTACCCTTGCTGTTAAAGTAAAACTTGACCTTTTGTTTTGAGTTGATAAAAGCACACTTTAACATGTGCTATAGAAAAATTGTAATTTAATTAATAGAGGTTAGTATTGGAATAGAACAGTATCGGCAGGCTTGCGTGACTGACAGATTAAATGGTGTAACGTCAAGGCAGAATAATGAATTTACTTAAGCACAGGGGTGTTGCAAAATTTTTATGCAGCGTTCTGTATTCTTATCTTTAGGCCAACAATCGATAACGCAGCTGAAGGGTTACAAAGAAAGTACAGGAATTGAAAAAGCATTTGAAAAGCAACCTGAAATGATAGAAGACTATAATACAGTGCTAAATAACTTGTGAACCAGTGTTTTTAAACTAAAGTGCATAAAAGCAATCAAAGTGCGGTTAAAGTGCTCCGGAATGGCATTTAGCATAAACAATTTAGTACCTATTTAAGAAAAAACATTGTAAAAAAACTTACTGTTAATTTGTTGCTATGATACCTAGACGTTTATTTATTATTGTTTATTAGGGAAGCCAAGCCAGAAGCCGTGTTATAATATTGGCTCCCAGTTGTTGATTTTGATTTATTCGCCAGTATGCAGAGCCCAGTTGTGCTTAAGTTCGCAAAATTCCAAAGTGAAGTTCCAGAGGAAATTGATCCTGAAGCTTCGCCCATTTGTGTCCGACTTCGAAGCGATATTTTGACAAGTTGTGATGCTGCGACAAGCAGATAGCAGTGTGCAGTGTATAGAGGGGCCCTTGTTTGTGCCATACGAGAAGATAGCAGCAGTTGAAGACGTTCCAGGAGGAAATTACAAATTACAAATTACAAGCTTGGCGTCATCCCATTCTGCAGTGGACGGAAATGGATTCGTAAACCAGGAAATAGAACAATTGAGAGAGGCAAAAGTTTATATTATTATAACAAACTTATCCGCCAATAATTGCGGGGGAATAATATTACTACAGTATCTGTTTTTATTGTTAAGAAAATATTTTATTGCAAATATGAAAATGACTCGCTGAAAAGCGTCAAGCTTATATTATTCCATGCGGGGTAGTTGCTTTAGATCACTTTTGGACGATACTATACAATGACAAAATAGGTGTTTACATTACCGATTAAACTTAAACTAATTTGAAAACTTGGTCGCTTCTGAACTTGGTATGAACAAGTTTGGAGTAAACTGGTTTCAACTAGACAAATTTAAACAGGTTTAATTAGGCGCGACCAAAATTTTAAATATCGTTGATATTTACTCGATTTAGTTAAGCTCTGGCTAAACGTGGCCTAAAATGACTACAACAGGTCCGGAATCTTAGAATTTTGACGCAGATTGTTCCGTTATTACACCGTATATACTCGCCAATACTTGCTCCTGAAGAGCAACTTTTTTAAGGTTCCGTGCTGGTTGCTATACGCATCACATCTAAAGGGTGTTCATTAATAAAACCGTTTGGGTTGGCTATGATTTACTGAACTTAGGTCTAGATTTAGTGCAGCTACTCTCAGTTACCATGTTATCTGTTATTTAATTTTCGAATTTTTAAGGAAGAGAAGGCGTACGGTTTTCAAGTCATGGCCAAACCCAAACGTGAGCAACGTGAATGAACATCCGTTATTTCTGGCCATACAAACGATGCTATTGACTGGCATCATGAAAAATCGCAATTGTTGAAAATAAATCTTTCGCAAAGATTCAAATTACAGTCCAACTCGCTTACAACGTCCGTGCCGGGCCATGAAAATCTGTACGCTATAAGAGAAGTGCGTTTTAAAGACCGTACACTGAATTACGAAAAAAACTGTATTTTTAAAGTAATTGCATAAACATCAGTTTCAGAAGCATAATATGAAAGTAGGCTAGACGTCATTAGTTATTTAAAAAATCTTGTATGTCTGTTTTGATTTTTCAGTACTGTTGCAAATAATTTAACACCCGTATTCATAGTCGTTCGCCAGCGGCTCGCCGGCGACTCGTCGGAGTTTCGTTATGAATAGTATGTTGGCGGCACTGTACGTCTGTGTCAAATTCGAGGTTGGCAGGTTAGATTTTGTGTCAATTTCTGTCAAAACTGACGGAAAACCTAACCTGCTAACCTCGAATTTGACATAGACGTACAATGCCGCCAACATACTATTCATAACGAAACTCCGGCGAGTCGCCGGCGAGCCGCTGGCGAACGACTATGAATACGGGTGTAAATGTTTTTAAGGATACGTTCAAAATGTCGTCGATGTTTTCGTTGGTTTCTAGAACTGTTTTCACTGGTCTTATGTCCTTTACAACATCTTCATAGTTGACAATATCAGCATCGACGTGACACAAAAGTTAACAAACGACTGACTTTGAAGGTGCATTAACTTTAGCAGTGTTATATACCCCGTGAATCAAAACGTATGCAACTTTTGCTGATTTTGCATGTTTTAACAGTGAAGTACGTTGTAAAAGAATATATCCAGCTTGCGGGACGTATTTTTGTACGTTGACTAAGAAATACGTAGGAAAAGAATACGTTTTAAACCTATAGTCTGTACGTAATAACCAAATGTACGTTAAAACCGAACCGGTTATAAGGGATTATACTGCATATCGCTGCACTTTCTCCCTTTGTCTGATACTTGCGTCGTTAGTAATAATATTAATACATTAAATTAACAGCACGAAAGCGTGCGCTATAAACCGTAAATTGTTTAGGCTTAAAAACGTAGATTGCGTGCACCTGGTTGCTCGTTGTTGGTATGTTCTGAAATTTCTTGATATTGCGCCGCAGCGCTTCAAAAACTGCCAATCGTTTCCTAAATAACTGATTTTTGTGCTGCTTTAATGCGGCCAAATAAAAACTGTTTTGAAAGACATTAAGCGATTACGTGCATGTGTCAGAAACAGCACTTAACAGCTATTACTTAACGCAGAAAGTGCGAAAGTATAAAAAATTTCAAGGTTTCAAATCAAGCATAAAACGTGGCCGAAGTTATTTTACACGCAATCGAGATTCTTTTCGTGCAGTTGCAAAAGTTAAAGTTCAAAGTAGCTTGTATTTTATATTTATCAATATAATGCGTTCATAACTTGCGTGGACTTTTATTTTGAGCGATTTAAAGCGCTTACAAATTTGTATGTACAAGCATGGCAAACAATAATGTTCCATGTAAATTCTAAGATGGAGGTTTATTACCAGAAAAGTTAATAATTCACCTGCAACTGCTCAAAAGGTGATGCTAGTTTTTAAAACGATGTCAAACATGTTACTGTCTTTGCGTTTTCATTATTTGCAATATTCAGTACTTTGCATATATTCCGTAGTACGATTCTTATAATTTTCTGTACTGTCAATACTTTTCTTTAGTTATTTGTGATACAAACTGTAAAAAAATATATATATGTAGTAATTTGTTATACTCGCGCAAGACATTGTGCTCTAATCCAGATTCACAATATTAACTCTACCAATTCTCCTTTTTGTCTTTTAAGAAAAAAGAGTTAATTGTATCGGCTACCGCACTGTTGCAATCAAACTAAACCAGTTATGTGCTCTACAATATGAATGGTATCTCAAAGATTTCTGTTTTTTTTTCAGATTTAGTACACTGCACAAACGAACCAAATGTATCCATACCTCAAATGGCCAACCTCCTAATAGAAAGATCACAAAATAGCAATTGGATCGTTGTCTACAAAGCCCTTGTCACAGTGCACCACATAATGTGCTACGGAAATGAAGTAGGTGTCTTTTTTAAATTGTAACTTTTAATTAATTCTCCTAATTTTTCAGAGGTTCACCCAATATTTGGCGTCTAGTAATTGTACATTTCAGCTTAGTAACTTCTTTGATAAAAGCGGTGTACAAGGTAAGATTAATTTTCCTTTTGTCTTGTTTTTTTTTGGGTTGTGGTAATTAAAAAAAAAATTTTTTTTTGGTACTCAGTCGACAGCAGTTAGGCCAATTATAGGCGTCGGTGTACATTTTATGATATAAAGATATTTGTGTCAAATTTGTTCAATAGTAGAGATAGTAAGTACAATTACTTCATTTGAGAAGTAGTGGTTTGTATTTGAAATAATATTAATTAAATCGTTAATCTCATTTCTGATAGACACTGAAACTTATTATGCAAATTTAATTAGTTTTTTTTAAGCAACTATCTGTTCCGATTGGAATGTTTATTTAAACCTTTTTTTGTATTTGTAACCTATTTAGTATATCATTATTACATTCTCATGGGACCTCTCGCTTATCAATACCATAAATTATATTTTTCATGTTACTAACACCGTATTTCTTTATCTTTGTTCTCTTGCAGGCTATCATATTCGCATAGACAGATACTCCTCTTACTAAAAATTAGCACAATAATTATTAACTCTTTTTAAAATTGGTCATAATTACGCTTATTATCAGCGCTATTAATATGCTTTCTATTCGACAGATATTTAAAAGCACAATTTTTATAAAACTAATCTATAGCTTACTAATGTATTTTTAATTCTACTAGCTAATAACAAAAAAGTGCTTTTAGTGACTTTACTGCTGCTTTTAACACATTCATAATTAAGCTTCTTCTCATGACATCACTAATATATTCTTTTCTTTCAAAAGGTGCCGTTGGTGCTAGAACTGGTGAGTTGTGAATTATTGTTTTTTTTTAAAGAATGTTACATACTTTCCTTTGGATGGTAGTGTTCTTGGTAGTAACGTCATTTATAATATTGTATTGTTGGCTTTAAAATTCTTACTACTGTTGCCACAGTACTTCTTCGATTTTTTTCACACTGTTTTGCAAATTTAACTAGCGATGCCCATAACCTTTTCGCAATTTTGCATAAAAACTCGCTTGGCCGACTAACAGTACTGACTATTAACAAGCCAAACTGCTTTTATTAATTTGTGGATGCTAATGACGTACAGTTAGCTGTAGTGTGGAAATTATCTTGAATAAATTGACCATTTTAGCACATGCTAAGCAGTTTTTTTTGTCTGTCTAGGGTACGACATGTCTCCTTTCATTCGGCGGTATTCTAGATACCTGAATGAGAAAGCCATTTCATATAGGACCGTCGCTTTTGACTTTTGTAAAGTCAAACGAGGGTAAGTTGAACCCATTAATTACAAAAGCAGACCAGCGCAGGCTGTTTGTTTCTAAGATAATAGTAATAATCTCAAGGTTGTTCAGATAGGGTTTACTGACTTATCTGCCCAGTTTTTTCATTCTTACGGTTTATCTGCACAGGTTATGTAATTGTAACCTCTATGACCTGGTTTTTGTAGGTAGTGTGCGTTGCGTAACTTTTGTGTAACGTTCTATTGGGAGTTATTAAACTGCAGAATGCTATTTTCGGACCTAGCCATTGTTGCTAGGTGCAATTTTAGATAAGAATGTTTTTTAATCTTTTCGATTTATTTCGGTGATTGTTTCAGACTAATGTACTAATTTAAAACTGAACTAATCGAGCACTTTTAATTGATTTCTAAATATAAAACTATTACAACATCATAGTATAAGCTCTATATTGCACTATATATTTTTATATCATAATTGTTATTCAAAAAGCATATTGGAAAAAAATTGCCAAGTCATTTAGTTGCAATTTGGGTGTAAGCTGGTGCATATTTATAACAGCCACAAGATGAACATTTTGTTGTGATAGTATTTTATCATCTAAATCTTGAAAATTTAAAACTTAATACATTCTGGTTTCTAATTTTTTTTATTGTTGGTAAGTAACAAGTTCTTGCCATTTCTCTGCCTTAGTTTGAAAAACTGAGCTATAGTGCATCCTAGGGTGCCTTGATGTCAATTTGACGTATTTATCCTCTCCAGGGTACGGACAGATCGTTGTCCCCTCTCACTCTAAAGCGGGGCTTTATGGAAGGTGATGTTGCTAAATTTCTCTGTAAAAATGCGTTGAAGTAAATATGCCTCTGTCACACATAAACAAATCCTTGTATAGTATGGACAACTTATCGTTGTTTATAATCTTACTAGGAATATTTTTGTCAGTGTTACTCAAACATTCAAATACAGCCACATACTGCAGACCATAAGGAACTTATGGGAGTAGGTAATTAAATAAGCTTAAATAAATGAGGAGGTTAACAGCTAGGTCTCGTTAAAACTACTTTGTTATGAAAACCGAAGATGTCTTGGTTAGGACTGACATGTAGGAGATGAAACAAGCTACGAACAAAGACCTTGATTGTTGGAACATGGAGCATTCGGTTGCTATATTAAACTAGTGTCTTAAATACATTACTGAGGAAGATAGAATACCACTTAGACATTACTGCTATTCAAGAAATTAGATGGCTGAGAAATGGAAAGCAAAGAATGAATATGATAATACTAGCGGAACAAGAGGAAATGTAAGTAAATTTGAAGTCGGCTTCGTAGTTGGAAAGCAACTGAAAAACCAAATCATTGAATATATGCCAGTGAATGAAAAAATATGCTATACAGGGTGTAGAAATGCTTTACGCACCCTAGGGATTTCAATGGTAATTTCTTCATATGAAAATATTTGTTTCCCTAATTATTTTAGAGCAAACTTGTATTGAAGTTTTTTGTAGAGAAAAAAATTCTGTATCCATTTATGTCAGCATTTGTCATTTTACATTTCGGAAAACCGAAAATTTAAAGAAATAAAATTACCATTTTTAGACAAATCAGTGGTGCCTTGAAATTACTGAATCATCTCAAAGCATCAACAAATTAGTTTGCTGTTTATTTGTTTGCATCTGTCAAATGTAACGGCAACCAAATAAACAGCAAACTAATTTGTTGATGCTTTGAGATGATTCAGTAATTTCAAGGCACCACTGATTTGTCTAAAAATGGTAATTTTATTTCTTTAAATTTTCGGTTTTCCAAAATGTAATATGACAAATTCTGGCGTAAATGGATACAGAATTTTTTTCTCTACAAAAAACTTCCATACAAATTTGCTCTAAAATAATTAGGGAAGCAAATATTTTTATATGAAGAAATTACCATTGAAATCCCTATGGTGCGTAAAGCATTTCTACACCCTGTATATGTATAAAAATGAAATTTTACAATGTATTCCTTCTTTAATACATGCCCCAACCGAAGAAAGAGAAATTCTAAGATGCCACAGAACGACATATAGCTGATAATAGGTGATTTTGATGCCAAGATAAGTGAGGAAACAATTTACATACTAGCTATAGAACAACGTTGTATACCTACACAACGAGACAAATAATGAAGGAAAAAGAATTATTGAATTAGCATGGTAGTCAGAAGCATGAAATTTCTACATCAGCATATCCACAAAGCTACGTGGCAATCATCAGATGGAAATACGTTTAATCAAATCACAATCTTAATAAGTGGGAGGCTTTACTTCAGCGCAATTGACATAAGAACCATGAGAGAGGCAGCATCTAACTCTGATAACTACGTAGCAGTAATCATATCCAGAGAAAAGATTAATAAAGCAATGATATAGGTAAACTAAAAAAAAGATAGAGAGGTGTAATTAAAGAAGAAGATGAACAAGACGATAAGAATTGAACGAATAAGATGAAGAGTGGTAGAATAAAAAAAGTGAAAGTAATAGGAGTAACCAAGAAGAAGGAAAGAGAAAACATTAACCAACGAAAACAGAGCAATCGAAGAACTGTTGCAAAGACCTACAAGGTGAAAGAAACGAGGAGGGGTCGTACAATGCCATGCAGAAGCTGGAAATATCAAGTAAATTAATGATATTTGCTCTGATGACAGTGAAGAATTCCGATACTCGAGTAAAAGTTCAGAATAGACTCACTGCTACTTTATAGACAGGAGACTAAAGCTAACATTCCACCAAATCCTTTGCCTAAATCCTCTGTTAATTACGTCTGTAGATTTTTTATTATTTACAAAAAAGTACTATGTTTGCATAATTTTTACGTTTGTTATGCAAGGCGCTTTATAAGAGAAATATTTTTCAATTTTAATTAATATCTATTTAAATGGCTTCTAGAAACTCAAATATAGCTCTCTTAATGAGTTACTGTTACAAAAATCCTGTAAATGTTCTTTTACAGTTGTCTAAATGAGGAGATTTTTCATTATCCAATTTATATGTTCTAAAAAATCTCATTTAGACAACTGTGAAAGAACATTTACAGGATTTTTGTAACAGTAATGCATTAACAGGCGCCAGGAAGTGACTGAATAGTTACTGAATACTTCAAATACGGAGGTGAGAAACTGCACGAAAAGCTACACGAATAAATATGCTTGATCTGGAGGGAAAGTATAATTTTTACAATCCACAAAAAAGAAGACTTAGAGGATTGCTTAAATTATAGAGGAATAACTTTAGTAAATGTGGCCTATAAAGTGATCTCAAAAATAATTAAAGAAAAACTTCAAGAACATGCAGAGAACGAACTACGGGACTACCAACAAGGCTTTAGACAAGGGAGATCGACCAAAGACCCCATACATATTGTACAACAAATTCTAGAAAAAGCAAAAGAATATCACCTAACTCTTCACATCCTATTCTTAGACTTTAAACAGGCTTTCGATAAAGTAATAAGAGAAAAGATAATAATAGAACAATACATGAGGACTCCATAAAAAAAAATTAAACCTTGTCGAAATGACCCTAAAAGACTCAACCGCAGTAGTCAAAATAGAAAGTGATACAACTGAAAGCTTTAATGTACAACAAGGCGTTAGACAGTGAGATAAGCTGTCCAGCTACATTGTTTAATATAGCCTTAGAAGGTGCAATTAGAAGATCAGAGTTGGAAGGGACAATAAATATTAAAAACACAAATTATCGCTTACGCAGACAATGTTACAATTATTTATCAGTAGGACAAAGGGGGGGGGGGCTACTAAAAAGCTTCATGGGACTAGAGGAGAAAAAAAGGGTTTAAGAATCATGAAAATAAAACTAAATATTTAAAATATAGTGACAACAGCAATAAAGAATATCTAAAAATTAAAGGCTATAAATTTGAACCAGTCCAAAACCTTAAATATTTGGGAATAACAATTTACAATCAAAAATATAAGGCAAGTGAAAAAACAAAACAAAAAATACAAATGGGGCACAGAGCATATTATGTAAACAAAACATTCTTAAACTCTCAATGCCTAAGTAAAAAAGCAAAACTACAAATATATAAAACCATTATTAGACCAGTAGTGACGTATGTAATAGACCTTAACTAAAAAAGAAAAAGATCTAAAAGTGTTTGAAAGGAAAATATTACGAAGAATAATGGGCCCAGTACGAACAGAAGAAGATGAGTTCAGACCAAGGATGAACTTTGAACTGAGGGAGCAAATGAAAGGGGAATATATGGTTGCATATATAAAATCTCAGAGAATAAAATGGTTAGGTCACGTAATGAGGGCAGATAAAAAAGAGCAATACGAGTAATAACAGAATGGACTCCCAACCGAAAAAAGAAGAAGAGGTAGAACTAGTCTGAGATGGAGAAGTGTAAAAAGAGGAAGGAATGGGCAAAGATAGCAGAAGAAGCAAGAACGAGCAAAAAAACTCGCAGATCAAAACTAAAAACAAAATAAAAAACAGCAGAAGAAGAAATGGGAATTAATCTGACCTAAATCAGGATTCGGAAAACTTATGTAAATAAGTAGCCATAACTGTTTGCGGTTAAAGAGCTGACTATATAATTCATTAACAAGGCTAGATTACAGTTTCTAGAAGCCATTATGAATTAGAGTTAAAAAATATTTCTTCTAAAAAGCGCCTTGCATAAAAAACGTAAAAATTATGCAAACATACTACTTTTTTGTAAATAAAAAATCTAAAGAAATTATTAACATTTTATATTATTTTTTCCAATTATAAATCTTTAAAGACTTCACATAAAAAATTTGGTTGTTCAGTTACTTAAAAATAACACTCTAAAAAAATCTTATTGAAATCTTACTTAATTTCCAAAAAATAGCACTTTTTGGAATTTGACAATTTCAAAAAAACTCAATTTTCTAAATAAATAAAAAATCACTCGGTATATATGATAGGGAATAAATAAGCACAAATTATTGACGTAAAGAGTTTTTTTGAAAAATCAATAATCAAAAATGTGCCCATATTATGACGACTTTTCGGGTATTACTGTATATTAAATCATAGAATACACCGATGGCATGTATATTATGGAAAGATAAGTATAAGGATAAGTGTAAAAGAAATCCTTACAAAGCAAGTTAAGAAAAGGGCTTCAAGGCAATGGAGATAAAACTAAATGTAGGACCATGAAATTGATGAGAAAACTTGGACAAATTGTAATCATAGAAGACAAGAACGGTGACCTAATAGTCAAGGAGTTCATATATTTCAAGTCCCAGCTGAATAACAATAATGAACTTACTCACAACACTAGCTTGGTCACCATAGGACTGTAATGCCATGCAGAGAGAGAATAAAATAAGAATTAAAATATTTAAAGTAGACGAAGTCGCGTAGCGCAGTTGGGAAAGCCCTATGCTTACATTAAGCAAGTTCTTAGTTCAAATTCTGTGGGCCACTGGAATTTTTCCGCAGCCTTGACAATTGGAATCGGGCTCGGTGAGACCATTCACAGTTGGGCACCAAATTAACTGTGCTCTACTCAGAACCACAGACCTAAGAGATAGAGTAACAAGGTCAACACATCACCATTACATACACCTATAACAATGGTTGCTGCGCAAGCACAAAAGGCGCGCTCCAACTTTGTAACTTGAATCTGGGGCAAGTTGAGCATTGTACCGCCAGACGCAAGGAACTGTTGAGAATTTCTGGCTATACTTTACGCAAACTTTTGCCGTCATTCAGCTGCTTAAATTTGACAATGTAGAAGAGGAAACTCTCGTAAGATTTGCATTACCCTATTTCTTCTGTACTGAATTAAATTCTCACCATGAGACGCACTATAGTAGAAAAGCAAAAAAAAACAGTCAACCAGCAATGAAAATAAAAATAAAATTCTTTTACCACTCAACAAAAGCTAGAAGCCTCTAGTAAGCCTTAGTAAAAAGAATAAGAAGTTACTAGAGTACCTGTATATAATATAACAGTAGGACAAACGATGACATTTAGAGATCCATCATGCGAAGTTAGTCACAATTTCACAGTCGACTACATTAATAGTGAAGTTAGTTACAACTGTCATAAGTTGCAGTTGACTATAAATTTATTATTTAGCTGGGATAAGGAGTTGAAATTATGCCATATAATACACTTTTATCTATTAAATAGTAAATACAAGTGTCGCAAGTCAACTTTAAATCCATTTGCTGTTCACATCTACACATGAGGAACACAGATTGAATAATATTTAAATGTAAGACCCCAAATATTACTTCAATCTTACTTTTTATAAATATTTATCTAAGTTCTCCACATAATTTTAAAGGATAGAAATTTAATACTACAAATAAGAAGGGATGCATTTATATTAACGTGTTACTGGAATTTACTTGGGAGACATGAGCGACTTGCTTAAGCTTATCCAATGGACGATTAATTAAACCCTTTCTTTAAAATACCTCAAAAAAATATGGATTATAAAATACTATCAAAAGAAATGAATACCACTATTAAGTAAGTAAGTAAGTTTATTTAGTATAATATACTAGTACATAGAATCATTATTATTATATATCTTAACTTATTTATCATTAATAACATTAAAATTAATAGTATTGTTTAACAAAGCTGCTTAAATATTTTTTAAAACTATAAATATTTGTCATTTGTTTTACATCTTGTGGAAGCGAATTATAGACTTTTAGTCCCTTGTAATACAGCGAATTTTGTGTACTCGCTTTATTTAATTTAGGCAGCCTAAAATCAAATCGATTCCTTGTTTTATATTGATGAACGTCAGCATTTAGTATCAAGTGATCCGACATATAATTTGGTAATAAATTATTAACAGCTTTGTAAATCAAAACCAACATATTAAAATAAATACGTTGTTTGATACTTAGCCACTGTAACATATTCAGCATTAACTTAATATTCGTATATTTAGAACATCGTAAAATATTTCGCATCGCTCTGTTTTGTTGTTTTTGCAACCTTTGTAAATCCGATTCATAACAAAGAAAGAGGATACTTGCACAGTAATCAAAGTGTGGCGCAATAATGGTTTTATAGACTAGAATTCTAGCATTAATACTTAGTTTATTGGCTATTCTCCCCAAAAATCCAATTTTTTTAGCGACTTTCTTAATGATAAAATTTATATAACTACGAAAAGTAAGTCTATTATCTATAATAACTCCCAGATATTTAATTTCAGGCACTTGTTCTATTTCTAGACCGTCTATTTTTACTTTAACAGTTATATTTTCACTATTAATTTTATTTGATACGATTATGCACTTTGTTTTGGCAATATTTAATTTTAGTTTATTTATTTGTAACCACTTTGATATCATCTCAAGATCTGTAGTTATTTTGTTGACGGCATCAGTAGTATTTTCCGCAGTTACCCAAACTAATGTGTCGTCAGCAAACAAATTTATCGAGCAGTGTTTAATATTTATTTCCAGATCATTGATGTACAGTAGAAATAGCAATGGACCTAATACGGATCCCTGAGGAACCCCCAATGTGTTAATAATTTCCGTCGATTCCTCTTCATTATACACAGTTGTTTGGGTTCGCGAAGATAGATAACTCTCGAACCATTGTTTCTCGATTCCCTGTATTCCATATTTGTCCAATTTTGTAATTAATTTTTCCCTATCGATTGTTTCAAAAGCACGCTTATAATCTAGAAACACTCCCACTACACTTTTCTGTTGATCAAGTTCACTTTTCCAATTTGCTAGGACTAGATTTAATGCCGTTTCACACGAATGTTTGCTTCTGGATCCGGATTGTTTGCCACTTATAATCTTATTTGCTTCGATAAACTCCTGCAATTGGTCTTTGACAATTTTTTCTAAAATTTGTTCGTACACCGGCAACGTAATAATTGGTCTAAATTCTTCACATTTCTTTGTACCCACAATTTTTCTGGTAGGAATTACTTTGGATTTCTTCCAGGAATCTGGGAAAATTCCACTCTTTAACGACTCATTTATTAGTTTTACCAGAGGATTTCCTATAATTGGCAATGCATCTCTTAGAACCTGAACAGAAATGCCATCCGTGCTACCCTTTCTTTTTATGCTCGTAATTGTTTTCTCAAGATCGATTACAGAAATCTCCTTAAATTTAAAGATGTTAACAGGATCAGGTATGAATGCCTCTTCAAAATCGGTGTTTAGTATATCACGATTTATGTCGACAATACTATTTATGAAGTATTGGTTAAAATTTTCAGCTATCTCTTTGGAATCGGTTACTTCTACTCCTTGGAATACAATGTTTTTCGGTGTACACTCTGCTTCCGGCTTCTTAACGATATGCTTAATAACTTTCCACATATTTTTTGAGTCGCCTTGACTTTCTTTAATTTTATTTTCATAGTACCAATTTTTTTTCTCTTTAATCAAGTTGCTATATTTGTTTCTAATTTCTTTATAGTGTTTCCAATCATTTGCATTTGCAGATAATCTAGCCTTTTTGTATAACGTGTCCCGATATTTCTGTAATTGATGCAACTCTGCGGAAAACCAGGCGCACTCAACAAATTTATTTAGTTATTACAGTACTAAAATGGAGTTTGAAATACGTACACTGCAAAACTGCAATAATTCTGACAACATTAATGTCACTAATTAAAAAAATCTAAATCACGCAGGCCACCTATACTTTTAATTCTATTGAAATCCAAAGGGATCCAACCAATAAAATGCTGTTGCCGTGTTTACCCTACTCTTATCTAACTATATACAGGTACTCTAAAAGTTACCAGAGCCAGTGTATATAGAAGAGTACCGCCACGTCCGCTATGTTTACTCCTCTGACATTTGCTTTACTTTGAGGTTTGTAACACAATTCCGTCAACGTGACGTTTGTTTGCAAACCAAAACTTTACTTAAAATTGGCAAGACTGTAAATCTATAAATTCGAGGTTAGCAGGTTAGGTTTTGCGTCAGATTGTTTCAAAACCTACTAACGACGAATTTGACATAGACTTACAGTCTTACCAATTTCAATTAAAATTTTAGACATAACTCAATCAGTTATTGCTGATGGGAGTAAACATGGCAGCGATGGCGGCATTTTCACGGATAAAAAATGGCGGTACTCTCCTATATACACTGGCTCTGAAAGTTACCAGAGCCAGTAGATATAGGAGAGTACCGCCACGTCCGCCATGTTTGTTCCTCTCTCATATGCGTCACTTTGACGTTTTTAACACAATTCCGTCAATGTGACATTTATTGGCAATCCGAAATTTTACTTAAAATTGGCAAGACTGTAAGTCTATGTCAAATTCGAGGTTAGCAGGTTAGGTTTTGTTTGTTATTTTATATATGTATTATACATATATTGCTAGTAGGGCTTCGGAACGCCCGAAAACATTACGGCGCCGACATAGTTTCACTTAGAGTATAACGCGTCTCGTGTGCATGCGTGAGAATTCGAACTCCGCCTTTAGAAGCGAATTTTACACTTGACCACTTCCCCATTGGGCGGACAACGCCGCCGTGCTTGCGCACAGCTCACCATTATACATTGAAGAGTTGGTTGTCTGTCTCACTTCCTTCGTGAGTTTTCCACTCATAGCCGCTAGCAATATAGTACGTATTACATATATGGTTATTTGACACAGACTGACGCAAAACATAACCTGCTAACCTTCAATTTTTCACGGATCAAAGAATGGCGGTACTCTCCTATATCTACTGGCTCTGACAAAACCAAGAGCCAGTAGATAGAGGAGAGTACCGCCACGTCCGCCATGTTTGTTCCTCCGTCATATGCGCCACTTTGAGGTTTGTAACACAATTCTGTCAACGTGACATTTATTGACAATCTGAAATTTTACTTAAAATTGGCAAGACTGTAAGTCTATGTCAAATGCGAGGTTAGCAGGTTAGGTTTTGTTTGTTATTTGACGCAAACTGACGCAAAACATAACCTGATAACCTCGAATTTAACATAGACTTACAGTCTTGCCAATTTCAAGTAAAATTTTAGACATAACTCAATCAGTCATTGCTGATGGGAACAAAAATGGCGGCGATGGCGGCATTTTTACGGATTAAAGAATGGCGGTACTCTCCTATATGAGCCCACTAGATGCAAAACTCTGCGTTTACACTCTTAGTAAATTTGTGGTAGAGGCAATAGTAATTTACGTTATGAGACCAGAAAGTAGTGTTTTGCAGGTCAAACCAAGTAGATTACAGGGCGATCCGCAGGCGAGACCTGGAAGCTTGGGAAGACCTGCAAAACACTTCTCTCAGGTCTCGTAACGTAAATTGCTATTGCCTCGAGCACAAATTTACTAAGAGTGTAAACGCAGAGTTTTGAATCTAGTGGGCTCATATTAGGGATGGGCGCGTGACGTGAAAACAGTCGTGTCACGTCGTGTCACGGCGTGTCACGTCGTGAACGTGACTAATACTTAAAAATCGTGACGTGAACGTGAGTGAACGTGAGTGAAAATTTCCAAGGCGTGATTCACGTTTCACGTTAATTTCACGTTAAATATTTAGTAACGAATAAAAAACTGCAGGGTGCAACTTTTAAATTCATTAAATCACAAATTGTGCCAAACAAGTTACATTATATGCTTTTATTTTTGGACCCTAATTATAAATCCTTAAAGTTCATACCTTCACATAAAAGAGAAGATTATAATGCAAATAAAACTATAGATGATAATGATGAAATACATAGCAAACGACTCAAAACTGGTACATCAGCATCAGATTCTTATCTTTCTACACTTTTTTTTTTTTTGTCAGGTGGTGAAATCCTTTATGGACTAACCCCGAGCGTACGGTTCTTCCCCCGCCCGGGAGTGCTGGACTCCGGTGGTTCTCATCACCGTTTACCAGCTAAAACACCTCCTCGCTAGGTTCAGAAGATCTCACCCCGGAATCGCGGTAGCATTACTTCAGGGTGGGTTTATATTCCCGATACGATGTTATTCTACTTACTCTCTCCTTCTTTCTTGTTTCTTATTCTTCTGTTTCTATGAGTCCTCTCTTATTGTTCTTCTGCTCTTTCCTGTGCCTCTTTGGCTTGTATTATCTCTCTTATAAACTTGTATATAACATCCCACTTTTTTTTGTTTTCTAACATAAGTGGTATTGTATTGTCTGGATTAATATTTGTCCCTATTTCTGTTTGTAACCTTTCTCTCTTCCTTATCCATTTCTGGCAGCTATAGAAGGTGTGTTCTGGGTTGTCCTCCGTATTCGTGTGGCACTGATTGCATCTGTCTTCATTTATTATTGCGAACCTTTTCAGATAAGATTTATAACACCCGTGGCCGCTCAGGAATTGTGTTAGGTAGTAGTCGGTGTTACCGTACCTTCTTTTTACCCAGGTTGGAAGGTCTCTAATCAATCTCTTTGTCCATATGGCTTTTCCCGTGTGTCTGTTCCACCTTTCTTGCCATCTATCAATTATTATGGTGGTTACTTCCTGTTTGCCTCGTTCATCCTTTCCATATGAAAGTCTTCTGTGTTCAACTTGAAGTTCGATAGGTATAATCGACGCTATGACCTGTACAGCTTCTGTCGAGATAGTACGGTAACCGCTTGATATTTTCAATGCTATTCTTCTCTGTTGTTTCGCCAGCATGTTTCTGTATTTTGATTGTATTATCGCCTTTTCCCATATCTGTGCCCCGTATAGCATAATAGAATGGGCAACGTTGCTCAGTATTTTTCGCTTGAGCGCGGTAGGTCCTCCTACGTTCGGCATTAGTTTTGTTAAAGCGGTAATTGATCTTTCTGCTTTTAGGGTCACCTCTTTTACATGTTCTTTCATGTGGGAGTTGTGGTCAAACCACACCCCTAGGTACTTTATCGCCTTTTTTGTCGTTATTTCGGTCTCTCCCACTTGTATTACGGCTTCACTCATTTTTCTACCCCCATATAAGATTACCGCTTCAGTTTTTTCTTCGGCAATTTCCAGTCCCTTCTCCTCAATTTTTTTCTTTAATTGTTCGATGGCTGTGTTTGCTACTACGATGATGTCTTCCTTTGATTTGGCCGTTATTACTATGGCTGTATCGTCCGCGAAGCATATTGTTTCTGCCCCTGGTGGCATATCAAGTTGAAGTATATCGTTATAGAAAATATTCCAGAGTAGTGGTCCCAATACGGAACCCTGCGGGACCCCACTGGTTACCTGCATTTCTTCCTGGTTTCCTATTAAGATCTTTCTGTTTTCCAGATAGCTTTCTATGACTTTCCTTAGAGTTGCACTGGTTTGCATTGTCTCCAGTTCATTTAGTATACCGTTCCATCGTACGGTGTTAAAAGCATTCCTAATGTCAATTGTGACCAGTATACATAGCTTCCTATTTTTGGCTGCCCTTTTTTTAATTTCCTCAACTACCTTTTTCACCTTTTCCATTGCATCTATCGTCGATGTTCCTTTTCTAAACCCATGCTGATTTACTGATAGCTTTCCTTCGGTTTCTGCATTTAATCTTCTTGCTATTAACTGCTCGTAAATTTTTCCCATGACATTTAACAGGCATATGGGCCTGTATTTTATCTCGATTTCACCAGGTTTTTTGGGTTTCTCTATTAGGACCAATCGTGCTTTCTTCCATATATCGGGGTATTTTCCTTGTTTAAATTCTCCGTTCATTATTTGCAGTACATGTTCGGGGGCGGTTTCGAGGACTTCTTTTATAATGATTGGCGGGATCTGGTCCGGTCCCGGGGCCTTATTGATCTTTATCTTTTTCCTTACTTCCTCTAAGTCCTCTATTGTGAACAGTTCTACCTCCTCTTCATTTACTTCAATACTGTTCCGTCTAGTTAGCTGGTGTCGTGGGAAGAGTTGTTTGGCTATCTTCTTTTGACGTTCTTCTGTTAGGGTAATGCGTGGTGCAAACCTCAGCTTTTTCGTTACTATTCGGAACCCAGTGCCCCATATATCCCCTTCTACTTCTTCGCATACCCTCTTCCAAGCTTCTTCTTTGGCTTTTAAAATCGCTAACTTAAGTTTCTTCTTTCTTCAGCATATTTTTCCTTTAGTATTTGTTTTTGTTCTGTTGTTAGGATTCTATTCTTATTACCTCTGGTTTTATTTCGCTTAGCTTTTAGGCAAGTTTTTCTTATTTCAGCGATGTTAGGATTCCACCAGTATACCCCTTGTTTTAGCTTACTCCTTCCTTTTTTAGGGAAAGTTTTGTCTACAGCTGTTATAATTGCATTCATCATTTCATTGGCGTTTTCTTCTCTCATTCTACTTATTTCAATTTCCAGGTTTTCTCTAAAGTTTGGAATACGTGTATTGCAGATTTTCCACCCTTTGTTTCGTGTAGTCTTTGTCTCTTTTACTGCTGCTTGGATATCAAAATAGATATTTTGGTGTAAGCTTAGGTTTTCCTCTTCCGAGACCTGCCAGCCTCGGATGTTATCTGTGATTTCCTCGGAGCATAGCGTTATGTCAATATATGACTCAGAGGTATCTCTAATGAAGGTCGGTTTCATGCCATCATTTACAATAGTTAGTTCTAGCCCTGCCATCCACTCTAGTAGCATATTTCCTTTCTCGTCATCTTGAGTTGCTCCCCATAGTCTGGCTTTTGAGTTAAGGTCCCCGGCCAATACTATTTTTTTATTGTGTTTTTTAATACTTTTACTTAATTCATGTAGGTATATCTCGAATGCGTTTATTGTTTTATTAGGCGACCAGTAGCATGAATATATTACCACTTCTCCCAGTTCCACGCATACGAATCCTTTTTCACTTTGGTCGTACCCCCGAATAACTATCTCTCTATTATAGATCCTGATTGCTGCATCCTTGTTATCATCCACGTACCATTGGGCGTTAGAAACCATGTTTTTATTAGGTTCGGATACTATACATAGGTCCACCCCTTTCTCAATTGCCGTTTGGTGTAATAGGCTCATTGCAGCCCTCCCCCTTCCAATATTCGTTTGTAGTACCTTCATACTATAATCCCGTCTGTATATTCACCTTTTTTTTCCTAAGTTCATCCACTATCCTTTTGTAATTAGGACATGACAATTCATCCGCCCTATGTCCATCTTTTTGGCATTTGTAGCATCTCTTTTCATTTTGGCAGTTTTTAACGATATGTCCCGGACTTCCGCATTTATAGCATATGTTTTCCTTCTTTTCTTTCCCGCATTTTCTTGCATCGTGCCCAAAGTCCAGGCAGTTGTAGCAACGGCCAGGATTCAGGAATTCCTTTACTCTACATCGATTCCATCCTATCCTTATTCTATTTGTATTGATTATTGTGTATGCTTCTTCCATCGGTAATGTAACTACTGCGTATTTAAGGTTCTGTCTGTTTATCTTTTCTGCCATTTTAATTGTACACTTTTCTTTACACATTTTTCTGCTATCCTCCTCCAAACCACATCCTATTAACTCTCTATTTATTGCTTCGCGCACCTCGTCCTCTTCTGTGTTTTCTTCCATGTCGAGTATCAGAAATGACTTTTTTTCTCTTACTAATTCCGCTTGGATATCCGTGCCTAGGTTACTTTCTACCATGTGTATAAAGTTTTTTTCCTCTTCTTCCTTCCCTCTTATTTTAAGTTTAATATGGCCGTCATTGGTTTTTTCTATTTTTCTAACTTGAATGCCGGTTTTTTCTATATCTATTTTACTTTTAATTTCTTTTAGCATATCCGCGTAGGATTTTCCTAATTCTTTGCCTGTTTTAATAATTATTGTATCGGTTTTCTTATATCTCCGGCTTCTTTTCTGCGTCTGCCAGTTCTGTTCTGGGGCTGCATCCCCTGGCGTATTTTGTTTATTTTCTTTTTTAGTATGGGTTTTGGGCTTTATACAAATTTTTTTCTCTATATTCCCTCTTATGCCATACTCCATTAGCTTTCTTATAATTTCTTCCTTGTCTTCTAGGTTCGTGACGCATGTAATCTTCCTTCCTTCTTTATTTTGAATTACTGTACTAATCTTTCTTAGTTTTTCTAGTATTTGCTGTTCGAAGTTTGGGGCTTTATCTTCCCATCCGATAACGAACACAGTTCTTTCTTGTCTGTCGCTTTTTTCGTCTTCTTCACCGAAGTTATTTGACAGTTTGGTGCGTGACCAGCTCTCATGGGCTTGTAAAGAGCTAATTGTGGAAGGTCAGCATGGTTTTTCTTCCTGTAAGTCGACTGTCTCTAACTTGGTATTATATCAGGCAAAGATATTGGATGTCTTGGAATCAAGGAAACAGATGGATTCTGTTTACACGGATTTTTCCAAGGCATTTGATTCAGTTGATCATGGTATACTGCTACGCAAATTGTATGATATAGGTTTCAATATTGCCTTGGTTAAGTGGATTGGAAGTTTTCTGTCGGGTCGAGTGCAATTTGTTAAGATCGGCTGTTATTACTCTGATGCATTGGAAGTAACATCTGGTGTACCTCAGGGCGGGCATTGCTCACCGCTGTTGTTTAACTTGTTTATCAACGATATAGTTGAGTGTTTTAGAAATAGTGACTGTTTGTTGTTCGCGGATGACTTGAAGGTGTTTAGAGTGATCAATAATTCTTGTGACCAACAGCTTTTACAAGATGATTTAGATAGGTTGACACGGTGGTGTTGTGAGAATAAATTATTTTTAAATGTTAGAAAGTGCTGTCATATTAGTTTTTTTAAAGGCAGTAGGAAACACCTGACTTCCTATATTATAAATGATCACTTGCTTGAATATGTTACCACAGTCAAAGATCTTGGAGTTTTGTTTGATGAAGGATTGTCATTTATTGAACACATTCATACCATCATTGTTAAGTCTTCAAAAATGCTCGGATTTGTAACACGCAATTGTAAGTTTTTCTCGGTGGACTCTGTAAAGAGTGTGTACTGCTCGTTGGTGAGATCAATACTGGAATATGCTTCGGTGGTCTGGTCACCAGCTTACATGGTCCATTTAGATACTATTGAAAGGGTTCAACATAAATTTTTAAAACACTGTGCATTTAGGTTAAATGTTGTCATTCAAAACCATGATTACACACAGATAATTAATCTCGTTGGTTTACAACCATTAAATGACCGCCGAAACATAGCAGGTTTATGTTTCGTTCATAAGTTGTTGGATGGAGGCATTATGTGCGCTGACCTTTTACAGCTTATTCAATTTAATATACCTATAAGAAGCTTACGTCAGCATAATACTTTTCACATTCAATTTCATCGAACAAACTATGGATTGAATTCGCCAATTGATCGGTATTTAAAATTATTAAATAAGCATAATCTTGAAATTTTTGGTATTTCCATTGTTAAATTTAAAAGTATTGTATTTAAGACTAAGAGTACTACATGAATTGATGAAGTCGGAGATGGAAACCAGTGTTTATTGTAAGTTATGTTTTATAATAATAGTGTATGTTTTTGAATTTAAGTTTACACAAAGTGTCAGTGATGGAAATCATTTATTTATTATTACATTTTTCATATGTATTAATAATCTAATAATGTATTTGCAATAGTTAGTGGGGGTATCCCGTTGATAATAAAATAAATAAATAAATCTTCTTGTTCTATTTGTAGCGTATATTTGCTTCTAATCGTGATCATCTTACTTGGATTTATTCGCCCCTTGTTTACCATTTCTATGAGTTGGGGTGTTATTTCGCCTATTCTTTTGATTATTGTGTCTTCTATTTTTGTGTCTTTATTAATTATTACGATAAGGTTTTCTTCATAATTACTCAGTTGTAGACCTTTAGCTGTTGTTGTTGTATACGTCTCTTCCGGCCATTTATTTTTGCTGACGTTCTTAAAGAGTTCTAGATCTCCTTCCGTTTTCATTAGGTTTTTTATTTCCTCTTTCATATTGTTTCCTTTAGCGTTAACGGTTGCCTCAGTTTGAGTTTTTTGTTTTCTACTGTCTATAAAGTCCGTGAGTTCTTGCAATTTGGTTTTGTCTTCTTCCGTCTTTTGTGCATAGTCTTGTAGGTTTTGCAGAGAATCGTCTATCTCTTTCAGGTTAAGCTTAGTTGTTAGATATCTTAGTCTATTGACTGCCTCTTTTATTTCACCTTTTGTGTTTTGGTTGTCCCTGACTAATTTGCTAAGTGTATCGCTTTCTTCTATTATCCGTTTGTTAATTTCTCTCATCTTTGTAAGGGACTTAATTTCTTGGTCAAGTCCTGAATGGTTAATTTTATCTTCCTCTGGTGTTCCCATTCTCTTCCTTTTATTCTTTTGTTTGCTATCTCGTCCACTAGTTGGTGTAGCGCGTACGTCCTCCTTATTCTCGTTTTTTCCGTGTTTTTTATTAGACTCTATAGTAGGTTCTGGTCCTTTCCCATCCTCCGCTTTCTCATTGTCGATGTGGATCGCTCTCATGTCATTGTTTTCTTCTGGTTCGTTGTTTCCCTCGATGGGCCATTTGCTAAGTGAGCCGCTTGAATCGGGGGGTGAGGATCTATTTATGATAGTTCTCCTTTCGAACTTATCCATTAGCTGCATTTCCAACTGTTCGCGTTCCTTTCTTTCTATTTCGGTCTCCTTATTAAGAAGATCCATCTCGAGATGTTGGGGGTATATATCAGGGGAGGTAGAAAAAGGGGGATATTAGTGTGGACATAGAGCCGTAGCCTCACAAAAACGCTTGCCACCACTCTCGTCCAAATCGGCCTTCTAGTTCAGAAGTTATGGGCTATTACAGGTGAAGGGAGGGGATTTCGGGAATTTTGGTGGGGGTTTATGGGGGCCGTGGTTCAACAACACTTCCGAACAAGAGTTCAAAAAATAATTGTGGAGGGAGGGATAATGGTGGGGGGTGGGGGGGGTAAAAGTCTCAATCAGTTAGAACTACCGCGTTCTTGCCTTCCCGGGCCAACAGGGTGGCAGAAGTAAGAGGAGATACCCGATTTACGCCTGCCGGAATAGCAGCTCCAACGAGACGCGCACAAGCACCTCCGCAGCCTCCCGGTGTCCTAATAGCCCGTTGGCTTACGACGGTTTGATGAAAATTTATTAAGTCCGAGATGCTTAAAACTTCCTAAATACAGCAAGTTCAGCTAGACTTACTACTTTCCTGTGATCCTATTACACCAAAGTCTCTAACCACACACATTCGTCACTGGGGCCCCGCGAGGCTTAGCCCATTTATCGCGATCGGGGCAAGCCCCCCGCGTCGGACTTAACCACACTTATTGCCTTTTATCCGCGCTCACAGAACACGTCCGTTCACGAGCGATTCGCACATCTTTCTACACTTAGAGATAGCTCTGACGATGACACATGTAATTATGATGATGTCGAAACAGAACTAAATTAGTATGTTAAATTAAAATTCGAAAATGTAGATGACATTTTAGGAATTTGGAAAAACAGTGTAAATACGCCACTGTTAAAAAAACTTGAGAAATTTTAAACATACCGGCAAGTTCCGCTACAAGCGAAAGAGTATTTTCTACAGCTGGGCGAATTTTAGAAGAGCGCAGAATTCGACTTAAAGCTGAAAATGTTGATTACATATTATTTTTAAATCAACATTTTAATGTTTAGATGTGTAGATGAACTTATTATTCTAATAAAAGTAATGGTTTGTTTTTTATACTCGGCTAACGCTGAAAATGTTAATTACGTTTTATTATTAAACCACAAATGTATTGTGTAGACGTGTAGATAAACCTATTTTTATAAAAGTACCTTATGTTTTGTTTTGTATACTCGACTTAACACTGAAAATGTTAATTACGTTTTATTTTTAAACCAATTTATTGTGTACTTGTGTAGATCAACTTGTTATTCTAATAAAAGTAATGTTTTTTTATACTCGCCTTAACGCTGAAAATGTTGATCCTTGTACGTAAAAGTGTTGCTTGGCAACATATACCTTCTGTACTCATACTAATAAAGGAAACGTCAATTCCAATGACAGCTTTTAGTATTAAAAGTAATGTCTTTGAAGATAGCTGCAAGAAATATATTTGCGAGAAATCAGTATTTATCCCTTGTCAAAGTTATGTAGTCAATTTTCATTTTTTCTTTTTATGTCAACTATTCTGATTGCAACATATCACGTAAATTATGTCAAGTGCAAAACATATTTTTAGTTCTCTTTAGGGTTTTTTCTTTGGTTTTAAATTTGAACATTCTGTTCTTTCTGAATTTAAATTTTGAAATAAAAGCTGCGTGTCACGTCGTGAGTGACGTGTCACGCCGTGAACGTGAGTGAACGTGAGCGTGAACGTGCGTGAACGTGACTGTTTAAAGCCAGCGTGAAACGTGCGTGACGTGAGCGAAAAATCACTCACGCGCCCATCTCTAGCTCATATACACTGACTCTGAAAGTTACATGCCAGTATTACCATCTAGTGGTGCATCACACTACTACAACCGGTTTAAGCGTTGCCTGCGTTGATTAACAAAAACTTCAACTTTATGGAGCCTGCCAGCTAACCGAATGCCGATAATTTGCAAATTATGGCCACTTCACGAAATTGGTGCTGGTTGACACCATCTAACAGATCACATATGTAATGTAAATTCATGATATAGTCAAATTTATACCCATTCGGAGTCACGTGATAATCTAGTAATTTTACGTATGTCGATTCTTAAAAATGCAATTTTAGGGAAATAAATGACATTCCGTTTTGTAGGTTATCCTGACATATGCCAATTTCTAAAACAAGGTTGCTACGGGTTTATTCTCTTATATGAAATCAAACTGAATTTACAGGTTAAAGAAAACATAACATGTCGTAAAATGTAAATATAATAAAGATTGTCAGCTGCTACATTAAAAACCTGCTGCGTATAGCAAATTTTAAGTCAATTTCTGTGCATGCATATTCTGTTATAGAACATTGCCATTTGAAGCCTATTTCCTTGCACAATCTATTTAGGGAAGAAACTGAATGTGAAAAATCTCCAGATTCTTCAACCAAGCATTTTTTTAGATTTTTTATGGTTACAAATTCTTTAGCTACATACATTTTATATACAGTGTCTTGACTGCTTCGTCGACTTCCGTTTTTGCATTCTTCACTTTCCGGCTCATATTTTTGGTAAATTGTGCTCTCCGAGATATTTAACGCAAGAGAAGCACGGCGAACAGCGTTGGAGGGTGAAACTGTTGATTTACTATTATTAATATTGTACTCTTCATAAAAAAAAACGCATAATATTCAAATTAATTGTTGTGACTGCTCGTTATACCGCATGTCCGATGGTTTCTTTTAATTTCCAGTTTTCGGCTCAACAATTTTAGGTTTTATTACCCTTATCTCAATAACTTACACGAAAAAATATAATCTGACAGATTAGAAACGTCAAATTTTTAAAATTAATTTTATGAATCGACATGCCTTTTTTTCAAATTTCTTCCATTTCATCTATTTTACTAAAGATGAACAGAGACAGACAAAAGTCACGTGACTCCGAATGGGTATAATTTTGACTATAGAAGAAATAACAAGAGATCAATAAAAAAAACAATTAGGGTAGGCTGTGATATGTGTTATACGTTTGGCAGTACTGAAGTGTATTGTCAGTCAATGTCAAATTCGAGATTAGTAGGTTAGGTTTTGTATGTTGTTTGACACAGACTGAGGTAAAACTCAACCTGCAAATCTCGAATTTGACATAGACTGACAATGCATTTCAGTACTGCCAAACATATAACACATATCACAGCCTACCTTAATTAGTTTCTTTATTGATCTCTTGTTATTTCCTGTCCCTATTTCCACATGAAAGAATGCAACGAAAACCAAACACAAGCTTTCAAATTTGAAATGTCAATTTGTGTGAACTAACCCCAATGGGCAAAATGTAAACTATCGAAATGAATTTCACAACAGCCTAGCTGGTAGGTTTTGTAAATGTATTAACATAACCTATAAACACAAGCGACCGGTTTAAGCATTACAGTCATTGTCATTGTCAACATTATGTACTACTTGAGAGATGTAAATACTTAATAATTCAGTCATATTTATTACTTAATTTACGTTTCCAATTGCATAGTTGAATATTTGTTACTAATATTTAAAACAACAACACTAATTTGTACCGTTTCAGGAAAGAAGATGGAATGCTTCGGACAATGAACGCAGAGAAGTTGTTAAAAACTCTGCCGTGTTTGCAAAGCCAGTTAGATGCTCTGCTAGAGTTTGACTGCTCTGCCAATGATCTGAGCAATGGGGTCATCAATATGTGTTTTATGTTACTTTTCCGAGATCTTATACGACTGTTTGCATGTTATAACGATGGTATTATTAATTTATTAGGTAAATAAACTGAGACAATAACAGTCAGCCTTGTACATAATGTCACTTTTCAGAGAAATATTTCGATATGAATAAAAAGCAGTGCAGAGAAGGACTAGATATTTACAAGAAGTTTCTAATAAGAATGGATAGAGTGGGAGAGTTTTTAAGGGTGGCAGAAGTAGGTTTTCTTAGTGGATTTAGGCTCAGTGAAGTAACTCTTTACATTGTAGAACGTAGGTATCGATAGAGGAGACATTCCGGATTTAACGAAAGCACCCAGCAGTTTACTAGACGCTTTGGAACAACACTTAGGTTCTCTCGAAGGCAAGAAAGCCTCCACTTCAAGCACGCCTTCACAAGCCTCCAGGTAAGCGCTAAATTGTTAATTACAGTGGGAAGTCGCTACTTTTTAAGTTAAGTTGAAATTTGTTTACACAAGCGAAGTTTTTCTTAAATGTTAATTGTTTAGTTTTTATTATTAAACAGTTGTGTTGTGATGTTATTGGTAAATGTTGAGTCAAAAGCTATGAATTAATAGATTCGAACTGTAGAAGTCCAATTAAAAGTATAATGTAAATATAAGGGAATTTTTAAAAAATACTTAATTTTTTTCAAATATATTTAAATTCGGTATTTGATAACAAGGTCTAAAAACACACTTTCTCCTAGATACCTTAGTGGCTGACTATTCAAAAATGAGTAACCCATGGTTAATGGCTAATTTTCTCTCTACACGAAGTGAGGAAACTTAGTATGCGAATTATAAAATTGTACAAACAGTAAAAGTTTAAAGAAAATTTGAGCGCGTTTTAATAGAAGCACTTTTGTTCATTTGCATTATTTTGAGAAATGGTAATCATACATGTTGCTGCTGTTCTCGTTATTGTTCACGTGTTACCACTTGCTGTATTATTATATCGTAACCTCCAATTGTAAGACCTGTCTTCAATTTGTTTGAATTTTAAATAAATTTCTAACAATACGGAGACAAATTTGTCTTAATTCCATTTTGCTCAACAACAAATGCAAGAACCAAACTGATAACAAATTTAATGTAAAACTTCACATCCAATAAAATTTACTGCTAGATTTTTTAAAAGAAAAGATATTTTCACATATGGGCTGCTAGGGGAATTTTTTGTGCTGGTCGTGAAATCAAGAGACGATAAATATTGAAACGAGAATTTGATTAAGTGTTTTAAAGTAACCAAACTCAAATAAAACCCTGAATTTATTGAAATCGTTTAAATAGGATGTGAAATAAAGGATTTATAATTATAAACTGATAACTGACATATACAACATGAAAGACACTTACCTAGGTTTTACCATTACCGTAGAATATTGATACGAAAGAGGATCATTGCATTAGATGGAATTTGTTAGATAATAATAATAATAATAATAATAATTTGCCTTTATTAACTAAGTAAATTCTCAATGTTTACACAGCATAATGAAAGAAATATATCAGGGCGAGGTTCAGCCAGTAGCATAACTACCGCCTGCTCTGCCACCTAACCCTTGACCACATAATCATAGTTCACAATATGGCTGAAGTGATACACATAACGCTAGTATACCGCGAAATTTATAGACATAATATTTTTTAATTTATAGACCTTGTATGGCAATCAATGTATGGCGACTCTCACATCAAAAAGTTTTGACTTCAATTGCTTTTTAACACTGTGGAGAGAAAGGTTACTGTACGTATATAGTAATTCGTTATAGAGGTTTGCTATTTGATAAGTAAAGGCACGTTTAAATAATTCAAGTTTGTGTAATGGGGGTGTAAGCAAGCCTCTATAACGCAGATTTAAATTATGCACATCTGTACGAAATCTGATTCTATTATACAGATAGGCAGGGCTTCTGTTTATGATGATTTTGTGAAACAAGCAAGCAGCATGTAATTTTCGACGTTGTGCCATATATATACATCAGCGTTCGACTACATTTAATTGTTCTTGTAAGTCTAAACAGTCCTCAATACTACTAACCCTCATAAAGATTTTTAAGTCATTGGCAAAGAACAACTTTTGGCTGGAAATTTAAAGAGCAAGATCATTGATATATAAAAGAAAGAACAATGGTCGTAGATTAGAACCTTGGGGCACTCCAGGCATAGCCAGAAATACATTTGAGTCATACCCATTGTAAGATGCATATAATATGATAGAGTATGCAGAAGTCATAGTTCTAGGCAAAGAACAAAAAAGACATTAACATGCAACTAAAAGATATAGGCGATATATTAAACATATGATATGGGAGGAAGTAAATGCAATGGCAAAAAAAATCATTCGATCAAAAGAAACATTTGTTAGTCACCAATGCACTATCCATAAAAAATAGAAAAAGTATGAATGACAGACTTCTATGACTTGGAGATACAGAAACTGGTTGTCAGGCTTAATAAATGCGTAAATAACTTCTAAAAGCAAATCGTAATGACTCTTCTAACCAGTGCAAATTTGAAAGTTGCAATCTGCTTTTGAAATTTTAGCTATCAATCAAATTTTTACAAATGTGTGAAAAAGTGTGTTTTTATTTCACATTAAGAAGTCTCGGTATTTTAACATTTTTATCTTAAAAAATATTTTTTAAAAAGTTGCGGGCATAGCATACAAAATGGTCACCCCATTTAGCGAGGTTATAAAGATATAACAAATTCGATAAAACCTTAATAGTAATTATTGCAAAAACCTTCTACATTTAAACAATTTTTTATGCCGCTTTTGTTGATAAGTTCTTACATGTATTACAGATCAATCCAATTTGATTATTTTCGATCACATGTGTCAATTTGACAAATTAGATCACGCTTGAAGTGAAAACGACCTTAGGGTGATTTTCAGTCACCATGGAAACTACCTAATTAAATTTCAGTAGTATTATCCTATGACAAGTAAATAATGAAGTGTCAAATTAATTTGTCAGAAAAATGGCTTCTCGCTTCGGTAAAAATTATTAATTTAATTAAGTACTTATCTTCTCGAATTCACCGTGCTCAGTGATAAATCCTTATAATTTTGACAAATAATGTCCCTCAAGTGTGTTACCTTTAAGAAATAATCCGAGGCGAAGCCGAGGGTTATTTCTAGGCAACGCACTTTCGGGTTGTTATTTGTCAAAATTATTGCGAATGACTAGCACTGCCCTTGGTAAATTATAGCTGATAGTTTGTTTTTGGCGTTTAAGAAAAGATGGGATTTTTTGACTCAAAAACAAAAAAAAATCTAAAAATGACCACAGCAAGATATTATTGGACTACATCTTCATTATCAATAAAATTGTTTTATATAAAAATTGCAATGTTGAAGTAGTTTACTTTCTGTGGCTTGAATATGGAAAAAACATTTTGGGTTTGTATCAGAAAATGTTCAAGATAAATGCAAACGAAAGCATTCATTACACTATCCATAGAAATCACCAAACCTTTCTGTTTTTGTTAGGGCAAGATTGATGAATATTTGCTTGTAGAATTTTCCAGTTTTAGTTCCTAATAATAATTATAATGACCAAATTTTGCCGTTCGCAAGCGATCATTATGAAAGAAATTACATTGTGGGTCATAGGAACTCCAGAAATGTTTTTTCTTCTTCTTTTTGATAGAACAATTGTTCTGTTTATCATAACACACCTCGGTCTATGCTCAGCGGTAGGTTCTACAATGGCGTCAGCGGAAGGAGGGGTGTTTAGGCGTTACCCTTATTGATGCTGCTAAATAATTGGTGTAAACTTTTAATATGTTTATTGCCAATGACCCGATAATACATACAAACAAAAACCAACTTATTACTATATATATGTACAAGAGGAAAAAAAAACAAGAAAAGAAATATGTACAAAACAGTCGTCTAGACTCGGGCGCCGGTGGCGCGGGAGGTGATGGGGCGGCCTTTCCTGATTGTCGGAGGCGGGGAACGCGGCCTGGACGCGGTCCGATTTACCCGGGGAGCGGGCCGGGGCACGGCTCGTTGTGGGCGCTGGCGGCGCTCTGGGTAGGGCGTTGAGCGGGGCTGCGAGGTTCTCCTGGGGCGTCGGCGGCCCGAGTAACCCTCTCGGGGACGGTGGCTGGAGCGGAGCGTTGTTGGGGCACGGGGTCGGGTTTCCGCTAGGGGAATCTGGGGACGGGTGGTCCGTCGCCAGCGTGGCTGGATGGCCCTAATGACAAAGTCTGGAAGAGCCCTGGCTAGTTCTCGTCCTAAGTCTTGAAGTGGCTGGATGGCCCTGATGACAAAGTCCGGAAGAGCGCTTGCTGGTTCTCGTCCTTAAGTCCTGAAGTGGCTGGATGGCCCTGAAGAGAGCTGCTAGTTGGTCCTGGAAGGCTTGACGCTGCTGGGACTCTCCGGGGTTGAGTGTGGCAGGCTGGAGGCTGCTAGGTGCTGATGGAACTCAAAGCTGGGAGCTGGTGTTGTCCTGGAAGGCTGGATGCTTCCTGGTGGACTCTCCTGGATTGAGTGTGGAAGGCTGGATGCTGCTGAGTGGTTCTGGAGCTGAAGGCCTGCTGATGGACTCTCCTGGGTTGAGTGATTTCTTCTGGCCTGGGTAACTCTATTTAAAGGAGCCCCGTCCTTTGTTTTGCGCTTCCTGGACTCTCATTGGTTCAAGGAGAAGCGATGACTGCTTATTTTCTCCGTATTTAATAATTCCGCGGTTTTTTCTGCGGCGCGACATATTAGCGCCTTGATGAGTGTCGCAATGGCTGGCCGTTGAAATGCCGATTCTAATGATATTCCATTTGCTATGTTTCGTTTGGCTTTAATTAAAATAAGGATTTGTTTCCCTCGAGTTCTGCGTATAAAATTACTTAAGCATTATTGTTACTGAGTGTGTTAAAAAGTTCTCCTTGTTTTTATTATTTGCGCACTGATTTTATCTGTTTTTTGATACCAAATACTCCTGCATTTGATTCCTCCTACGTTAATTAAAATTTAATTTGTAATATTTGTACATTCGCCTGCTGTATTTGGCCTTTGTCCCGATTTAGCCGTTTAGGGAATACATCTTTGTTCTGTCCTGGGTCCGGGCAAACTTTGCCCGCACGGCAAGCCGCGATGTTTTCGTCGGCTGAGGGAAAAAATCGTTTTAATCGGCCTGTATGCTTATTAGCGACTTGAGGGTAATTTGATTAGGTAGCGGCTAGTTTTTCCTATGCCTATGTGGTTTCTATAGGGCGCACTATTGATTAGGAGTGCCCTTGTTAATTAAAATTAGATTTCAATTTGGCGTGAGTTTGGGCTGCTGTTAGAGCAGGCGTACTCAACCTGCGGCCCGCGGGCCGCATGCGGCCCGCCAAGCTTTTATGTGTGGCCCGAAACCCTCATTATCAGGAACGTACTTTTGTACACATCTGATAATGCAAGTTTTTAAAAGCTTGGGATGCGCGGTAACAATGTGCCAGTCACCAAGATAGGGTGGGCGACACCTAGTATTTTGGAAGAAATGAACAGTAATTGTAGCGATCTTCTTTTACATACCTCGGTGGCATGGCGAAGCAGAGTAAAGGTTCTGGATCGGTTTTTTCTTTACCACAAGACATTATTTTGTTTTTACAACAAAATAATAAAGTTTATAGTGAACTTGAAAATGGTTGATGATGGTCTCGTTTAGCTTTTCCAAGCGACATCTATTACGAGGAAATACATAACCAAGTACTGCATAATTTTACAATTCTAACAAAAACTAAACAAGATGGTATTGACATTTCTCGATAAAACTATACAATAATTTCAAATTGTTTAGCTGCCTGATCTAAAGAATGTAAGAGCAGATCTCAGGATTTACGAAGCATTAAGAATTGTCTGTTGCTTGTAGAAAATCCCTGGCGCTTAGAAACAGCAATTATTACACAACTAGCTGCATTGTGGTATGATTATGCAAAGCTATTTGACGAATTTATGGAGTTCGAAAACTATACGCATTTGGAAGTTATTTGTAAAGAAAATAGGGAAAGGATTTTGGAAATTAGTGCCTGAAAAATACAAATCTGTACAAAAATGTGCCTATCTGCTGCTCACGATATTCGCATCAACATATCTTTGTGAACCATCTTATACCAAAATGAAATATGCAAAGAACGTATACAGAAATCGGTTTACGGATTCTCACCCTGTTGGCTTTTCTCTTACCTTTAGGTCGATCTTTTATATTTTACTTCAAAAATTGTTCGCTATAAAAGTGTGCTTGGGGCCCGTCACTAGGTACAGTGAAGACGGAGTGTATCCTTTAGTAATGAAATGTCCAAATATCTGGGCGCCATCAAGTTTTATTAATCCCAAGTACACTTATATACGTGAAAGAAAACTTATACCCTTCGCCATATATATACAGCACATTACAACCCTTGAAACTTTAATGTTTGAATGAAAGAAGCAATTCTTTATATAAATTTATTGATCCTTCTGGTTCTGGTCTATTCTCGTTGCATAAAAGGGAACAATTGTCGACTTCAAATTTCTATCTAATCATAGTTCGTATTACAAAACGGGGTACCCCACAAGTTTACGTCAATTTTACTTTCTAACTAGTATATTTGACCATAATTCTAACTCACAGTTATATAATAGCTAGTGTACAATTAAGGGGTTATAAACTGTTCTTACTTTTTGAGAATATGCGAAATATCACAAGTTTAACTTTACTTCACTTATCTGGTAATCGCAACGCTTGTGGAATCGACGACTAGCCTCTCAGGAGTTTAATCAGCATGCCTCACCGTTCAAGAGGATGATCTGCTCACCTAACTCCTACTCTGACAGTCGCTAAACGTCAGCTGTCATTTGACCGCAAGCAATCGCCCGATCTCCGTAGTGAAATTCTTATGAAGAGATGTTCAAACTAATGCGTTTCTGTCGCCCCGAACTTGTTGCTATAATTTCCACTTACGAAAATAGAATCAGATAGTTCCAAAAACACTATACATACCCTGCACTAACAGGCAAAAACTATGCAGCCAATTCCGTGGTTCCCTAATCAGTCGACGACTTGAAACTATTTTTTCATTAGAAAATGGTACCCGCTCTCAAAATCTGCCTCAAGCACGGTCGTTAGTATCCACATACTATTAACGAAGAACGAGAAATATGGAGTTTACCACATTTTTACCACGAAACTCTTAATGCACAGCTAAGTTTTTCTCATGTCACCGATTCGAAAATAAAAACCTGTTATTATTTTTCTACTCTCTTTTTTTTTCTTAAAAACCCTTGCAACTCAGATATTAATTTTTATACGTTTCGACTGCGTTTTCCCAATTGATCGTCTATTCACGCCCATAGATAATGTAAACTACTAACGTTAATACAATAGGCTTTTAACATGTAACAGCCTTGATGACGTATTGAGAGTAGCATGTAGTAGTAATTATAAACCGGATTTGTCTAAAATAGTTAAAAGTTTGTCTCAACATCAAAAATCACACATTTTTAAATAAACGCTTGGATAGATTTACTGGTTGAGTTTAATTTTTTACATTATTATATTATGAGGTATGTGTACTATGTTGCGGCCCGCGTAACATAGCAAACATACGTATGTGGCCCGAGAAGAAAAAAGGTTGAGTATGGCTGTGTTAGAGGCTCTGCTCGCCGTCTTGCCCTGGTGTTTTATTGCGGGGTGATTTGCTGCACTTTAGAAACTGGTATGCTGTTTGCATTTTATTGTTTTATTTCTGCAGAGGTTGTTATTTGAAATTTGTTTAGGATCGTGGCGTTTCGGTAAACAGATGTTTTTGTTCGTTTGTTTCATCGTCGTCTAGTTGGCGACGCAGATTTCCGTTGTTGATTTGATCGGTTCACCGATTCATATTAATCATTACGGGTTAGGTGAAAATTTCATTGATCTACATATCTTAGCAAGTCTTGCGTTTCCCATTGGCGTAATGTGTTTATTCCATTTTCTTCACTTGTTTCTTCTCCATTTCACTGTTTTCTATGCCGTATCTGTTTATAATTTCTGTGCTTCGTAGTGTCGCTCCCAAGAATGAATCTCAACTTCTTTATTTCCGTTGCTTGGTTGTGCTTTACTTCCCTTCTTAAAAATGGCTATGGCGATGCTCTCTTTGTTCTTGAGGAGTTGTTTCATCAGTTATTTTCTTTCGCCATATTTTATTAATTTATTAGGTAGGGATTCTAGTGGCTCCGGCGTTTTTCTATTTTTTTATTTTTTCAAGACATCTTGCACTTCGTCTAGTGTAAATTTCACCCATTTCATGTTTTTATTGGGGTTTTGCAGTACTTGTTCTGTTGCTCTAGGATTTATTGTTCTGCGAAATATTTCTCCCATTTTGCTTCTGTAATTTTATTTGTTTGAAAGTTCTCATTGGTATTTGTTTTCTGTTTCGTAGCATTTCCATACGGAGGGGTCCCACTGTGCGACTAAAACTCATAAATTGTTTTACTGGCCGTCCTAACAAACCCAAACAACGCAGATAAGGGCTTACGGCGCAACGGCGAGTGCCGCATCGCAAATTTGGACGCACTTCATCTTCTTTCCGCTTGTTGTTGTTTCGCTTGCTTGCATTTACGGAATGTAAAATAATCGGATGATATTCCGATTTTATAAACATTCCGAAATGGAACATTCCGATTATTGAAATCATCCGATTATGCCCATCACTAGTATGATGGTCTTTTAAGTTATTGGGCTTTTCAAATATATTTCCTCTAGTTTTTCGTAGAATGTTGTTGTTTTCTGGTGTGTTTTTCCCACATCGGGTAGATAAATGCTTATTAAGTGTAGTTTTTTTTGTTCTGTTAAAAGCGTTCATTAACATATTTGGTATGTATTATGTTGTCACAGTATTTATTCTTTACCAGTAATCCTACTTCATCAGTTGCTTTTTGATATTTTTCTGTTCTCTGTATTTTATACAGGGTGATTCAAAAATGGTGCATTTGCTCTGGGGGGGCTGTTGGGAATTACTAGCGGAGTACGGAAAAAATAACAAAAAAAAATCAACATTTGAATCGAAGATTGTTATTGTTATTAATCATTCTAATTCAAAAAACTGACAGTTTCATCAAACTTACCTAAAATTTTAGTTTTCAAAACTTCAGTTTTTGGTGCCAAGTTTTGAAAACTAAAATTTTAGGTAAGTTTGATGAAACTGTCAGTTTTTTGAATTAGAATGATTTATAACAATAACAATCTTCGATTCAAATGTTGATTTTTTAAAAATATTGCTAAATAGCTTTTTTCAAAATGCATCTTCAGCTGTCAATATTTCAGAGGAGATTTTTTTTGTGATTTTTCCCGTACTCCGCTAGTAGTCCCCAACAACCCCTCCAGAAGAAATGCGCCATTTTTGAATCACCCTGTATTGCCCCTGCCCTTCTTCGTTTCATTTAAAAGACATATCTATTTTGTGATTTATCTAATTGCGTGATTATTTTCTGATTTCATGAGATCCATGATCGGATATTCCATGTGGCTAGTGGCTTCTATTATCATTTGCATTTTCCACAATCGTTGCCTTGTTTTTTAATTTAGGGCTGTCTATTTCCGAGGCTATTTTCTGTTCTGTGAGCTTTGGTTAATTTTTACGGTATGTAGACTGCTAACCTATTCCGCCAACCCAGGGTTGGAACCGGCAACAACATCCAACGAATGACTCAGTCCATTCCCCAAATGTTGTAGGCACAGTTCAATAGTTGTTGTTAATAATTCAAAATTAAATGGGAAATAAATGCATAGAAAGAGGTTGTAATGAGATCGGTGGTAAAAGGAAAAATGGGAGGGGTTGGTTAGAAATCACATACGATAGAAATTGTCAGGGTCCATGCCGTGTCCTTTGCATATATGGATAGCGTCACATGAAAGAAATTTAAAATTTCGTTTTTAAAACCTATTGCCTGTCTCAGCGACGAAGAGCAATGACAGCTTACACTTCTTGGTACTTTGACAGTCTTGGGTAACCTTCGGCACCCAAATTTTGAATTTTGCTCAATTACAGTGTTTGTATTTCAATGCCCTTTTGTGCTGCGCCATCAGTTTCGTCCATCCAGGAAGCGGCATTATAGAAAAATTTTATTTTACCCAATTTTTAAGGTTATGTTGGTCAACTACCATAATGAATTATTCATCTATCAAGAAGTCATCCAGTGGAAATAAATGAGCCTTTCCTAGTGTTGACTATTTTTCTTATTTTTGACCGACTCAGCAATGACTCAAGTGTTAACAATTTTATACTCCCAAACCTTAGCATACTGCTTACGGGTTCTAACGGGTGTTCATTTGAATGTGTGGTCTAGTTAACTTTAAAATTGGTGAAGTCGTGTCGTGCATATTTTTGATTATTGACTCTTGATACTTGGAATTATTTATCTGTTTATTGTTTTCATTTCCTAATTTTACTTCAGCTTTTGCTGTTTTCATAACTTTTGCTTTTTTAATGTTTATTTTCATGCCACTACTAGGAGTATTAAATCGTCTGTATACAGAAAACCTGCCACAGTTACAGGTTTTAATCTTTTTAATCCAATCCTTAGTCTTTATGTTTTTACCATTTATTAATCACTGAAAGAAATAAAGCGTACACTAAGTATTCCGCCGTGTCTAACCCCTGTAGTTATTCTACATTCTCTTGTACTTTTGTTTCCTATTCTAACGAGGTTTCTTGCTTCCATAACGGACACTTTATGGCTTCTCGAAGGTATACATTTACTCCTCTTTCATGTAACATATTCCACAATTCCTCTGTCGGCACACTGTCTATAAAACATGAATAAAGACATCTATTGTGGTCAGAAGTTGTTTACATATTTGCCATTGAGTGAATATGATAATGTACAAGCTCTGGCTTGGTCTGAAACCACACTAACTACTTTAATTGAAGTTTTCTTTCTTTATTTTTTTTAAGATAATCTTGAAACTTCAAACACATAGCAGTAGGGCATAATAATGGTAATATGTCTAACTGTAGCGATAAAAAGCACAAACATCTGAGGTAACAAAATGTTGTATTTTATTCTTTAAGGTTATTCTGATACAAAGCGTCAAAACTTTTTAAAGTTGTCAGTTGGAATATTGTTACATTCTTTAGAATGCCCTTGATATTTTCCTTTGATAGTGTTTTTGGCTTTGGAAACAACATGAAGCTGGACGGGTTCAGATACAGTGAATAAGGTGGCTTATCTAGTGACTTCAACAAATTCTTTTATTTCTTGGGACTTTCATCTGTAGCGGTCGATGAGCATCCACTTCTTTGATTGTTACTAATGTTTTTACACTTTGTCTTAGCAAGGTTCCATGTCCGCTGTAACATTTCTTAAGTCTACGGGGTGGTTTTTCCGAGTTTGAAACAAAAATTGTTGCCCCATTTTAAAACTGTGACAACACAAAACGAATGTCTAGGTATTTTCCTTGATTTCAAGATTATTGACCATGAGTTTGTGCATTAATTTATATGCAGTTATTAATAATAAAGATACATAACGGCAAAAGATGTTTCTAGAAATAACAGTTTTGTCTGAATGATTAATATTTTTTTGGAATTCATTCTAATGTTTAAATACTTGTATAATATTAAATTACCAATAACTTTACGTGCACAACACAATCCAAAACATATATTTCAATTCTAATAATTTTTATTTTTTTCCATTCCTTTCTTTCCATTTTGTTTACATTTTCCTTTGTTACTTTGTTCTTTTCCCACATTGCAATTCGTTTGCACACTTCCCGCTTATCACATAGCACTCAGAAGAACATAAAATCAGCAATGTCTGCCTTGTCCTCCACTAGCAATGCTTTTGGAACTGTGGTTGCCAACGGACGCCTAGATTCGCACACGAATGGAATTGACGAACAAGTTAAACAACAAGTGCTCGCCGAAGAGGAAGCTGCTATGAACCAATTTAAGGTATTTAGTTTTAAATGTTATTTAGTATATTTTAGTCAATACCAAATGTAGCGTAGAGGGGAAATTTTAATTTGTTTACTGACAGTATCTAAAGCAATAATTTGATGTGGGCTAATTGTGTTTTATCATGAACATCACAATTAAAAAGTTTACAAGCGTGTGTTGAACGCTGTAATTAGTTTCTAACAAGTATGATTAGACTACTTGCTTACCTGTTTAGACGGTGACTTAATTGGTTGAAATAATACCGCGGAACATAATTTGCATACAGCTATTAAAACTAATGTTTGTGTAAGTTAACTTTCTTAAATTTCAGTCCAAGGTTCATTCGCCAAACGCTGCCAACAACAACCCTTTCTTGAACAGTGTCCCTGTGATGCCATTACCACACTCGGCACCTGCAGTAGATTTCCTAGAAAATGAACCGGTCATATCGAATGCCAATAATAAGGCTTCAGATGATCTTTTGCAACTGGGAAATCCTTTCGTCGACGCCTTTGCAACAGTAAATCCTCCCCCCGTTACCTCACAACCGCCACCCAACAATATATGGATTACAAATGGAACTGGTAAGTTGGTTTATTTTATATTAACGGACGTTTTAAAAAAATCTTCGACATTAAAACACAACTACGATGA
The DNA here is from genome assembly GCA_940337035.1 of Agriotes lineatus. Classification (NCBI taxonomy): domain Eukaryota; kingdom Metazoa; phylum Arthropoda; class Insecta; order Coleoptera; family Elateridae; genus Agriotes; species Agriotes lineatus. Next base: position 9,102,676 of record OW679199.1, on the reverse strand, counting down.
GTGAATATCAGCGTCCTTTTAATGCTGAGTTCTTTCATAATGGCACACACAGTTTCGATGCTAATGTTCACGAGACTCATAATATGTCTTACTTGAGCACATGTATCTTCAAGCTAAACGTTTTACACACATTTAACGGTCTTTTCTGCATTCCAAAAATTTCTTTTGCCATTTTTTAATAGAGCACTTCCTCATAAACGTGAAGCATTCTCGTTTGATTTCTTTGAGGACAAAGCACCCCTTAATAAACAATTGGAATTTACTTGTTTTGTGATCACGGTTACCATTCATTTGCTTCAGTTGAATCAGCCTCGTATTAATTACAAAATTTAATTAAAAAAATTAAATTTAGCATTTTAATGTTGAAACAGAAATATTTCAAAGATATTGGAGTAATAAAATTATTATTCTGTCACCTTGAAGTTATCAAATTTTAAATTGTCACCTCTAAGGAATGGGGTTTCAGCTCATTACAGATTACAAGTTACACTGTCCAAAGGCTTGACTTGAAAAATTAGACTTCCGCAGATTAAAATATGTTCATTTACAAGCTATTCGACTCGTGAGCGATCTGCTCCCTGCCGTAGTCAGTTAATATCTGCCGTCACCAAAACTACCGTTTTTACAAGAAACCTTGCAGGTGGCTCTTTAGGGGTATCTACCCCTGAGAACAGTTTTGGTCCCATGCATATTGGCACGCAAAAGCAATAATATTTACCGTTCAATTGCCTGCCCTTATTAGGGTTGCCAACACTGTCATTTTGACCCGAAGACTTCAGGTTTGGCAATCATTCTTCGGGCTTCGGGTTTTCAATAAAATTATTCGGGTTAACTAAATGTTCATACATACATGGATTGCGAAAAATTTTACTCTTATATAAACGCTCCACAGCAGAGGTCATTGGTAAAAATTGCCCATAGAGACAAAAAATATAATTGTAGAAATAATTTTTTTTTTAAATTCAGAAAAATGTAGTTTTGTAATAGTTTACGTTCTAAGATGGATTTAAAAAATTATTTTATGGAATAGAAAAAGTAGTTTAGTTTTTGTTTTCTGATTTACAATGGCCGAGAATTATGCTATGTGCAACGAGCCAGCTGGATCTCTCACCGTTAACGTTTACTTTCCAAGCTTAAATAAAGAACCCAAGTTGTATTTCTTATGTTTTATTATTAAATTTATTAGTATTGTATTTTATTTAACCAAATGTTCACAAAGCCGGTCCTGCGCTGGACGTGTATTGTGAATTTCGGTTTTTGCGATTGCAGCAAGAAACACAAGCTGTACGCGGGATGCGGGGTTTTCAACTCATGCAAATTTAACAAAGAAGACGCCAAAGACGGCGGTCGTATGCAGGTTCTTCTGAGAACTGCATGGATTTGTTCGACTCGAAAGTATAGCATGCGAATTCGCCGAGGACGATATAAGTTAATTCGAAGTGGCCTGAAAGCGCCTGGTAGACAACGTAGTTGGTTTGGTAGCTTGGTAGCTGCAAACAGTGTTACAGTGCAGCGAGCCAGCGTTTTATTTAAAGCATCGATTTTGAGAGGCGTTAACTCAATTGTCCGTACAAGGACTCCATGAGAGTTCCCAGCATCATGTGCGCAAGGAGCGGATGATGCATTTAAGGCGTGCCGTTTCCAAGGGTATGCAGCTGCCAGCTCCAAGTAAACGGTTTTTATGTCAGCGTGATAAGGTTGCGGTTAACTGTGATCTTCAAACTGAAGAATGTGTTTTTTTTTGTGTGCAGCTTACATGTGAATGTAAACAGGGCTGAACTTTGACATTGCGTTTTTGGTAAAGACATTTTGACGTTTGCGTTCTTTTAAAAACAATTATTTTGACGTTCTTTTTGATTATTTTGTATGATGCTCATGTATGCTCACAACATACCTACGAGTAGTCTTTAGCTATATCGCGACACTACAAGGGGAACCAGATTCCTGTTCTGGCAGATAATGATTTTTTATAAGCCACTAACTAAAATGTTAAGAGAGTTTCACATTCATTGAGCTATGTAAGGAATAAAAAGGGCAAATAATTATTTAAATATTGAGGCGTACGAGACGTCTTGTTCAAATTTAATGTATCCACTGAGGGGTAAAAAATGTTACATTTCATATACTACTTAAAAAACATATAAAATAATTTTTGGAATCATACCTTTATAATGTAAAAAAAAACTATTTAATCTTGATCTTTTTTATTAATTGTTTCCTCCAGTTTTCTTCCCCCAAAACTATTTTCTTCGGGTCAGCATCGACACAATGTTAGTAACCCTACCCCTAATCCATTCATACCGATCGGCATGTATTTCCAATGGCAGGTAATTTGCTAAATTCGTCCTTACATAATTATATTTCATTTAGACACTAAGCTAAAATTAAATAATATTAATTAAGTAACTTCCATTCTTAATAATGTCTGGTGTTTATTATATTTGAGTTACAATTCGTAACAGTTGCCCCCCGGTTAAAACGTCTGTTGGGGTTAAATTCACTCATGTTTGACCACACACAAGATGCCGTAAACTCCGCACTGTTTTACTAAGCAATACCAGCTCTATCTCAAAATTTATTGGTCTTATATCAACTAAATCTAATTTAACTACCCTACATGAATAAATTTCAAGTATTTTGTTATAGTCATCAGTAAACTTTCTTTGTTAGATTAATTACACGAAATAGCATGACGAAGAATCCACATTGGCACACTTTTGTTTGCAAAATTAATGGCCAACGCAAAAGTCTACCATTTAGCCACTTGAGTGGCTTAAATTTTCCCACTCTATCTCGCTCGCGCTATACTCTTGTTCTCTGTCAGTCAACTTTTTGCTCAAGTATAGCACTGGATGTTCTTTCCCTTTTGTCATTTCATTACAAAAGTGTAACACCCATCCCTCTCTTAGAACAATCAATTTATATGATTAACTCGCGGTTAAAGTCAGGTGCCCTTTAAGACCTTACTGCTCATTAACTCATTTTTCATAACACCTACTTGTTATTTGTCAATAACAGAACTGTCAACCTGACTGAAAAGTTCCCTATAACAGCCATGGCTGTTATACACTTAACAGCCTAGGTCGTTAAGAACAGAACAGTAACATTTTAACATTGGCAATACTAAAATGTATAGTTGGTGACACTGTAAGTCTATGTTAAATTTGAGGTTAGCAGGTTAAGTTTTGCGTCAGTCGGTGTCAAAACTGACGCAAAACCTAACCTGCTAACATTTCAGTATTGCCAAACGTAATTTGTTTCTATAGGTGACTCTGATAAGACGAGCTTTCTCACACCCGTTACTAATACTATTTAACTTTTTCATTTAAATTTTTGTAGGTGTTATGTTAAGTATTCAACGATATACGACCGTTATCGCATCTAACGGCCTTATGTCGTTAATAACTATTTCAACTGTTGAATGACGTTTCCTTCTGTTCATCCTATTGCACTCTGGTTTTTGCATTTTTGCGCAACGCTTCTGTAAGTGGACTAATTATTTCTGCATACGTTGAATATAATGGGTATAACACCCCGTTATATCTAAAAGCGCTCTGACGTCTCGTTTTGTTTCTAGACGTCGAAGTTCTTGTATTGCCATTACTTTTGCTTCAGATGGCTTTTGATATCCTTGCCCGATCTAATGTCGTAGATATAAACATTCAGTTTTACCGCACTCATATTTCTTTGCTTTTATGGTTAAGCCCGTTTGGTGCTTTACAGTGAAAACTTGACGTAGATGTTCCAAATGTTCTTCCCAATTCATTGAACGCACTTCTACATGTGACACTATGCTGAATTGTAACGTGTATTTTGGCCAAATTGCAAAAATCTGCGTGTCCATTTTCCAAAAATGTGACGTCTTAGTAGTAAAAATGTCAAAATAAAATTTTTAGGTTAGACTAGGATGACAGTCAATGTCAAAATATTGGTTGCCAACATAATAAAAAGAAAATTAGTCCTCTAGTTACATTTAAATTCTGAAGAATATTCACAATTATTGAACAAGCTTTTCAAGATTATTTAAATGATTTTCCACTAAACAAAAGAAATACGACATTTCAGCTTGATGGCGCATAGCCACCTAATGCGACGGAAGTGTGTCGATTACTAAATGTATTAGATTTTTTGTTTGGGATTATTTCAAGAGAAAGTGTATCGTACTGTACCCTTGAGTCTGCAAGATTTACAAAACAGAATCAACGATGCTACAAGAACAAAAACTGTGTAATACTAGAAGAAACCTTACGCGAAGAGTTTGTTTTTGTATCGAGGACAATGGTAATCACATTGTTCTATAAATAAATATTATAATTAGTTTAAGTTGGTGAATTTTACAGTTTGTAATTATAGGTTTAATTAGTCATAACTTTAATTCCATTGTTGTTTTTGTTGTTATCTTTGTATCACTAACGTGTATCAGTATTGTATTATGTAGCAATGTATCAATTGTATTTGCTTTTGACTTTCATTTGTCAATAACTTTAAATCAACAGGGCAACCTGATAATTAAGTGTAAAATAATATTACTGATAAATTCAATCGCTTATTTCCGCAGTAGAGATATTGAAGTTTGATATTATTGTAAAGCTAATTTTATAATGTTTTAGAATTAGGAAGTTGATGTTATTTCGTGTAAAACTAGAAGTCATCATCATCAATTCTCTTGGTGTTTCTGCACCTGTTCACTCTAGTTATTTTCACTGTATTTTAATTGATGCAGTCGGTTCTTCGCTGCTTTACTACACACAGCGCCTCGCATAGTTTTCTCTATTCGGTGTTATCCTTTGCCTTTATTTTTATTTCATTCCATTGTAGTCCTTTTTCAGTAACTTCATTTTGTGTCTTTCTTCTCTATGTGGCTTTTAGTCGTCCTCTCTTTTGTTTTCCTCTGACATTGTGCTCCGGTGCTGGTTTTGCTATATCGGTATTTGGTTTTGTCAATGTATAGCCAATCCATTTCCATTTTTTTGTTTTTTATTGTTGTCTGTATCGGTTCTTCTTGGGTTTTTTCCCATAGTTCTTCATTTGTGATTGTTTCCGGCCAATATATTCCCAGGATTCTTCTGAGGCATTTATTTATGAATATATGTAACCTCTTATTTATGTCAATTTTAGCTGTGTATGTTGTATATAGTAGTTTAATCATATTTATAAGTTTATTTGGCATTTCATGTGCATTTAGGATTGTCTACATTTTATCCCTGTCTATTTTATCAAATGCTTTTTGGAATCTATGAAAATTATTTGGAGTTTTTTTTGCCATTCATTTGCTTGTTCAATGATTGTGCGTAGTAGAAATATGTTATCTATGCATGATCGCCTCTTTCTAAATTGCGCTTGGTTGTTTCTATTCTATCTTTAGTCCAGTTTAGTAGAATTCTTGTAAGTATTTTGCTTGGTATCATAATAGCGTTATTCCGTATTCGCACATTCTGGCTTATCTCCTATTGTTGGTAGTTTTATTATTCTTCCTTCGTTCCATTTTCTTGGAATTTTTTCCACTTTCCATATGCTATTTAATAGGTTATGTTGTTTGATTCTCTTTCCTAATTTGTTTCATGATTCCTTAATGTTTTTATGGTATTTTTTAATTTCTTCTCTTGTGATCACTTCTTCGTCTCCTTCTTGTCTCCTATTTGCTCAGCTCTTCCATGATTTCTTCTTGTGTTGTTGTGGTTTTGTATCTTCTTTTTTTTTTTGTTAGGCCCAGGGCCTGTTTCTTTGTGGTTCTTTGAATCTGCCTCCGCCGATGTTGACACCTAGCTATCTAGCCATCGTTTTGGTGGTTATCCAGGCTATGTATGTCCTTGAGGTTTTCCATTCCATGCTATTTTTACCGGTCTTTAACCGTTCATTCTTTGTATGTATGTGTTTCAGAATCTTCTCTGTCTCCCCCATTTAACTATATCATCAACTATATTCTTCTGATCTCAGAGCTAGGTACACGGTCTCGTAGTGTTTTGCCCACTATTGGTCTCAATACCTTCATTTAATTGTTTTGTTCTCACTGTATCAGCTCTAGCTTCTATCCCGTATGTTATGATTGGTCTTACACATGTTTTGTAGATTTTAACTTTGCTTTTCGTGCTCATATATTTGTTTCTCCAACTGTGTCCCGAAGAGAGCATGAAATAGCAGCTCTTTGGTGCGTAACCTCTGTGTAAAGATCGCCGTCGCTAGATATTTGAAGCATAGAACTTGTTCAATCGGTTATCTTGCATTAACGTTTTTGAGGTGGTGAGGCATTTTGTTTTATCAATAGACATTATCATTTACGTGAAAGGTGTGCAGTATGCGTTGCAGGTCGTCTTCTGCATAGCAAATCATTTTAATTTTACGGTTTTCCAGTCTATATCCTCTGCTTCCGTGCTTCACAACGTCTGTTATAGAGTCCATTATCAGATTAAATAGAATAGGACTTAAGCTGTCTCACTGTCTGATACCTGAGTTCACTTGGATTTTTTCTGTTAGTGTATCGTTGACTTTTATTTTGTCGTGTTGTGGATGTTAATGTTACATATGATGCTGACCATTTTTTGTGGGGCGCCTTTCTCACCTAATATACGAATGACATCTTGTAATTGCACCCTGTCGAAGGCTTTCGTTAAGTCTATAAAACATATGTAGGCTGGTTTACAGAATTCTATAGATTTTTCTGTAATTTGTTTGGGTATAAAGATGGCATCTGTCGTGGACGTGAACCCCTGTTCTTTGCTGATTGGTATCGTTTCAGAGATAATGTCTTTAATTATACTTGCGTATAATTTCTCCTCTATATTTCTTCAAAATGTTTTACCCATCTCTGTTCAATTTCTGTATTTATTTTGAAGATTCTTCCATGTTTGCCTTTCACTCATGTCTTGATTATTTTTCTTCTTTCTTACTATCTCTTTTGTTTGTCGTGTAAAGATTTTATGTAATTTTTCCGTGTTGCTTCTTTTGTTCCTTTCTATGTCTTCTCTTATAATTTCTAGCACTGGTTTTAACTTTGTTACGAACCATAACTCGAATATAATAAACACTAGGCGTTATTGAGAATAGATGTTAGTTAATTAATATTATTATATTTAGCTTAGCGTATAAATGAAATGTAATTATGTAATGGCGAGTTTTGCAAGTTATATGCCATTTGAAATACATGCCATTCTGAGTGAACGGAAAAGGGCAAGTAAAAGGTTGCGAAAACTGGACCGAAACTGAACGGTAACTACATTGCTTTTACGTGCCAAAATGCTGTTCTCTAGGTGCATGCCACAACCACCTGAAAGGTTTCATATAAACGTGACTGCAGATTTTAACTCACTTCGGTGGTAGCACAACGTTCATAAAAACAATTGAATTGTAAATAAACATATTTTAATCTGTTTGAAGTCTTTAATTTCTCAAGTGAAGCCTTTGGACAGTGTAACTGGTAATCTGTGACGAACTGAAACCCCCGTTGTTAGACGTATCGTTACAACTTGTCTATCTTTTTTATTATAGCTTTTCTTGTATTTCTTTTTCATTTTCATTTTTACTTGCCTATAGTTCTTGCTCTTCTTTATTCTATTTTCTCCTATGGTATCTATACCTTCTGTTTTGCTTTTTTGAATCGTAGTACTTTCTTTGCTGTTTCTGTGATACTTATTTTACAATTACTCCATATTTTTTCTATCTATTGCTCCGAGTTACTGAGGACCGATATGTAGGTACTTACCTAAACGTTAGGGTTCACAAAGTGTTATTAAATTTAAGATAGCTTTGATTTTCACTGAAAAATCTTTCAACGATATTTTCTTCTTGAGCAAATTGATTTTTATCGTTGGTTATATCCAGTAAAATCAATGCATACTAAATATGCTTACTTATTATTGTTTACATTACTATAATTAAAGGTTTCTTTTAGAATTTATTACTAAAGTCGATATAGTTTAATAGTATTTTACAGTAGAAGTCCGTTAGGATAGCCTTTACTGCCGAGCCAGAGAATTTGTGAGACGAGCTCGAAGAGCGAGTCGAATAATACTGGCGAGGCAGTAAAGGCCCTAACGGACGTGTATTGTACAATAGTTTTTGTAATACCTACATACAATTCGATCATATCTATATTTTTCTAATTTATTTTCATCAAAACGCTAGGTTTGTGTAATGACATTTTAGAATGATTGAGAGTGCGTAGAACGTTGCAACTGTTGTTTATAAATGTCAGTTATTTCCAATTTCGTGTATGGTTGTAAGCAGTTTTAAGTTGTAACCAGCTCGTAACTTATGACATCTGTAGAAAATGATGAAGATATTCCTAAAGACGTTAAGATTCTGAATGAGCAAGTTATTTTAGCGTATGTTCAGGAGTTATAGCAGTCTTTTGCGCCTTCTTCTATGTGGAGTTGAAGGCTTGCTTGCTGCTGGATTTGTGTGACAAACGTCACTTTGACGTTTGGCACACAATTTAGCAGGCCGTGGTCTTTACGGACACTTTTTACGGCCGGGCCGTAAAGAGGTTGCTTACGCAGTAGTAAACAGTCCTTAAAGAAATATTTAACAAGTAGGTATTACAAAAAAAATATTACAATACAACTGCCAAATATCTTTTTGAAAATAAGTAGATGCTGTCTACTAAATATCTTAAGAGATTTACAGCAATAGACATCTAGATCACTATGTCTAAACTACTTATATTAAATGTAGGATAATAGACATGAGATTTAGATGAGTTAGATGGTATATAGATCACTATGTGATTCTTGGGCAGTTGCCAGTTTTGGCATTAGGACCTTCCGGGCCAAAAACTTATGAACAGTTGTTCTCCACACTCTTGTTTTTTTTTCTACTTGTATTCTTACAGGGTGTGCAGATATCCCATTACAGCTCCTGTTAGTCCTCCATATATTGTCAAAGTTGCCAAAACTAATAATTTAAAATCACATGATATATTTTCACTTAATAATAATTCCAGACAAAAATATATTCTCCTTATATATAACATTTATTTGGAATGTAAACTTAAATCTAATAATATCGTAGATAATTTTTTTAACTACAGATACATGTCTGTAATAGACAAATTAATTTGGTGTTAATTGCACCAAAGTTTACAAAGTAATGCTTTATAAATAATTTAAAAAAACAACAAATGATATTAATGAATTAATTAATTTATTTATTTATTTAATCTTTAGTCCTTATACCGTTAGGTGTCGAATGTTTATGGAATATTCTAACAAATGTATAGGTGCTTAAGTTACTTTAATTGAATTTAATTTGGCAATATGCTTATATACATATATTGTATAATATACTGAAGCTAGATGGCTTTTCCTTTCGTGGGCATTTGGATTGGGTTGTTTCTCTGATATTGTCGGGCTTTTTTTCGTTGACTTTTTCCATTTCTTCCTATGTTGTGCTAATCTTCCTACTTCTTCCCATTTAATTCTTCTTTTCAGTGCAGCTTGTCGTGTTTGTACTTCCCATCTTAGTCGTGGTCGTCCCACTTTATTTTTGCCCTGTACTTTTACTTCGTATACTTGCTTCGTCACTCTGTGAACAGAATTGCCCGGAGGCTGATCAGGTTTCCGTTGCTTTGCGCTGGTTCTATCCCTAATTTTAAGCACATAAATGAGACTGCATTTATGTTTTAAGCCAATGTAGTCAACGGCACTTAAAGGGACGACAGTAAACTACCCTGGGGGACAAAGCCTCACGTCCCGATGATATTATGGCTTAGTAGCAGGGTAGCGACGTAGTGAATGAATCAGACATTAGATGCAGATTGATTTTATTATAAAAATAAATGGTCTATTTATACAAAACAAAATAGCATAGCTAAGTCACAAAACAAAGTTCAATTATTGTGTAGATTACTAGAGCGCGTTTAAAGGTACGAAATGGCAATTCAGCACTGTAAGCTGATTGTATTTCCGTGTGCGTTTGCAAGCCAGAGCGGTGAACTTGGGTTTAGTAGGTCGCTTACGGCGAAATGAACTGTCAAGTTGCAGGTTTGCTCCGGTCTTTAAACTCGATGCTTGCGAAACAAGATTGGTTTTTAATATTTCGTAAATGTGAACTAAAATTTGCCTGTTTAATTCAAGATTAAACAGATCTAAATTAAATATAAACTGGCGAAATTATGAAGCAAAACTGGAGATTAAAACTGCTTGCTTATGAAATCAGAATTACATTTAGAACTTCTGACTGGATTTCGTAAATTTTGTTATTAAAATTTATGTGTGTTTGATTCAAAATTAAACACTCTGTGAAGGTGACTTAGCCAACCTAGCTGTCTCTCTTCTACTATTGTTGTTATTGGCTTTATATCTAGGTTTTTTATTACTGTCCTATTTCTCACTCTCTCTCTTCTCGTAATTCGTTCAATCTTTCTTAAAAATCGCATTTCTGTAGCTGTGATTCTTCCTTTGTCTCTATCGGTCAAAGTCCATGATTTACTCTCATATATTAGCGCCGGTTTTACTACCCTTTTGTATACTGTTTATAATTTTTTTTTAATTTCTCGTTTTCCTAGAAAAGTGTTTCTTAATGTGTTGTAGATTTTCCCAGCTTTTCCTATTTTCTCATTTATTTCCGTATTAATCCTTCCGTTTTCATCTATGTATGTTCCCAAGTATTTATAGCTTTTAACTTGTTCTAGCATTTTTCCCTCTATTTCTATCGTATGCTTATTTCTTTTGTTGATATTATCATGGTTTTTGTTTTATAGATGTTTATTTCCATATTTATTTTTTTAAATTCTTTGTAGTTTGTTAAATTCCGTTGTAATTTTTCTTTCGACTCTGCTATCAGTCTCATATCGTCTGCGAACATGAGCTCTTGTAATACTACTTTTTTCATTTTTTGGTATCCAATTTCAATACTATTACTTTTCTTTATGGCTTCGTCTATGATTACAGAAAATAGCAGTGGACTTAACACACATCCTTGTTTTAGTCCTGTCTTTGTCTCGAATTCTGTGGATTCGTTGTTGAAGAGTTCTTATTCTTATTTCTGTTGTTTTTATATATATATATATATATATTGTCAAAAACCCTTTCCACCAAATCAATTGGTGTAAGGTGAATTATAGATACAGTTCTTGGTGTCAGTAGCATAACAATAATAAAAGCAGTAATGCAAACATAACAAAATTCATGGTAACAATATAAAATTTACATAACTTAGTTCAATTGCTGTACACAAATTCACTCCACAGTTTTTTGTCTCGGGTGAGTCTTTTTGCCTCTTGAAGTGTAATTCCCCTCTGTTCTAGTATTGTGTTTATTGTTTGATCCCATGTTGTTTTTGGTCGTCCTCTGTTGCGCTTGGGTATTATTCTTGTTTCCCACACTTTTCTTACTTGTCGATCTTCATTTAGACGATTGATATGTCCAAACCATTTTAATTGATTCTGTTCAATGATTTTTAATACTGATTCTACTCCTAGTTCTTGTCGGATGTCTTGATTTCTTATCCTATCAGCTCTCGTAACACCTTTTACTTTGCGTAGGAATTTCATTTCCATAGATTGTACACGACTTTTCAATTTTTTAGTTAACACCCATGATTCCGAGCCCCATATGAGTATAGGCCTGTAAATTGACTTGAAAACTTTAGTTTTTGTTTTGGTCGATATTTCTTTTTTCCCTATGAAGCTACTACTTAATGTATGATACAAATTTGCTGCGGCATTTATTCTTTCGTTTATCTCTACCTCTCTGTTCCCTGTTGATTCCAGTGTGCATCCCAGGTACCTGAAAGCATTTACTTGTTCAATTTTATGTCCGTTTAGCTCCAAATGTGTCTTCCTAGCTATATTTGAGATCACCATAATTTTGCTTTTTTCTATATTTATTTTCATATTCTTATTTCCCAGGCAGTTTTTGAATATGTCTAAATTATATTGCAGTTCTTCTTCGGTGTTAGCAAAAATTGCAAGGTCATCAGCAAAAGCGCATTCAGCTATTCGCACTTTTTCCATATTTCTATATCCGATGTATAGTTTTTTAGATGATTTGTTAGCTTCCTTCAGAATGCTGTCCATTACTAGTGTGAACAGGAGTGGACTTAGAACGCTGCCTTGTCTAAGTCCTAAGTCACTGGTGAATTCTTGTGATTCTAAGCCGTGTATCCTGACACAGTTTCGATTTAATTTATATAAACTTTTTACAGCTCCTATAAGGTTTCTTCCTATCTTTCTATCTTCTAATTCTTTCCAGATGTCCGTTCTCGTTACCCGATCGAAAGCTTTCTCCAGGTCCAAATAGGCAATATACACTTCTCTATTTTGCTCCCGCATTTTGTCCATTAATTTTTTTATCGTAAAGACATGGTCTTGAGTGCTGTACCCCTTCCTAAAACCACTTTGTGAGTCCATAAGGCCTTGTTCTGTTTTTTCCATTAGTTTTTTTCCTAGTACCCTTTCGTAGACTTTAGCTACTACACTTAACAATGTAATGCCCCTATAATTTTGGCACTCTTTATTATTACCTTTCTTGTAAAAAGGCACTATAACTCCCACTTCCCAATCTTTTGGTATTGTTTTTGTATCCCAGACCTCATTGAACAGTTTAGTCAGTAATTTGATTCCACTAACCCCCATAGCTTTTAGCATTTCTGGCTTTATGTTATCCTGTCCGGCTGCTTTACCATTTTTCATTTTATTTATGGCTTCGATTACCTCACTCTCTGTTATTTTTTCTTCATCTCCATCTGGCGTTTCCGAAGTTGTGTCACTATCTTCTTCATTTATTTGATTTATGTCAGGGCACAGCAAGTTTTGAAAATACTCTTCCCACCTTTTTATTACATCTGATTCCTCTGTTAGCGGTTGTCCATTTTTATCATTTATTGTAATGCTTTTGTGCTGTTTGCCTAATCTTAATGTCTTCAGTGTCTTATAGAATAGTTTTTGGTTTTCTTTGCTCCTCTCTTCCATTTGGTTTCCGAAGTTTTCCCAAGCCATTTGTTTTGCTAGCATTATTAGGTGTTTAACTATTTTTCTTTTTTCCTTATACTCGTTGTATGATTCTGTGGTTTTCTTATGTAGATATTTCTTCCATTTTTCCTTCTTTAGCTTAACTGCTTCTTTAATATTTGGATTCCACCAAACTGTTTGTTTTTTATTTGTGCTCATTGTTTTGGTACCACACGTTGTGCGTGCAGAATTCAGTAACGTATCTTTAAACATATTCCATAATTGTTCTACATCTGAAATTTGAATTTTATTTTTGATTTTTCTTGTCTCGCACTCAATTTGCTTTCGAAACATTTCTGCGGTCTGTTCATCTTTTAGTTTGTATGTTCTTATTGTTTGGTACTTCCTTGTCTTAGTCTGTTCTCTCTTATTGTTGTTCGTCTCTTGCACATTACTCTGCTGTTTTATCTTTCCCACTACTAAATAGTGATCGCTGTAGATTTCAGGGCCGCGGTACACTCTTACGTCTTTTATTCTGTTTCGGTTTGATTTTTCTACTAAAATGTAGTCAATAATTGATTTTTCTTCTCTGCTCTTTACCTCCCTTGTGTACTTATGAATGTCTTTATGTTCAAAAAATGTATTGCATACCAAAAGCTGGTTTTTGATGCAGAATTGAATTAGCCTTTCCCCATTATTGTTCTTTGTTTCTTCTCCCTGCATACCGATGACACCTTGTGATAACTGATTTCCTTTTCCCACTCTTCCATTTAAATCGCCTATAATAAATAGTTCCCCAGAGCTAGTTTCTAGTGTTGTTGCTAGTTCGAGCCAAAATTTTTCCTTAAAATCAGCCTTATCGTTGTCGTTGGGTCCGTAGGCTATAATAATTGTTAGCTTTGTTTCATGTTCTGTAAATTCTAATTTCAGTATCCTTTCATTGATGTGAGTTGTATTCCTCAGCCTCATAGCCCATTCCTTATTTAATAAACATCCGACGCCTGCCTCTGCTCTGTCTTGTTTAGGAACCCCTCCATATATCAGTAAATTGTCTCCTTGTAATTTTACTTCTCCTTGTCCTTTCTTTTTTGTTTCGATTATTGCTAAAATATCTAATTTAGACGTCATAAATTCCTCGTTTAATTCAATTTCTTTCCCATTCAGTCCCCTAATGTTCCAAGTTGCTAACTTCCAATAATTTCCTCGGTTCCCATATTGGTTTTTCTTTGCTATTTTTGTCATACTGGTTCCGTCCTTTGCGTATTTGATTAGTTTTTTGAGTCCCTATCGTCCATCTTCTTCAAACTCCCACCTTCTTCATCTACCCATTTATATTTGGTGCCATTTATTTCTATTTTTCTGTATCCCACTTTGATTTTCTTGCCTTTTCCTTTTTCTTCTCTGCCTACCTTCCTGATCGTTGCTTGTATTTTTTGCTCTTCCTTTGTTAAATCACAATCTATGAAAACTTCGTTGTTTCCTAGCTTGCTTTTTTGTTTTAGTATCTTTAATTTCTGGTCAAAGCTTTTTAATTTCACCACGGTCACCTTTGCTTCCTGTCTCCCCACCTTAAATGCCTCTTCTATGTCTGCTGTTACATCTATCTCTTGTCGGAGGAATTCTTTAACTTCTTGCTTGATATTGTCATTTTTAAATTCTTTTCCTTTGATTACTATATTATTTCTTCGATTCTCTTTCTCCTGGTTCTCTAGCTTGCTCTCGAGGTTACTGATTCTTTTCTCCATCTCTTCTTTTTCGTTTTTCCAGTTTTTGGCCTTTTCCTCCCACTCTGCTTTAACTTTCTTTAGCTCTTCCTTCACTTCTGCAAAATCTTCCTTAATATCTGTTATTTTTAGTTCGAATTCTTTTTTACCTCGTTTTTTTGAGTATTGCTTCCATCTCTTCTATTTCTTCACCGTTCGTCTGAACTTTTCTTTTTATCTCCTCTGTGTTACTCTGCCTTGGTAGGCTTCTAGATAACTTCGCACTTTTGGAGAACGCTTTTATTTGTTCCTGTTCCCACTTTTCAAAAGTTTCTGGGTCCTCTCTTTCTCTTTGGCGTTTTCTTAATTCTTTTGCACCGCTCACACTGTTGGCCCTGTTTCTCGTATCTCCGTTGACCTCTTTCTTATACATAAGGTACTCACGTATTACTCGCGGAGAGCGTTTCCCTTTCGCACCCACGCCACTGCTTTATGACCTTGGGCTGCACGATGCACCAATCCGGCCGCGTCTGCCTTTACGCGCGAGCGTCGTTATCGCGGTCGTTTACGCTTCGGCCGAGGGAGTTTTGTTGTTTTTATATAGTACTTTAATAATATTTATCATGTCTCTTTCTATTCCTGTTCTTTCCAAACTTTGCCACACATTTTTCCTTTTGTCCTGGGTGCTTCTGTTTCTTCTAAATCCATGTTGTGATTCCTCTAATGTTGGGTCTAGATGTTCTCTCAATCTTTTCTCTATTATCCTTGTGAAGACTTTGCGCCTGGTATGCTTGTTAATGTTATGCCTCTGTAGTTCGAACATGTTTTGATATCGCCCTTTTTATATACTGGTAGAATTAATCCTACTTTCCAGTCATTTGGTATTTCTTTCTTTCTCATGATGTCATTGAGTAGGTCCCGTAATTTTTCTTTTCCTCTGTTTTCCATATATTTTATAATTTCTGCTGTGATGTCATCTTGTCCTGGGACCTTTCTTAATTTCAACTTATTTATGGCTAGTGTAACTTCTTCCAGTGTTATTGGTTGTATAGTGGTTTCTTCGGTGTGTTATATTTGTTCTTCTTCGTTGTTTTCTTCTTCTTTTAACTCTGTCAGTTCTTCAAAATATTCTCTCCATCTTCTCATTATATCTTTCTTGTTTGTTAATACGTTTCCACTTTTGTCTTTTATATTCTTTTGTCTTGGTGTTTTTTCGGTGCATATTTTCCTCGTCTAACCATCATAATATTTGACACATAAACATAGGTGTTCTCTGAATGTCATTTTTTTGGCAGTGGTCTATTATGATATGTTTTTCGGACTTTTTCCACTGTCTAGGGTGTAAATCACACTACGTTTCGGGAGTTTTGATCTACTCCCGTCTTCAGGTGTTCCCGGGTTCAAACCCCGGGGGAGGCACAAATTTACATAGAAAAACGTATAATATCAGACCTTCTCAGGACTAACCAGGAACACCTGAAGACGGGAGTAGATCAAAACTCCCGAAACGTTGTGTGATTTACACCCTAGACAGTGGAAAAAGTCCGAAAAACATATCATAAACATACGTATTTATTAATTGAACAATCTGTAGATTCATCAATAATTAGACAGTAAGGCACAGTTTTAAGTTTTGAAGTAAGTTATACCAATCAAGATGGAGCTATAACTACTTTATAATAGTAGAACATTTTGTTCTATGCAGTTTTAAGTTTAGAAATGAACTTCCAGTGCCCAATTCTTTTAATAGTGCACTCAGATGATCAATGCTGCAAATAGCTGAATGCTTAGCAATGTAAACAGCTAATTTTAAATTTCTTTTTTTTTTCTTCATCGGTTATTTCTTGTATGGCAACATGAGAGTTTAATGTTGACTGCCTATTTTGAACTTGATTAACAGACTTCATTTGAGTTGTATGAGTTCCTGTATTAGAATGTTTTATAAGGTCTGTCTTATGAGTGAAACGATAAAGAAGTCGACCTGCGATTGATTAATTAAAATAATTGATGGTAGTAAAAAATCGCAAATCAACCCCCCTACATTCTGTACACCAGGGCAGCTCTGTAAATTCTTTACTTACCGCGATGGCCGAGCTAGCTCAATTTCGGCGATAACGGCGTGGATTCTAATCGTTAGCTGTATTCCTGCAATATCTTCAAAAAGAAATGGGCGCCAGAAATCCAAAGATTTCAAATAATTAAAAATAATAATTACAAGTGACTAGCGTTTATTTAATAGTCAAAAAAATCGTCTTGTAAAGTCAACAGTAACCATTAAAAATAATTTGATCACAAACAAAATGTCATAATAAAGTGGTGTAAATATATCGAAGGTTGCGACACGCACAAAGATCAAGAACCCCTTTCGGGTTATTAAATTAATGGTAACCACAAAATAAATCAAGGCATAAGCTTATCACTCTCAAATTTTAACAATTGATAGCTTTAGAATGCAAATTCCAGGTATCGAATATAATTTTAACGTTGAATAATTGTGGAATAGCCGGTCCAAAATTAACTTGCAGGCCGGGAAACTATCTACTTTTAATGCAATAACCACCACAAAAGCGACACTAACCTTGATTTCCCAACGCCCATTACTTGCTAACAGGGAAAAATGTTGGCCAAGGATTGCGATGCCAAATGGTCAGGGGTTGCTACACCACGGGATAGAAGCACCTTGGATGCGCTCGTGATCGGAGCTGAACAACGTTTCCAATGGCAGAAGTTAGGTAGAGCATTAGCCGGTGTAGGTGATTAAAACAGGTCAGCGGCCTTGTTTTCCAGGTCAAATTCTTGGGTTAAAACTATTGTTTAAGAGCTAAAGAAAATGTAATTACTATGGGAATAACAATCAGAAAAGCGCCATCGTACCTGATTCGGATTATCAGCTCTTGGAAACGAAATTAATTGTCGTGGCGAAATAAGCACACACAACGCCTTCTTAGAAGCGAGTTGCTTCGTCGAAATGTAGGAATCGGTACAAAATGAGCGGACTAAAAATTTGAAATAATTCGAAATATAATGGATTATAACTCAAGTAAAAATATACAGGTTGGCCTGAAATAGATGGGTAAATGACGAAACAAATAAGCGGAGCCAAAGAATTGTTTCATGAGCTCTAAGATTCGTTTTACAGACTGCAAAACTCTTCTTTCAGCATGTTGGAATCTGGTGCCTCCATTAACATGGTTTATACCTGCAAATTTACAATAAATAATGGAATAACTACATTTGGCTTATGGTTCTTTTGCCGAGCTTCCGCAATATTTTCTTTGATATTTAGAAATTTTCCCCATTTTCTACAAGTCGGCAGAACTGTCACTCCCACAATAAATCACATAACCTCAAACAACAACCCGCATGCGCATTTGGCAACACTCAGTCTTTTAGCTGTCTTAAAAAAACCTCATAAAAGAGGATAGACTGATGCCTCTGCAGTTTTTAACAAGGTTAACGACAACGATCACAATCTTGGCAACAGTGTCATCTTTGTGTTATGAATTGGAATTTGTATAAAATATTTCTCTCTGTGCTTAATTCAAATGCATACGATTTGTTTCTGATCAAATTTAAGGACAAGATAGGAATACAGGCTGATATGTTAACTTAACAACTCATAATCCCATTAACATTGGTTAAATGTTCATACAATTATTGTAAGTCAGAAGAGGGAAAGGAATGAACATTAACAAAATACATGTAGACGAGTTGTAGTGTCCTCAATTAAAAATTAAAATTGATAAAAAAACATCTTCGTCTGTTGCACTGTATTTTAAATAATTTAAAGTTAAATACCATGTAAAATGTAAATATTAATCATTTTGTTTGGTCGATTTCAGGCTATGGAAAACCTCAACCTGTGATAACAAATGGTGCTTTTGTCACTGAAAGCAGCTTTGCAACAGTGTTTGGAGCTACAGAAACAAAAAGTAAGTCGAGCACTTTCTTCCTCTTTGTATATGTCTAAAACTGATGTACATACTCACTTCTGTCTTGGTTGTCTCTATTCACAGCCTTTCTTCACAAAAAGCAACTTACAATTGCATGTTTGTTGAGTTGTTGATTGCAATCTCTGTCTTCGTGTTAGATTTAAGACGTGCACAGTAACGGAAACGTTGTGAAATACGGCAATTGGCAATTAACAATATTAGGCTAAAGAGTTACTGAAACAAGGTGTAGGTGTAAAATAAGTTATCGATGTAGCTAGAAATAACATGTGTCTTATTTTGTGCAAGCTGCGGAAGACCCTAGCCAGCCCTCCTTCAATCCATTCCTCGTCGATGACCCGACTCCCTCACTATTTCTCGACACCGACTCTCCGACAGGTTCTGACCGTAAACCCATCAAGGATGTTCTTGAATACTTTCAAAAAGACGACTCCATAAAAACCATTGCTCAAAATTTAGATTCGGCTTCAGACGTTGAATCTCATAGTGAAACTCCTGAGCACCATGAGTACGTCAATCCAGATGATAGTTCATTTGGCAACAGCGGTAACGCTGAAAATTCTAAATCTATTAAAAAGTTAGCTCCACCACCTCGCCCTCCTCCTCCAAGGAGGATGTCTGTGAAGAGCGTCTTGGAAGTCACGAGCACATGTGACGATTCCTCCTTTGATGCCTCAAACAATCCCGACAATAATATTCCTGCCCTTGAAAATGCTCCAGACAATAATTTTCCGTTTGTGTTCACTGCAAATGATGGAGTGCCTGTTGTCACGCAAAGTACTGCCATTAGTTCACAGCTCTCAGGTGAATCTTCGTTTCGTAATTGTTGATAAATGTTGCCTGTCTTGAGCACCGCTTTGCTTGATATGTTTAGTGCTATTTTGCTATCAGAGATAATTTACTTGAACAGACAAAAATATGCTAAATTCTGCCCCTTCGATTATTTAAATGGCAATTAATTGTACCCCATCTTGACAGAGTACTCATTTTTATTTTAATCATCATTGGAGACTAGGAATATCTCCCCAAAACTGCTTTATTCTGTACCAAGTACCATAGCAGTAACTTTCTAATGCATGTCTAAATCTTGCCTATTAACAACAAAACAAATTATTATGAATGTTTTTAGTGGTTGTATTAAGTATAGTTACAAGGAAGTATTACAGTCAATTTTAGACTGGCCGACATTAGTTTAGTAGTCTATTTTTGCCAAATTGTGGAGAATTAGATTGACCTTGAAATTGATAATAATTTTAGAAACATTCGTGAGAGTGCCCAAAATTAACGTCGTAACTTGTTAATATTCAAACTAATTAGCTCATAACAGATGGCCAGAGAAGTGTGGTGGGCATAAAGAATACATAATAAACTTACCCAATTTTCATAAGCACTAGCAAACCAATAGTGAAGGGCTCCAATAACTTACCGTGACACACTTGGCTGAATCATATGAAGTAGGCTGGCAAGGAGATAATAAATACTCAAGAAATACAATAACGGCTATTGCCAAATGTCAGCAATACATTTATTCACAACAACGAACTTAATACACCAAAACGAAAGGGTTTGGTTAAATAAAAGCACACCAGAATCGATTGAGCGAAGTAGTAAAAAGGCTCTAAATGTAAAAGCATCAATTAGCACTCGTAAATTAAGGTGACTTGTAGGCGAAATCGTTGACGAGGCCTTTCGGAACTTAACATACTTAAAACAATAGTACTATTTATTGCATACAACACGAATCCTTCGGCTAATCACCGAATAGTGCATGTATGTACCTTTAATCGGATTTACCCGTTTACTATTATTTACAAACGGAAGGTACAGCATAAAATCAGAAAGCATACAAAGTGAAGGAAATTCGGTAAGTAACAGATAATTGCTCACTGCTTGCAAAAGTTTCAATCAAAAATTAAAGATCTGGGATGGGTAATTTCCACGGCGGCATGCGCGATTCAATACGCCATGCATTTTCTTGTGGAACGTTCAATAGCTGCGACGCGTGTTGATAAATTTAAGGCTCGCAATTGCAAATGTCCCTGCTTCTCCCGACGTCAAATCTGCAATCCAACAGGCGGGCAGGACAGCAATGTGGCAGGTAGCACGGCGAATCTCACCGGTGCAGGAACGCGTAATCAAAAATGTAATGAACAGGGAAGAAAAGGTGAGGAGACAGCCTAAAAATAATTCGACTGATCATTAGGCCACATCAGAGCAGAGATAACCAAGTCGTAGTATATTGGAGTGGGCGACTAACAGTTGTTTTACTTTCAAAATGCTGTCATGTGCTGAAGTAATCAGATGGGTGCAGCAGCTTACCAATATAATCAAATTGGCCCTAAAATTGACCAATAGAAAACCGTAAACAAATATGATATATAGCTTTGAAAGTAATATCGAGAATCTTTAAAATTTTTGAAAAAGAAATTATTAACAACTAATATAATACATTCAAGAAGACTACCCAAAAGACGTTATTGAAGAGAGAAAGAAATTAAAACTGGTATTAATTGAAGCAAGAAAACAAGGCAAAGAAGCATATTTAAAGTATGATAAAATAATACTAGAAGGAATACTTTATTTAGATCAAGAAGGAAAAGAGAAAATAAACAGTAATGAAATAACTTAACAAAAAGAAGATGAGGAACACGAAACCGATTTAGAAGACAACAATGAATTCGAAACTCAGGAATATTCTTAAGTAATAGATGGCCAAGGAATAGAAGAAACTATGGAATCTAAGAAAAGAGGAAGAAATAAACTAGGATCTGATGAAACAGAAGAGAGAGATTTAAATATTTAAACCATCAACCTCTCAAACAAAACCGATATGACCAACTACCATCCAGACACTGTTAGCACCAATAAAACAACTGGAAATAAATAACAGTGGAGGAAATAAGAATATAAACCAGAACTTATAGCAAAACCAAAAAACCAGGAAACCAATAAAGAGGACACTGGCAATGGACAAAAGCAAAGAATTGATAAAGAAATCAAACAATGAGGAAGAAAAAATAAAACTTAGCATAGGAACATGGAATGTTAAGACACTTACATCTAAAGAGGAAGATTATTGAAGAAATTGCAAAATATAAAATACAAATACTAAACTTAAGTGAAAACCGGAAAAAAGGACAGGGAAGGAAACAAATGATGAATGGATACACATTATATTACTCAGTAGTAAAACCAGATCAAGATAATAAAGAAGGAATAATAGTGGCGAAGGAATTTAAACTTAAAATTATAAAATTTTTACCTTGTACCTGAATAATAATGTACCTACAGATCAAGATGGGATCAAACTCTAATGAACATACAAATATATGCACCAGTTGAAGAGACAAAAGGAGAAGAGATAGAGGACGTCCATGAAGAACTCCAAGAAACAATAGATAAAATAAGGGAAGAAAACTAGAAAATAATTATCATAGGAGACTGGAACTCAAGAGTAGGCTCCAATCAAGATAATCAAAGGGAACTGCAGATACTAGGAAAATTCGAAGAAAAGGAAAGAAATAAAAATGGGAAACAACTACTACAGTTCTGTATAGAAAATGAACTAATAAGAGGAAATGAATTTTTTAAACATCCCGCGGAGCAAAAATATACATTCGTAGTACTAGGAAGAGAGGGCAAAAGTATAATAGTCTACATAATATATACAGAAAATAAAAGAAACATTCTTAAACATAGAAGTAGAAGTTAAAGCAGAATTAACAAAGGACCACAGACTGTTAATAGGAGAAATAAATCAACACTGGCAGAAATACTGCAAAATTAAAATTTAAAAACTAAAAAATCAAGAATTACAAGAAAAATTCAGAAAATAAGTAAAACAGGACTTAGACATACAAAATAAAGATACTGAAATAACCCTAAATCAAAAATGGAATATCCTCAAAGATACTCTAATACGAAATATAATAGAAATCTACGGCACAACTACTATAAATCAAGATAGACAAAGAACACGTTGGTGGAATACTAAAGTGAAGGAAAAAATTAATAAAAAGAAAAAAGCGTGGAGGAAATATATTAAATCCAAAAATCAACGAGATCACAATGAATATAACAAACAAAGAAATGAAGCCAAAAAAAAAGTATAAGAAGCAAAAAATAAAAGTTGCAAAAATGTTGGTGAAGAATTAGAAAACTTATATCTAAACCACAATAGAAGATTCTGGAGTGTAATGAAGTCATCAAAAGGGAAAAGGAAATAAATGCATTGGGAGAATACTACACACACAAATTTGAAGATGACAAAGAAGAAAAGCAAGCCTTACAAATAAATATGAAGGGATAAAGAGATAAACAAAATGAAGAGGAAGTAAACTACGAGGCAGTCAAAAAAGCCATCACGAAAAACTGGGAAAGCAGGAGGCTCTGACTAAATTCTTCCGGAGATGATTAAACATGGAGGAGATGCAGTAGCTCAATGGTTACACAAGATGGCATGGAGGCAAAATGAAATACCAGAAGACTGGAAAATGAACCACAGAGCAATATGTCTGTCCTCAGGCTTTTAAGACCTACACAAAGATAATAGAAGTCAAATTATGAACGAAAATACTAGATAAAATTTAAAGATGAATAGGGAGCATTTTGGGAAGCGAAACAAACTGCAGATCATGTTCATGTAATATGGAAACTGATAGAAACAGCAATGAATACAGGAGCAACAATCTACTTTGCATTTATAGACCTAAAGTCGGCAGGTGACTCTATTAAAAGGATATTTATCTGGGAAAGTCTTAGAAGAATAGGAGTATCAACAAAACTCATAAATATAATCAAAAGCATATATAACCAGACTTATGGAAGAGTACAACTAATGAGCCAAAAATTCCCTAAAATTTGAGATAAAAAAAGGAATGAAACAAGGCGACTCGCTAAGCCCCCTATTATTTGTAATCTGTATGGACCAGATACTGAAAAATACCAACACAAACACTAATAGGATACTACAACATGAGACCCATCTGGATATAATCCCTTCTATACACTGACGACATTATCCTAATGGCAGACAATGAAAAGAAGCTACAGAAAAATCTCAACATATGGACAAACCAAATAGCTCAAATGTAAATGGAAATAAACACGGACAAAACCAAGATAATGGTGGTGAATGGAAACAAGAATCCAATAGAAAATATAAAAATAACAAGCAGAGGAAAACCAATACAAGAAACAGAAATAATGGACTACCTTGGAACAACTATAACAAAAGATGAAAAAACTGATATAGATATAATCAACGAAATTAAAAAAGCAAACCAAATATACTATTTAATAAATCATACAATATTAAGATAAAAATAAATATCTACGGAATATAAAACTAAAATATGTAACACACTTCTACCACCAATGTTAACATATAATATAAAAGTTATACCAATAACGCCAACACAAGAAAGGAAAATCAGAGCAACAGAAATGAAATTCCTTGGAAGAATAATGGGAGTGACTAAATTAAACTAGATTAGAAACGTCAACATATACCAATCCTTAAACCAAGAAAAAAAATTGGATAAAAACCAATGAATTGGTACGGCCACGTTAAGAGAATGAATACGGAAAGAAGAACAATACAGATGATAGAAGCAAATAGTACTAAGAGAAAGAAAATAGGATGACCAAAAAACACGTGGGAAAAAAGGATTGAGGAATTGATAAAAGATACAGGTTTAGGAAAAAGAGAAATAGACAAACTAGTTCTGAAGAAAAAAGAATTTATAAATAAACAATACCCAACACACTGTTAATTTGGTGCCCAACAGTGAATAATCTCACTGAGCCCGATTTCAATCGCCAAGGCTGCGGAAAAGTTCCTTCCCCCGCGGGATTCGAACCAAGAACTTGCTTAATGCAAGCCTAGTGCTTTCCCAACTGTAATTAAAATATACAATAAATTAAAGTTGTTGTTTTATTATGGGAGCAAGCTGCATGGTGTATTTAAAATTGCTAATTAAACTTTTAATTGGATAAAAATACCTACATAACAGAATGCGAAAGAGAAACAAAAACAAAAAACGAAAGAAAGAAGAGATAAATATTAACAAGGGGATGGAAAAAATTGGAAGATTGAATAATAATCATAAAATTGGAAAATTAAGAAACAAATTGTAAAAGAAAAACAAAATAAAACTGTTGAATCGATATACAGAAAATTAGAAACAGCAAAAGTGTCCGGAGATGGTAAAATAGTAGCAGAGCTCAGAAAAATAAAAGAACGATTGAAAATAATTTACAAACTAATAGCAACAAAATGATAAATATTTTTATTGCATTTCATTTGTTAATGTACTGCATTGCTACATTCAAAATCGTTTAGAAATATACTTTCCTATAAAATGCAATAATATATATTTTACTGTACTTGCTAACGTTCGTACTCAAACCAGCCATACTTGTTCAGTAAAACACCATTTTGCTAAACTTGTTGCGTAATACACTATTTAAACACTAGTTGCAAAATGCTGTCAATATGATAAGCAACAGTTTAACAAACTGATACCTATATCATACTTTTACATAATCTTTTCTTTTGACAGTATAAGTAACAGAATATGGCAAGAAGCAATGGAATTAAAAATATCTCACAAACTAATCAGAATGGCAGAAATATGTTACAGCTTATTGTAGTAAACTACACCAAAAATGTCACAAATTTCAAAACGATAAAAAGATTAGAATTCGACTTAGATCCTAGGCTGATAAAACTAACATTTAGGCTAGGCGAAAGAAACACATTAAAAAATGAAAATGACTGCTTAAAACGAGACAAATAAAGAGTTAAGTGAAAAGGAGTACAACACTCACATAAGTAATTCAGACATAGAGTCCAAATTAGAATAACTATGAACGAAAACAATTGAAAATGTTTACAATATAATAGAAAATCTGATGTTAAATTCCAGTGACTTGGCTGGGAAACAAAACAAAAAGCAAGACTTAATACCACAGCAAACCACAAGAATGATAGAAACCAGCAAAAATACATATCTTTGCCAGGGACCAAATAGAATTCTGTGAATTTAATAAAGCTACAAAAAGAGTAATAAGAAAAGACTTTAGAAAAGCAGAACATCGAATAATAGAAGACATATTGCAAAATACAGGACCGACAAGAAAGATGCAAAAACTCTTAAGCAAATTGAAGAACTGGATCTGCAGCATTAACAACATTTACGATAGAGAACAGATTATACAACCGGCAACAGACTACTTCCAACATATCTCCAAGAAACAGTACAAAGGAAGATAAGGAACATAATTTAAATGAAAGGAAGAGAGATACACAGGAGGAAGAACCTATCCCTAAAATTTATAAAACAGAAATCAGAAAAGCTTTTAACCCTCAGACTGCGGAAACCGGGTCTCAAGTGACCCGGACTTTCTTTTTTTTTACATAATTCTACCGTTTTCCAATATACTGCTTTGGATGTTTGCGTATTCCTCAAAGCTATTGTGGAGATGCTGTAGAATAAATTTCGTGGAAAAATGTCTTGGTATACCTGAGATAATCCGCTCGGGTCACTTGAAACCCCGTTTCCGCGTCTCACGCTCCATTGGTTTTTTTCTTGTTTTCTGGAGTATAATAACACTGAGTAAAATAATAGGCAAAAAGAATGGATCCTAATAAAATTCCCCTTACAGAACAACAATTGTATGACGAACTAATGCCTGATGATGACGAAAACGACTTTCATTTTTTTGTCTGATGAGGACAGTGGCAGCGATAAAAGTGATGCAGAATATGAAGAATTTTTTAGTCAGCAGGTCAATAAAAATAAAAGTTTTATGATTATAGTATTATGTGCAAGTATGTATTAGAAAAACAGATACTGTAGTGCTTTAAAACTAATTTAAAAAAATTTAATTCGATCGGGTCACTAGAGACCCATTTCCGCATTCCGCGTAACTGAAATTATTTCCGCCGGGCGAGGGTTAATAGACAAAAAAAGAAAAAAACTGCAAGCGCAGATAAAATCACAAATGAAATGCTAATTTACGGAAAAGAATATCTATTACAACCGCTGCAACTCGTTTTCAACAAAATCTTGCAAACTGAAGAAATTCCCAGGCAATGGACAATTTTCATCCAAGAAAGGGCAAGAAAATGAGATCTACAGAAGAATAAACAATGGATGCAAAAAATTCTGTAGCTTAAAACATGTATTTAGCAAAAACTATGCGATGAAAATGAAAAGAGAAATACTCAATAAGTGTGTAACACCAATAATAGCGTATGGCATCAAAAAATGGAGACAGAATTAAAGAAACTGGCGATAACACAATGCAGAATAAAGAGAAGCAGAAGCAACATGGAAGTGCAGAAAATACAAATAGAGCTGGACAGGACATGTTTTTACGATGCCAAAATAAAGGAGCCAAGAAAACAACACAGTGGAAGCTTTGTAAAAAACGTGAGAAAAGTAGACCAGAAACAAGGTGGTGCGGTAATATGTGATGAAAAATGGAGGAGGCCGTTGCCCAGGAATGGAATTCATAAAGGCTAATGATGATGATTATGATGATGATGAAAGCACAAAGTATGTACGAACACCTTTTGATGAAACAGAAATTTACTACATTAAATGGAATAAGACGAGGGGAATACCCTATCACAACAACAAACTAAAATTCAAAAAACACGTTCATAAAATCAGTCAAAGAATCACAACTAAACAAAAATTATGAAATTGAGAAATAAGCAATGAAACAGGAAGTCACGTCAAGATACGAAGATATAATACAAGAAACAATAAAGAAGACATAAAAGAACACCACCTGTGAATAAGGATTATGCGCAATAAAAAACTTAATACTTTCAAGATACTCAGTAAATCTAGCAAAATGAAAATATTTCAAACCATAACAAAGATCTGTCACAGCATATACAGTAAACACAAGCGTGCAACCATTAGTCACATGGAAATGAATGACAAATTGAAAAATTGATTGATTAGAACAGGGTTGGCAAATTTCGATGTTTTCAGAGGAAATCTCGGTAACTATAAGAGATATGCGCCTACAGAGGTCGCAGACGAGAATGAGAAAGAACAATTCTATAAAAAACACAATACCCAAACATGACACCCTCGTAGTCGTTGGGAACTTTAACGCACAAATTGGCAAGGAAGAATACTTAAAAGATGTGGCGGGAAAACACACAATTCACGACGTTACAAACAACAGTGGAAACAGACTAAGCAATCTGGCGGTGTCGATGAATCTAACAATCAGCAGCACCAGTTTTAAACACAAAAAAGCACATAAGATTACATGGAGGTGGCCAGGGGGAAACACAGTAGAAGGTAATCAAATTGACCACGTTTTGATCCAGAAAAAAAAAACAGTCTTCAATTACAGATGTGCGGACATACAGAGTTAACACTGACTCCGATCGCTATTTAGTCATAGCAAGTCTGAAACAAAAAGCAATCAACTACAGAAAATACGCTGAAACAACAGTAATAAACTTGATGTAGAAAAATTAAACAATAACAACTATAAAAAATGGTACATACAAAACATTACAACAGAATTAGGAAAAAAGGAAACGAAAAATAATATAAACGAGGAATTGAAACATATAAAACAAATCGTAAGAAAAAGCGCACAACAAATCTTAGGGTATAGCAAAAAAATTAATGGAACGAGTGGTTTGATGAAGACCGTGAAGTGAAAAATGAACTGAAGAAGGAAGCGAGATTAAAATGGCTGCAGACAGAAAGAGAAGAAGATAAAGAGAGATATAAAGAACTTAGAAAATAATCTTATAGACCATATAAACAAAAAAAAAAGGTCACCTGGATCAAAGAAGAGATGGAAAAAATAGAGGTTTTCAGTAGAACTAAGAACATAAAGAATTTCTACAAGAAAATAAAGAAACAAAAACCGAAATACCAAATTAGGATGAGAGGTATGAAGAATGAAGAAGGTAGAGGCGAACATGAACCACAATCCATAAAGAAAATATGGGAAAAACATTTCCAACAGCTACTTAACAGACAAATTGGCACCAAGTGGCACAGAACAAAGTACACTGGAAGGAAAAAGGGGAAGCCTATGTCCAGGAGTGGATGAAAAGGGGCTGCTAAAGAAGAAAGAAGAAGAAGAAGACTTAACAGACAAAATGAAGAAATAGAAGAACAAGTAAAATTTAATAATGAAGAAATACAAGAACCAACCTATGAAGAATTTATACAAGTAATAAACAAAATCAAAAATGGAAAAGCACCAGGAAAAGATGCCATAAACGGAGAGCTTATAAAGTATGGAGGTAAAGAATTACATAATCGACTGTATGAAATGATAATATACTCATGGAGAGCAGAACAGCTACCAGAAGTGCCAAGTGAAAATAAGATCCAAGACAGTGTTACGGTACAAAAACGACTTTAACGGCACCGCGTCAGCTCATACGAAACTCCACGAAAAAGCTAAACGACTGGCACGTACAATGTCTATCAAATTCGGGAAAGTAACTCACATAGGACCGCTGCCCTGCCCGTATCAAGAAGTGCCGACTAGACTCAGTGAAGCAAGGGGTGGTCCAACACGAGATAACACACGGGCAACGGCCTAGTGAATGGTAAACAGTTATAAAATAGATTGAGCGCCACCTAATTCCATTGATATGAACCGAGAATGCAAAGGTAAGCCCAGGTAACCTACTTTTCAACTTTACACTTGGCAAAAACCCAAAAGCTGCATGGAGTATGGAATGTGTGCAGCCTTGTGACTCCCCGGAACTGAGCGCCCTGACCTATCTTTACGGCCACAACTTCGACCAGGCTCCGCTTTACATCAATCTCACACTTCAGACTGCTTAACCTGAAAATTGGCATGCAACACACACAAAGGAAATAGAAGGTAGTCCTTAACAAACCGGTCTATTGGTTTGGCATACAAAGAAAATATAGTTCGGTACAGTTAATACACGAAATGTGTTGGCTGAAATTGGCTAGTACAAGTCCAAGTATTGGCATGAATGAGGGCGTAATAATTTAAATTACTGCCTTACAAATATGACTATGGTGTTACTGACTGCGTGAGAAATAATTACTGCCATACAAACTACGAATCTTGGCGTTAATGAGTATACGAAAAACAATTACTGTCTTGCAAATACGATTAAGACGTTACTGAGTGCGCGAGAAATAATTACTGCCATACAGGCTATCATGCTTGGCGTTAATAAGTGTACGAAAAACAATTACTGCCTTACAAATACGATTATCGCGTTACTGAGTGCGCAAGAAATAATTACTGCTATACAGACTATTATGCTTGGCGCAAATGAATGCGCGCGTAATGAGATAGCGGCTAATACATGGTATACACACTACCTTATAGCTTTACCTGGCTAGGTGTGGCAGGAATGGCTCCGGCTCGTGGCACAGCAGGTCACAAGGCTCCAACGGTTGTAGGCTGTTAGATGACGCGTCCCTTTGAATTCCTTCGCAGGACACACATGCAGCACAAAGGGGCGACAAAAGCTCGAATGAAAAAGGCGACCAGAAACACGTTCTTACTGATTTAATCCCACACACAGTAGTGGTAATTTGCCTGCACGGCGACTATAATTCGAGAACGTTTGGCCAAAAAAATGGAGCATCAACAACACACCTTGCACGCCTGACGACTCGCGGCACACTCCTCGAACAACACCTTTTTAACAACAACGAAAAACAATCTCGCACGCGTCCAGCGGTTGTCTCCCCGAAGGGCTCACTGCTCCCAGCTGACTAAAAACTGAATCACGCCACCCCGCTGAAAGGAAAACTGGAAGGGCGGCTCCTGCAGACAGGCTGCGACTGAGTGAAAAACATTCATATCCTCTCTTTCGCACTCACAGACTCACGTTTTAAATTCGATCTAGAAAACACGCTGAAATGAAATGTTCACGAGACGTCCCAAGGCCGGAAAGCAGCCGTACGACGGCTTGAAGCCAAAACCTGCATAAAACTAGATACACACTTAAATGTAACGGGAAAAATAGAAAATCCTATATACACATGGGGTCGCAATTTAGAAAAATGGACAAATGACTCGCACATTCGTATAACTAGAAAATGTCCTGACAACAGAAGAAAATGGAGACAAAAAATAGAAGAAACAAAAACACATGCTGGCCTATAAACTAGAAACCAAGTGCAGGTGCAATAAATAGTAGTGCAGTGAATAATGTCTACTCATTAAATGGATCTGGACAGTTTTGTTTTAATAACAAAACAGCTATAAATTAATAATACGAAAATCGTTGTCGTGGACCATTTTAAATATTAATAAAACGAAATCTTTAGTTTTATTAAAACAGCTATATTCCATGTTGTAATGTAAAGCTAATAATAAAATAAATAAGAGATATGGAAAAATGCCATTAAGCTTTTCTTAAAAAAAGAGATCGAGTATCGAAATTTGCCCACCCTATACAAGACGAGGGAGTGGAGGATACAGAGTACTAATGAATGCCGAAGTCGAAATCGAAAACATTCGAAAAACACAAAACGTAACTATGTTGTATATAAAAACTACCTAGATGAATACAACTAAGTCACACCACAAAAATGGAAAGAATCAATGCAGTGAGAATAATAACAATTTGGTATCCCAATAGACAGAAGAGGAAGAAATGAACAAAGGACCTTAGTTGATCACCTTAAAAAAGAAAATAATTAATTGGAAGAAGAATTTGCAGCACAGAGCACAGGAGACAGTGAAAAGACCCGCATAGCGTTATCACGAAAAAGAAAGCATAACACTAACACATAATGGTCCAGAAAATAACAGTTATTTAAAAAAAAATACAAGCTATTGCATAAATAACAGTAGCAGGTGGTTATACTAACTAGAACCCAAAAATTAACATTCTTTTATAAATAAAATCTACGTTCTAGTGACAATGTGACTATGAACCGTTTGTTAATTAAGTTAGGTTAGGTTTGCTTAAGTTAGGTTAGGTTTGCTTAAGTTAGGTTAGGTTTGTTTAAGTTAGGTTAGGTTTGTTTAAGTTAGGTTAAGTTCGGATATGAACTGTACCCCCACAACCCTACAAAACACACATTTGCAAATGTCGTGGACCTCATACTAAGATAGAGTTCATTTTATTGCCAATTGTTCAAACTGTGTTGCAGCAGATATCTATTAGTTGAAATTTGTAAGAAATAATAGATGCTCCATTTTATACTACCTACAGCACAATTTAGCTGTATTTTTCAGCTAAAACATGCAGAGTTCATTCCAGATTGGATGCTTTATATTTCCAAAAAAAAATTATTGACGATTTACTTATTAAACATGCAATTTTTTGGACCTGTTGTTATCAGGGAGCATATGGCTCAACACTTCCACTCTTAATAGAACTTAAAGAAGTCAAATGGTGAACTAAAATAAAAATGAGAACTCTCTACTACAGTGCATTCTCATATCCTTTTCTCTGGCGTATGCTTCAGCAGATCTTGTGTAAAAAATCTTCGAACTTCCACCTTCCGTGCCCTAATGCATTCAATTGTAGGAACGAATTCTCTAGTTGCTACTAATTACAGCGTTTGATGGCTTGGGTGGGGTGCTCCAGCCATCGACACAAGGTGGCCAGACAAATCAGCCACCCACACCCAACAACAACAACAACAACAACCATAGCCAACAGTCGACCGGTGCCTTAATAACTGGAGACCTGGATTCCAGCCTTGCCTCCCTTGCCGAGAACTTGTCAATCAGAGCTCCTGTTGTAAAGTAAGGAACGTCGATTTATTAAAATTACGATAAACGATGAATTTTTGTTTAACAGGGGTGTTCAGTGGAACTCGCCGAAGAATGGATCCAAGACTGGCGCCAGCTGGACGCCCCAGCCCTTGGCTGCAACTACTGGTGCAGGCTACAAGCCCATGAATCAGGCTATGACGAGTCCGACAACCACCGTGCAGCAGCCAATGTTTCCCCAGCTGCAACCCATGATGGTAAGCCATTTATTTATAAACCTTTTCAGTAAACCCGAATATTTAAGGAATTTTGTTCGCTTTTCGTTTTATGCTGTCGTAAGTTCATCTATAATATACAAATAGAATGTGTAAGTTTTTTATCGAAGTATTATTGCAGATAGTATTTAATAACGTGATTCCACGATAATTATTGGTGTTTTTTTTTGTATCCTCTTCTCCATTCGTCGGGTATTTCTTTCTTTTTCCATATTTTAGTATTAATTTATATAAACAGATCCAGACGGAACAGTCATTGCTATGTCGCCGACCTTGTGTAAAGAAAATACGAAAATGAAGTAAGTTATATGTTATTTCTTGTAATTTGTTTCGTCCATGCTTTAGGAATTCGCCTATTAATCATACTTCCTGCTGCTTTGTCATTGTTTATCATGAACAAGATCTTTTAATACTTTTTGTAATTTTTTTCTTCGTACATTTGTTCATGTATTGAGATGGTATTAGGCCCTACGCTCCTGCTCTGATTGCAGTGCGATATAAAAAGTAAATTAGGCACAGAGTAGAGATGTTATATCTGGCCGCAATGTTAAAATCATTATAATTATATTCCAGTAAATGCATTTGACAAGTTTGAAATGCCTGTGTTCAAATAAATGAATGAATTTAGAAACGCTAAGGAGACAGCTGGCTTTTCACAGGGTTGGAATTTGAGTTTAAAGTAAAGTAATTATTATATTTGGCAGAATAAAGTGCCTAATAAAATCAAATTACCACAAAGAGGTTTGCTACGTGCAGGTATGAAACATAGGATTCATGTTAGCCAATTTAAAATACATTTTGTTAACGATTATAAAAAGGTATGAGGCGAAGGAATGATAATATTGCAATAGAGCAAATGAATAAGGCAAATTAATAACTATAAGAAGAAATTACCAAGTCCTTATTTCTATTTGGCTAAATATGCAAGAAAAACAGACAGCTAAGTGTTGTTTAAAATTTTGGTGAAAATCAAACATGAGGTTCAAACATTCTAAAAAGAAGTGAGTCAATAAACATACGTGGATAAACAATGAGAACATTTAATAACAAGTGCAGTGCGCCAACAGACAATTAAAGACTGAACCAATGTGCACAGTAATTTAGTTTATAAGAGTTGTGTGTTTTAGTTACTGTTAATAATAATTAATATAAAATGTACTGTATTGGAACTTAATTAATATCCGGTTTTTGTAAATTTATTAGTAGATAGGCAATTGTTTATAACCGTTGAAAAGAGAGAAACAGTTGAATAAATTATTTGATGTCACACCTAAATTTGCTCTGTGTTTAATTAAAGATTTCTCCTATTTATCATTAACTTACATGAAAATAAATCATACCACAGTGATCAGCGCAATTTGAAGTTTCTGTACAAGTGTGGGCAACGTTTTCTATGACAAAAAGTTGTTTTCCAAGTTAAGCCGTCCGATCTTGGGATCGGCACCGATGAGGCAGTTACGGGTTCGACACCAGCTAAACCAAGGATAAGCAGGACCGTGTGGACGTTGCAGCCCATCGTGGGCACCAGCAGCAGCGAGACCAGCCACCCCAACACCCGATACAGCGAGTTCCAGAGGAATTCCAACTCAGGCGCCTGTCCGAGGAAGCTACCGTTCACAAATACAATATAAGATACTGTAGCAACTTAAATAATAGCTTGAGGAGCCGGAAATTTACGTACCAGCGAGATAACACCGAAAGCAGCAGAGGCCAGGCGTATCCGAGCCGATAGCAGAATTATTTTGCCAGTAATTATAATTAAAAGCCAAATTGTGAGGTTAAGTGTCCAGAATAAGTGAAATCAACCCAAGCGGCGTCGGTTTAACAATCAAGGTCCGGTTTTGGCTGAAACAAAAGAAGTTAGAACCGCCAAAATAAGATTATTTGAATATTTACCTGATTTAACGTTCACAAAAGTTAGAATTTGCGAATCAAACGACATGTTATGTGAGGTTAGGAACCCCTTTGTACATTTGATACCAGTTCATAGTTGCGCGACTGTGTGGTAAAATCGAATGGGAACGCAGTGGCGTGCCGTTTTAAATAAATTAATAGTGAAATTGTCATGAAGCCACCCTTTGATGAGAGTTGAATCTTTACCGGAGCTAGCATATTTTAAATGATAATTGCAGTCAGATAAAATAAAAGAGAGGGCATAATACAATGCAATTTGAAGCAATAAAATTAGAACCATCTGATTTTTACTGAGTTCAACATTTGAAAATTCTTAATTAATAAACTTATTAATATTAATAATGTGTGGTGTAAAATTAAATTAATAAAACTAATAACAGTTGGAGGGGTCACCACCATTACAGTATATGAAGAATGTTACTTACAAAAAATGTTGTAAACTAATATGTAGCAACACTATCTCATTAAGTTAAATAACAACAACATAATCTCTTAAAATCGTCAGTATTGCAAGCACTACAAAATTAGATGAAATTGAAAGGCATCTTACCAACTCCTGATCATGACCAACTTTTTTTAACATATCAAACCACTTTTTTTTCTGTTTTGTTCTTCTATTTAGAGTGCAAATATTTGAGTTTACCCTCAATCAAACTGGAAGTATCAATAACTCAGAATATATGGGATAGTTGATCAACTATTGCTTAACCTTTAGCTTCTGAAATGTTGATAATGTGGAACATAGGTGTAACTTTATTTTATTTATTAAGTGTCTTTATATATTTTTAAGCAAAATTGTATCTTTCGTAGTTTTTATAAATGTTTCTGTTAGCTAGTTTTTGATTGGGTGTGAAGGTCGTCTGATAACTGTCAATCACAGCCCCGACACCATACAGTAATTCGGAAATAACAGAATATATAATGTGTGTAAAATCAATTAAAAGGAATAAACGTGATAAGAAATAGTGCGAGGAAGTTTGGTAATAAACGGGTATTTTAAAAGTGCTGTGCAAAGTCAGATATCAAAGTCGAAAACTGCAAGAACGAGAGCACGTCGCGCTGACGGCACATATCGTGCGTCGCACGGGATTGGTGCATCATGCGAGTATTGAATACGTCACACGGACGCAGAAATTACTTGCGAATTTCAAACCGGAAATTGGAATGGAGCAAGATGGGTCTGAAAGCTTAATGCAGTCATTACAATTTGTTACACAGTCAACGCAGGCGATGCAATATGAAATGCAATCGATGGAAATATTATTGAAAGAGAGTCGAGAATTATTGAAAAGGAGGCAAGAACAACTAAGGAAACTAAGTGCAGAATTTAAAAGAAAAGAAGAAGAAAGAACCACAGAAAGGAAAGCGCTGTATAGAGAACTTCAGGAATTGCGTTATAAGAAACAAAGAGCTGAATAATGACAAGAAAAAAATAAACAACTATCAATGGTCAACTCAACTGTAAAAGAAATAAAAAATTGGCTACTAAAAATTGATGAATTTGGGATTAGAACGAACAAAAAGAAAGGAAATAGAGGAAGGAGCACAAATATACAGGACAAACAGAAAAAGAAAGAAATCCACCTGGCAACGTGGAATGTAGGAGGAGCGAAAGAAGGGGGAGCGCTAAAGCAGCTGATAAACGAAGTCGTAAAATATAAAGTAACTAGTGGACCTGTTGCAAAATATTTTGCAAGTTACAAAACTTCTTTGTAACGATTGGATAACCGTTGGATATTTTCTTTAGTTTTTTCAGAAAATTGTTTTGGAAAGTCTTTCTTACAATGTTCATTATCCATGCAAATGCAAGACGGATTTAAGCTTCCGCAAGGTCCATGTACCGTGTGATTTTTAACTAAATTAAATAGGGTAACATCATTGTTAGGATCAGGAATTTCAGCTAATAAAACTTTATTAATATCTTCAACTTCACAAAATTTACAATTATCCTCAAGAGTGACTAATGAACGCTTACCATATTCTTATTAAGTAAGCTTCAACAATTGCTTCACTTTTGCATTAAAAGCACGGGCTATAATGTCAGGTCTATTATTTGATGTAATTTCAAGCCATGACACATTTCACGCCGTATTTTACACAAACAAATTCGAGCCGGTACAGTGGTCCATTACAAAAATCAACAGAACACCGCGGGCCGACTTCGAGTATTTACTTGTTCCACTGCTTCGGGACTAGAAGCTAAAGCTACGTCGCTTGCGGGCTACAATATTTTGGTTTTTCTCTAAAAGTTATGCAGTTATTTGCAATTTTGTGCACATTTACACGGTGACGGCTTTCATTTAAAAAAAGAATTATCGAAATCGGCCTGGTGGAAGTCTCAAAATAGATGTCGAAAGAAAACGCTTCACGTTTTAAATATATAGATGGTATTAGCACTACAGGAAACAAACATTAAAGGGCAACACACAATTGAAGCAAACAAACGTTTATTCATAAATTTTGGAAGGAAACAGAATAGATTTGGAATCTGCTATGTAATAAATGAAACCCTAAAAAGTGCAATTACCAACTGTAAAGGAATAAATGGAAGATTAAGCTACTTAAGACTGCGCGGAAAGTACAGACAGTACTCATCTGAGGACGCTAAAGATGAGGACAAACAAAAATTCTACGAAGAGTTGGAAACATTATATGAAAATATACCAACTATGATATGAAGATTGTGCTGGGAGACTGTAACGCGAAAATAGGAAAGCAAACGATTACAAACCAGTGATTGGAATAAACAGCAAACACGAGAAGTGCAATAAAAATGGGTAAATTGTAAATTAATTTTGTCATGGAGAAAAAAATGGTAACATTTCGACGACCCAAAGAAATACATAAAGCCACATGGATCAGTCCTGATAAAAAAACGACTATTTGGTGTTAGCCACTCTACAACAGATTTCAAGAAAAAAAAAGAGACTGCAGGAAAGGAAAGGGAAAAAAAGAACTCCACCAACTAAAAGAGGAAGAAATACAGAAACTCTACGTACAAAAATAGAATAACATATAGATCCGAGCGAAGAACAAGAAACCGAGGCGGAGTGGAAACACATTAAGAAAACATTAAACGAGTCGTTCCCACAAAGAGTGTGAGGAAGTCATAGAAAGTAGAAGAAAAGCAAAACTAAACCTATTCACAATCAAGACAGCGAATAAAAAAACTACAAAGAAACCAGACGGATAGTGAAACAAACATGTCGCGCAAAGAAAAGAACAGCTTTAGAGGAGAAAATCCAAGAAATAGAAAGACAATTTAACAAACAGGACTTAAGAAAATTTTACAAGAAAACAAAAGAAATAAGAAAAGGGTGCCAACGAAAAACATGTTTGGAGTATAAAAGGGTTGCAGTTAATACAAAATTCGCGTGGTGAAATAAAAAAGATATGTTAAAAATAAGAAGATGAGCATACTAAATGGAGGAAGACAAAGAATATGGTGAGAATATTTAACTAAAGCAGTGTTAATCTACAGAAGAAAATAAAAAGAAAGAAATAGTGAATTAAGTTTATTGTAGAATTATATTTGACATTGTGTGTCAATTGAGTTGGATTACGAGCTATTTACATGGAGGGAGAGTCACAGGGAAGTCGTTGGTAGAGTGAGCATGTTTATGGGGCTTGTCAATTAAGGTCTGTGTGGGCTGATTTCTGAGGCAAACTAGTTTTTCCTGGGTTAATACGGATACTAATTCTGGACAGTTTGACAGTTTGGTTGTCAGTGGAGGTCTTCACCGTGGTTTTGAGTGGAGCGGTTGTGATCAGTAGCGGAGCAGAACGGGTTGGTTTCTGCAGAGGAGAGTGATGTTCAAATAAAGGGTAAATGAGTGTAGGTATTAAATAAGAACTGAAATAAAATAAACATTAGAAATAAATTGATTAGGTACACTGGTCGGCAAAAAAAAATTTTTTTCGAGCCGTGACGCCATTCCTGCAGGTTCTTATGTAAAATGACTTCCTGAATCCGAATATAATCCCCGTTTTCCCCCATCACCCGCCGTTTTCGAGGGAAACCCCCCCACCTATTTTTATCACTTTTCAATAAGTTGGAGGGATGAAAAGGATTATTTTAGCGTTTACATTTCTTTTGACGGGCTAGAGAGGTGAAAAGTTCTAGAACATGAACATTTGTAGCAAGGAGGTAGATTTGGGGGGGGATTTGCCCCCTTAAATTGCAAAAAAATCATTAAAAGTGATTGTTTTTTCAGTTTTTTTTTACAATTTTGTTCACTTATTTTCTACATATTCGAGGTTTACACAATTTAAACTACTTGGAAACACAGAATCCCCGCCTAGAACACCAAAAAGTTGACTCTACGATCGCTACAGATGTACTGAGGGAAAATTTCTGTGCGAAACTGCGCGCGCGCGAGGTATTGAGAGCGCCAGCGTGGTACAGTGAATCTACATATTCCAGCTTTCAGCTCCTCTTATCCTCCCCCAAACATCCCCAAATAATAAAAATATATAGCAACAATAATAAAAAATATATATCAACAGTTCGGAAGATTCACTGTACCACACTGGCGCTCTCAATACCTAGCGCGCGCGCGCATGTTCGCACAGGAATTTTCCCTCAGTAGATCTGCAACGATCGTAGAGTCATTTTGTCGGTGTTCTGGGTGGGGATTCTGTGTTTCCAAGTAGTTTAAATTGTGTAAAGCTGGAATATGTAGAAAATAAGTCAACAAAATTGCGAAAAAAACCCAATAAATCGATCACTTTTAATGATTTTTTTACAATTTAAGGGGGCAAATCCCCCCAAATCTATCTCTTGGCTACAAATGTTCATGTTCTAGAACTTTTCACCTCTCTAGCTTCTCAGAAGAAATGTAAAGGCTAAAATAATCCTTTCCATCCCTCAACACTATCGAAAAGTGATAAAAATAGGTGGGGGGCTTACCCCAAAAAAAGCGGGTGATGAGGGAAAACGGAGGTCATATTCGGATTCAGGAGGTCATTTTACATAAGAATCAGCAGGAATCTTGCCAGGGCCGATTTTCATGCCGACCAGTGTTATTAAGGAAGTACTTACTATTTGGGATTGTCATATAAAAAATGTAACGATCAAGTATTTGTGATTGAATTTTCAAAGTTGGTTTGATGTACCGTTTGACAGAGGTTTTTTGAATTGTCATAATTAAAATCGGAAATTTCAGAATAAGCAATCTAGATAAAAGAAATCCATTCTGATTTTCAGTCAAGTGCATTTTCAGGAGCTAGCCGGAAAAATAATTTTGAATATCCAAATTAAATAAATAGGGCAATTTAAATTGACCAAAATACAATTATAAACTTAATCTTATAGGCAAAACAAAGTGGAGCCTTAACCATATCAATATATATAAAAAACAAAACCAACAGAAGTGCGAGAACTACCGACCTATCTCGCTGTTAAGTGTCACCTATAGAATTCTAGCAAGAAGGCTAAAAACATTTGCAGAAGGACAACTGGGGGATTACCAGTGCAGCTTCAGGAAAAACCGTTCAACCACGGACCAAATCTACACGCATACTATGCATACACACCATATTTATAGATTTCAAACAGGCATATGATCGAATGAGAAGAGAAGTGAAAACGTACGAAGTTAAGTCTTAAATGTCCACTGAAACTAGTACAACTAGTACAAATGACGTTAAAAGAGACATACTCGCAGGTTAAAATCAACGGGAGACTAACGGTAAAATTTAGAACAAATAGCAGATTCCCCATCCCCATCTTATTTAATCTAGTACTAGAATCAGTGATGAGAAACGCAAAGCTAAAGAACGAAGAAAAGACAAACTACATCATATTAGGAAGAACAAGACAAGAAGTGGGAAGTACATTAGATGTAAGAGTCGGCAACCAGACACAAACTTTAAAAAAAAACGAAAAAGGGATATCACAAACGAAATAGACAGAAGAATAGCCCTGGGAACGAGAAATATGGGTTCACTAAAGAAAATTTTGTGCGATAAAAATGTATCTAGAAGGGTCAAAATTAGGCTTTACAAAACAATAATTCGACCTGTTGCAACCAATGGAAGCGAGACTTGGATTTTACGAGACGAAGATATAAGAAAAATGGACATTTGGGAAAAAAAGGTCCTAAGGAGGATATACGGAGGTGTGAGGCATCAAGTGAGTTGCCGGAACTGTATAAAGCACCAGGAATCATAAGTGTCATCAAACAAAATAGAATAAGATGGTTGGGACATTTAGTCAGAATGGAAGGTGACATGGGAAGAGAGTTTGGCACAAAGGGTAGAACTCAGAGGAAAAAATCTAAGAGAGGTAAAGCGAATGGCTGCTGACCGGGACATTTCGAAAATGGATAGAAGACCCGACGCTCTAAGGGCAAAAGGGAAAGGAAAAGAAGAAGAAGTTATTTCATCAAGTGTTATTAAGCCTATGTCTTCATCATCTACATTTTTTCTTCCCATCTTTTTCTCCATATTTTCGTTTTTATTCGTGGATCAGCACAAAAGAGCAATATTGCAATAGTTTAATGCCCACAGCAATTCTGGTTGCATAACTAAGACGAAAATGAAATAAAGCATCAAATATGCACAGAATTGATATTTTGTTTATTGCAACATTAAAGTAATTATTATACACTAATAAATGCACAAGATAGGATTAGCAGTAATTATAATTTGAATGACAGAGGTTAACATTAGAAAAACAATATCGAGGGGGTTACGTTTAACTTAATTTTCATCAAATATGCTTGTTATGGCCAACAATTTATGTGACTGACAGATTTGATTTTGGTGACGTCAATATAAGATTGTGAATTTAATATAATGCAGAGATGTTTTGAGACGTACAAAAAATGAGATGAAGCGTTAAGAGTTAAAATTATATTGTAGCTGACGGGTAAAGAAATGGTGCAAAGCAGAGCAAAGAAAGCAAAGATTGCAAAGAGCAAGATAAGGCAACCTACTAAAGGATAAAGACATTATGCAGTGCTAATTAAAACTCGTGAAAACAGTGCCTTTAAAAACGAGCATGAGAGGTTATAAAGTGCTACGTTTGTCATTTATCGAAAGACAGTTTAGTTCCTACTTATAACATTGTATCAAAAAGCAATTCCAGAACAATTGTAATTTAGTTGCTAAGATACCTGATGTTCACTTTTTATTGTTGTCAACCCAAGCCATGTAAAACTGAGCTGTATACTAGTTTGGCTCACAAAAAAGTTTTTAGTTGGTGCTGAAAAATTGTTTATAATATTCTCCAGCTGTGCAGAGCAACTTTGTGTATAATTTCATTGTCCTAAAATATCCCAGTGAAGAGGGATTTTGAGTTGCAAGAATTGGCCAAGTGCGTCCGACATAATTCCGGGTCTGCAGACAGCTGAAATTTGTGACCAATGTGTAGAGTAGACCCTCCTTAGTGCCTATGTACAGAGATTTGGAGCAGAAAGCCATCACTAGTATTATTAGAGCCGTGGTGTTATTTCATTTTGCGAGCCAGCATCGAAGCTCCACTTATAAGGTAAATTCCAACAGGAAAGCAGATCAGGAGGAAAAACAAAACCGATTAGCCGTATTACGTCCTAATTGCATTGCATATTTACCTGACGCGAAATTCGTTGATAGATGGTATTTTGAGTTCAATTACGGTAATTTGTGCGATCATTCATTTCTGTTTACGCTCTCAAGTTATAGGTTAAACTGTCAGATGCTAGGAAGTCGGATATTTGCCATACAAGTTAATAATTTATACTCAACAGTAGATGTTATGCTGGGTGTTACAACCTAACCCTGCAGATTTAAGAGTTATCTCGTGCTAAATCCGGAGCAATTTATTCAACTAAGTTGCCAATAAATAAAATAAGAAAGGCAATAAATCATTTTTTTTGCAGTAATGAATTATTACAAACATTTTAATAAGCCCTGAGAAAGCATATTTGAACTTCTAATTGCAACTATTATTTTATTTATTTGTGGTGATTTGTCCTTAATATTTATGTATATTAAAGCCTTTAGTAGAGGGCTATCATTACAATATAATATAAACAAATTTTCTGAATGTCAAAATCCTCTGTGTCGTCTCCTTGTTTGTTCTTGGACAGTGGGAGAAAGTTGTCAAAAGACCTCTTGCATCTACGAAAATGTTGAGGAATATGATCTGTGGTGTTCATTGATTCAATAGGCAATTGTGGTAGCTAGTTGCATAGCCGCATGCTTCAAAGACTGGTCAAACAGTCTCGAGGGTTAAGCAAGGTTTGCAGTGGTTGGCACTCGAATGGGTGTCCGACCTACAGTGGTAGTAAAATCGCAGACAGCCGTGCTTCGAAGAGCACGTTAAGCCGTCGGTCCCGGTTGGCCTTAAACCAAACCGTCTTCCTTCATCTCGACCCCATTTCACTTAATCCTTTTTTACTCATTCTGTTTAGTTGCTGCTCTTTCTAAAAAAAATTATAGAATTAATCCCCTCGACTGCCCCAATAGCATAATATGGTATTTTCTGGTAATGCTTGGTACCAGTGTATTTATAAACGAACTCACTAAGGTCATATTCTTACCTCGTGACCTGAGGTCAATACCAATGTGCAAAACAAAGACTTACCATTGCTATGGTAGTCAATGGTAACTTTAGTTAATTGCAGGTTGAACCAGGAAGAGTTTGTCATTGTATTTACTTATATGAGAAACAAAAGTGTTTTAATTGGTAATACAAAACTTTCAAGCTTGAAATATCTTAATTTGTATACTATCTCTGGTGCAATAACTGTCGCAAGTAGCGCACGGGACAAATATGTGAACATTACCATATTAAATTGGTAACTCGATTAACAGTGTTTTTAATTAACTGCAATTTCAGTTCGCATAATAAATCTGTGCTTGTGATCGTATTTCACATCTTAAATAAACTAAAACATAGAAGTGCTTATAACCAGAAGAGATGTTTTAGTGGGACTGATTTTTGTGAATTGTTTAATGTCAAAACTGTTTCCTTCGGAGCAGCTGCACCAAAACAGTCTTAAACCAGTTTGGTTTGATTGTCTTAATCGTTAATAAGTGAAATAAATTCATTGTTTTATATAACAGACGATTTTTTTATTACAGGGAATGCGACCCGTAGTCACAAACGCAGCTATGTTCCCCCCAAGGATGGGAATGGTGGCGGGTGCCCCGACAGCTGCGGCAATGAACCCCATGGGTCAACAGCAGTCCCTCCTCTTCAACTAACCTAGCCATATTTACAAAATTCTTGTGCGAATGCGTTTGCTTGTGTGATATTTGGATGTAATGTACGGTATTTGTACATAGATATAGATTCGTCGTGTGAACTGTTAGCGTAGTAGTAACGACCCTTTACTGGATTGCATGAGTTTGGATGCAGGGGGTAAATTTAATAAAATTGGTGCAACCCAGTACAGATATATCTTTATAGTTGTATGTACAGTAGACGGTGTTTACAAATATGAAGTCTTTGCTGTTCTATAAACTTATGGACATGGACAATGCTCGGGGTGAGCAGTTGGGGTGGATTTAAATGATGCGAAAGCAAGTTCAAACTTTTTGCGTTTCTAAATCTAAAATGGCTGTGAATCCATTGGTTCAATTACAAACTGCGGAATTTGTTTCATGGAGTCTTGGACGTTGCTCAGCTCGAAATATTGTCCATGCGCGAAGTTGCATATGTCCAGTACGTACATTTAATTGTGATCACTCTTTTATACTTGACTTGTTATTCACTAGTTATACATTTTTATTGTTCATGGTCTGATGGTTCTCTGGCAGTAGTAGTAACAAAGTTAATGTTAATGTTATTAAAGGTAAACTGAAAGAATCAAAAGTGGGACTTTACAAGTAAAAGATATTAAGCAACAACTTCAACCGACTGTTGTCACTAGGTGATCTATTGAAAATTTACTTTCTCTACGCAAGAATAATGATGATGGCCTAAGTGTATCCTTACCTTGACCATAATTACCGATGGACTTCGCTTCCTCGATATTTAAACTTATTGGAATTTTCAAAGGTGATATAGAAACAAGTCTTAACTAATACGGTGTAGTTTTGTTACATCATAATCAAATAAGGTTGTTCCATTCGACATATCTTAACAAAATTCGTCAGACAATAATAATGTTAGTGAAATTTAGGTAGACGACCATCGTAACAAAATGTACCCACTATTTTTCTTAAAGATTTAGCAACTTTTGCCGTTGTTGCTGCTTAGAACTCGACTGAACATCGTGCGAGGGGTCACATTTAGATAGTTCCTCGAAATCTTAGTCCATTGAAGACCCCGCTAAGTAACCGTGCAATATCCATTGCATATCATGTAGTTGGTGTTAGTTTTACGAAGTAGAAA
The DNA here is from genome assembly GCA_940337035.1 of Agriotes lineatus. Lineage (NCBI taxonomy): Eukaryota > Metazoa > Arthropoda > Insecta > Coleoptera > Elateridae > Agriotes > Agriotes lineatus. Next base: position 9,057,902 of record OW679199.1, on the reverse strand, counting down.
ATTGTAATCAAAAAATTTTCCCGTCGAAAGTTTGAATTTTGTTGCACAAATTTTGCATGCACACATTTTTCGTGTTTAGTGTTTCTGTCATCTACGTGTTATTACAAGTGCTACGGCTCGATTCCAGTCCTAACTTTTCTGTATAGTCTGCACAGTTTCAAAATATTTAAACGTACAGAAACATACATCAGAACTGTGCCATTTATTTTTGTAAAATTGATCGTACCAGTTAAGTTTCTAGGAAGTAGTTATTTTTGTTGTTCTAGTTACTGCTGAGATGTGTCATAGCAATTGATAGTGCAAACATTAAAAGAGGCATGGAGTTTTCATAGAAAATTGTTGAAAATACAGGGTGTAAAAGACAATATCAATATGATAGTAGGCAAGGAAAGATTTATTTCGGTAAAAGTAATAGGTTTATTCAAACGCAACATATAACTGATGCAAGTACAATACAGTTTATGATAAAATATCTTGAATTGCTCTTTTAATGAATTATTGTTTAGCATTCTCTACAATGAGTGCGCTAAATCCATGCTATAATTACTATCGTTTATTTTGTGTAAATATAACTTACCCACTTGATTATACTTTACCATAGAGATTTACATTCATTATTTTATTTTACATAAAGTATTAAAGTCTTATTAGTTTTATTAAATTAGCAATGCCTGTTTGTATATATTGCATATACTTTTGAATTACTTGTTACTTTCAATGTATTATACACTTTAAATTTAAATAATAAATGGAATACTAAAATTTATCGAATGTTTTTTTATTATAAGTAGTACCGTAAAGTGGGGTTACTTTGCACCTCCTGTGTAAAATTATATTATTTACAACACAGGACACTGATAGTTGTCAGATACACATTAAATACATTTCTTTTACCGATAATTGTTGATTTATTCCGCTCAAAATCCTAACCTCAGATTTTGTGCTCTTCGTTAGCGTGGTAAATCTTATTGGAGTGAATCCCCCAATCGACTGACAAATATAATTACAGGCTTAATCGCACGTGCCATTATCGTTTTACTGATGTACAAACTGAAATCAAGCAATTAATGGATGAATTTTCTGAAAAATAAATTCATGTGTAAATGCCCACATTTTAGATGAAAATAGGGTTACTTTGCACCTCGAGCGTGGTGCGAAGTAACCCCTTCTTTTTCTATTCTCTGTAGCCATTCCTGTTTGCTAGAAGATGCCAAGAGTGTATAAGAGGATAGCAGGTTCACGAAAGTATGCAGACTACTCGAAGGAACAATTGGAAGCATGTTTACAAGTAGTGTTGTGGGTCATTTCTCAAGACCGGTCAGGTTGCATATTTTATGTGTCCAATTTAGTCAGGACACTTTCATATATGACCGGTCATTTTTACAAGTGACGCCGTTTTCGCGCGTTGTCTGAAACATAACCTCAAAATCCTTTCATCATCATGCCTAAGCCAGGTTTAGTGTGGAATTATTTTATAAAAATTAATAAAAATTGCAAAAAACATGCAATTTGTCAGTTTTACAATACCAGTTACATAAGCCATGCAAGTAGAATGTTAAAACATCTACAAAAATGCAAGAACTGTCCGGAGGAAGTGAAAAGTGTACTTAAGGGTAACGAAGGCAGAGAAAAAAGGAACATTACATAAATATTTGCAGCAAAATGAATGTGAGCGTGAAAATATAACTCTGGTAAGATGGATTTTAAGTTTTTGCTACCTACTTAAAAAGTAAACACAACTTTTTTATTGAACGCATCGACAGCGACGATCAACATAATTCCGACGAATATTACTGCTAAGTCTACTGGCAATCAAGCACAGGTATTTAAAAAATGTTACTTTACTAGATTATCTTATTTATATTTGTCTATTTCTAGAATTTCCAGTCTAATAATAAGATTACATCGTTTTTTGATTCGGTTGATACCAATTCGAAGGAGAAACTTGATCGAGCTTTAGCTAGAGCCATTTTTAGTGGTACAATCCCATTTTTATTTATAGAAAACACATTTTCTTAATTTTCTGCAGCTAATTAGACCGTCCTATAAACCTCCTTCACGATTAAATGCTGTCAACAGTATTATTAAATAATGAATTCAATTTGATTCAGCAGTGCATCAAAACTAAAATTAATAGCGCTGATCCTATAACAGTTTTGAGTGATGGATGGACAGATGTAAATGGCGTGTCTTTAATAAATATAATATTTGCTACTCCCGAGCCAGTATTCATTAAATGCATCGATTCAAAAACTGAACGGCATACAGCAGAATATATTTGCTGTGTTATTGACGAAGTAATAAAGGATGCAGGTTGTGGGAAGGTTCGTGCAGTGTGTACCGATAATGCACCTACAATGCGAGCTGCATTGAATCTACTTAAAGAAAAACATCCTCATTTAACTATTTATGGCTGTGCAGCCTTTAATCTTTCCTTTAATCCTTTAATCTTTTTGCAAAAGATATTTGCCAGTTAGCGTTTACATCACCTGTAATAGCCAAAGCAAAAAAAGTTGTACAGTTTTTTAAAAATAAACGTATTCCAAAACAGGTTCTCAAAAAAATTCAAAAAGAGCAAGTGGGACATGAAATTGCACTTCAAACACCAGTCGACACCAGGTGGAGCTATGTCGATCAATTCTTGGGAAGTCTGTTGAAAAACAAGGACTACATTCAAGCAGCTGTTTTTGACAAAAACATATCAATAATACCTGAAGTGAAACCAATTAAAACTTGTATTAGACGACAAGATGAGGAAGAAGAAGAAGATGAAATAAGAATAGAAGAAGTAGAAGAAGCCCTAAAGACAATGAGAAATGGAAAAGCAGCAGGAGAGGATAATATCGCACCGGAACTACTAAAGAAAGGAGGAGATAAACTGAAAAAATGGATATGGGAAATATATAAGGAGGCATGGAATATGGAGATAATACCCAGTCAATGGGAAAACAATATTATTGTCCCAATACATAAGAAAGGAGAAACTACAAAATGTGAAAACTACCGAGCAATATGTCTTTCGTCAGTAGCTCTTAAAATATACACAAAAATACTAGAAGAACGGTTAAGAGAAGAAGCAGAAGAAAAATTAGAAGAAGAACAAGCAGCGTTCAGACCAGGTAGGCAAACACAAGATCACATTTATACAATTAGAACAATAATGGAAAAAACATTAGAAATGGGTAATGATCTATACCTAGCTTTTGTGGATCTATCAGCAGGCTTTGATATGGTGCCTAAAGAAGAAATATGGAAAGCACTAGGAGCGTTAAATATAAAACAAAAATTACAAAGAACTATTAAAAGTGTATATAATAAGGTAAAAGGCTGTGTCAGATTAAATGGAGAAATGTCCGAAAACTTGAATATGGAAAAAGGTATGAAACAAGGGGACAGTTTGAGTCCACTACTATTCGTCATATTTATGGACCAACTAATCAAGAAATGTAAAACAAAAACAAGACGCTCCACTATAGGTCATTACAGGCTAACACCCATGAAAACCTTCGACCTAGTTTACGCAGACGACATAATGCTGATAGCAAGTACGAAAACTGAATTACAAAGAAAATTTAACATCTGGAAAGCCTGCTTAGAAGAAAGGGGAATGCAAATAAATATAAGAAAAACCAAGATTACGCATATAACAAAAGGAGAAGAAGATGAAAACATAAATATACAAATAAATGGGGAAAGATTGGAAACAGTAAACAAATATGAGTATTTGGGCATCATCATTACCAAGAATGGAACAATAGATAACGAAATACAAAATAGAATACAAAAAGCAAGTAACATATACTATCAAATCAACAACACACTAATAGGTAAAAAGGAAGTAAGAACAAATACGAAAATAAGAATATAAAACCATATACACACCGACCCTTACATATGGATCTAAATCATGGCCGATGAGAGATAAACATAAGTCGAAAATTACTGCGGCCGAAATGAAATATTTAAGAAAGATCAAAGGGAAAACTAGAAGAGATCGAATAAGAAACAAAAGCATAAGGGATGATTTAGAACAAATACCGTTAGTGAGCGAAATAGAAAACAAACAGCTAAGCTGGTATGGACATCTAATTAGAATGCCAGAAGAGAGAATCCCCAGAAAAACAATGGACATGGGAATAATCGGAAAACGGAAGAGAGGCACGCCAAGGATAAAATGGGAAGAAAATCTAAAAGAAATAGTGCACAGCAGAGGAGGAAACATACAAGAAGTAAGGAACAGAAAAAACCTTAGAAGATGGATAGAGGATCCCAACTACACCCCAACGCTATAATGGCATTTATGGGGAAACGATAAAGAAGAAGAAGTATTAGACGACAATTTTTGGACAAGAGTAGCTAATTGTTGTACATTATTACGTCCAGTTTCAAATGCTATCATAAATATAGAAGGAGATAAGTATATTACAGTGCCCTACGTATTTAATGCTTTACTGGAAATTTAAGGAGTAACAAAGCAAGTAATTTTTTACCAGCCCAAGAAAAGAATAATGTTCAAAAAATTTTAGAAAATAGGACCAGTTTTTTAATGCATGATGTACATTTAGCTGCTTATTTACTACATCCTCAATTAAAAGGTGAAAAGCTCAATGATAGTCAAATGACAAATGCAATAACATTTATTTTAAAATGTGAATTTTAAAAGTGAAGACATGGGATTTGATAAAAGCGATGTATTAAATGAAATTGTAAATTTCAACGCAAAAAGTGAATTATGGAAAGAGCAGCTAATATGGGATGCAGTCGGCTGTAGTGATCCCACATCTTGGTGAAAGGGAATGTGTAAAAATAAAAAACTTTCTAATATTGCAGTTAGAATTTCGAACTTTCCAGCTAGCAGTGTTAGTTGTGAAAGAAACTGGAAGATATTCTCTTCTATTAAGACAAAGAAAAGAAACCGATTGACTGTTGAAAAAATCAATGTGACACCAAACTTGTAAATTGAAAATAGTAGCTTGGAGGAAATTCAAGATATTAATGAAGATTTTGCAGAAGACAAAATGGACACTGATAATTCGGATTCAGAAAATACACACTTTGACTACAACATTGAGGACCTAGTTGAAGATGACACAGATTGTGATTACGTGGAGTCTGATAACGAAAGTAACAGTGAATCTGCTATAAACTATGACACTGTTGAATTCAATAATAATAAGAAACAAGACTATGAAAATGTTGAGAGTGAAAATAAAAATCGAGAAATTTATGAAATAACAATAGAAGATGAAGATTGTCAAGAAGTTCAAAACATTGAAGTAAATCGTGAAACTAATAATGAAAACCACGAAGCAAGACCGAGACTTTTGTATATGAAAAATGGTTTTAAAATTTTGTAAGAAAAACTGAAAACCATAAGAAAAATACAAATATATAATACTGTTGATTGATCAATAAAATTATAAAATTTGGTGGTATCATTTATTAGATTATATTCTTTTGCCTCCTTTACTAATTGCTTCAGTTTTCCCTCTTGTGTGTAGCAGTGCAGGAATAGTATATTATTATATGAGCGATTATGACAGCCATTATTCACGAAGATGACATTTGCGCCACAAGCCGAAGGCGCGTGGCGCAAGTCATCTGAGTGAATAATGGCCATAATCGCGAATATAATACGATATTTTATCTACTCCTATGCAATAGGAGCCTTGTGTTCATATTTCATTTATGACATTTGTGACAGCTATTAACTTCAAAAGTCATTTAATAATAAGAATGAATTTTGTGATTGGCTACAACCTATTGAATAATGAAAATAGAATTTTCTGATTGGTTGCAATTTGCAAACTATTGAATAATGAAAATAGAATTTTATGATTGGCTGCAAACCGTGAATTATGAATCATAATTCATGGCCATTGTGCAGTAGGAGTAGATAAACAAATATAAAAGGCACAGTAAGCATGAAACTAAATGGCTACCTATGGTTTAATGGAGGAGGAGACATCAATAGACTCGGAACTGGGTTCCTCATAAGAGAGGACCTAAAAAACTCAATAATGGATTATAAAGTGATTAATGACAGAACTAGCTATTTAAGGCTAAAAGGAAATTATAGGAAATTAAGCATCATTAATGCACACGCGCCCACAGAAGAAGCAGACGAAGAGAAAAAAAATGAATTCTACGAAAATATTGAAACAATTATAGACAGTATTCCGCTATTTGATGTCAAATTGATAATAGGCGATTTAAATGCAAAAATTGGAAAAGAAGAAAGGAATCATATGGTCGCAGGAAAGGAAAGCCTTCATGAAGTGACAAATAACAATGGGCAAAGATTAATTAACCTAGCAGCGTTAAAAAATATGATTATCAAAAGTACATATTTAAAAAGGAAAAACATCTTTAAAGCGACATGGAAAAGCCCGGATAAGAAAACCACCAATCAAATAGACCATCTAATAATAGAAAAAATTCATGAGAAAAGTGTAGAAAACGTGAGAACATACAGAGGGGCAGATATTAACTCGGACCACTTTCTAGTGAAGGCGATAATTAGACAAGAAATACCAAAACCACGGAAACCTTACAAGAATCGAGAAAGCAAATGGGACATACAAAGCTTAAAGAATGAAAGGGAAAGACAACAATACAGGAGAAGGATAAAACTTAGCAACGTGGAAAGGAAGGAGGATGTCCAAGAGGAGTGGGAATGCATAAAAGGAATAATCACAGAAGGAGCACAGATGCTAAGAATCAAAACGGGCAATAAGAACAAGGACTGGTTTGATGACGAATGCGACAAAGCAGTGGACGAGAGGAAAAAAGCAAGAATAGAGCTACTGCAGGGTTACACAAAAGAGCGGGACGACAAGTATAAAAAAGCTAGAAACAAAGCACATGAGATATGTAGGAAAAAGAAAAGAGATAGACAAAACGAAAAATTTGAAGAAATAGAACAACACTATTACAACAACAATACAAGGAAACTATATGAAAATTTAAAGAAACAAAAAAAAGGTGTCAAAATCAGTCGCTCGCCATAAGGAACAAAAGTGGGGAACTTTGCATAGGTGAGAAGGAAATTGCAGAAGCATGGGCAAAACATTTTGAAGAAACGCTATCAGAACACCCTTCATCTACAACCCGTTTATCGACACATCTATACAAGCAGGAAGATAAAACAAACAAACCCACACAGGAAGAAATACAAGACATTATAAATGAAGTGAAAAATAACAAGAGCGCCGGTCCAGATGGAATAGAAGCAGAACTACTGAAACAAGCAGGGGATGAACTAACCAAAAGGTTATATGAACTTATCCAAAAAATATGGAAAATGAAAGAAATGCCAAATGGATGGTCTCGAGCACAAATATGCCCCATACCCAAGAAAGGCAATAAACAAATAATGAGCAATTATAGACCAATTACGATCCTAAATGTCACCTATAAAGTCCTAGCCCATGCAATAAAAAGAAGGATACAGGAAGAGGCAGTAGCGAAAGTAGGACAATATCAAGCAGGTTTCAAAAAAGGGAAGTCAACAACTGACAATATCTTTATAATGCGACAAATACAAGAACAATGCAGAAAGAAAAATGTAAAAATATATGCACTAATTGACTTCAAACAAGCATATGACAAAATTAAAAGAGAAAGCATTTCAAGAGCTCTGAAAGATCTGAAGTTTAAACAGGAGACAATAGACCTAGTAAAAATGACATTGTTGGACACATCAGCCCATATAAAAACCTGTGACGCATTATCAAGAGACATCAATATTAATCTTGGTCTGAAACAAGGAGACCCTATGTCACCGATACTTTTTAATATTGTACTTGAACATATAATTAGAGAAAGCCAAATTAACACGAATGTTAACATCTTACAATACGTATACCAGTGTTTAGCCTATGCAGATGATCTTATACTAATGGCAAGAACTCAGGAAGAACTGAAAGGGCTGGTAAGGAAATTGGAGGATAAAGCAAAGACTGCCAGACTAATCATAAACGAAGAGAAGACCAACTACATGATATTAGGAGATAGAAGACAAGAACCCAACCAGCATCTAGTGGTAAAAAGTATCAAAGGAGGGAAGGAATATAAATTCAAATGTGTAAACAGCGTAGTTTATCTAGGGGTGGAGGTAAACAATGAAGGGGATATAACGCAAGAGATAGAACGGCGGTTAGTGGCGGGGTACAGGTGTGCGGGATCCCTCCAAAACATTCTAAGTAACAAAAACACATCGCGGTCGCTGAAAGTGCAAATTTACAAAACCATAATTAGACCAGTGATAACATATGCCAGTGAAACGTGGGTTCTAACAAAAGTTAATTGTGACAAGCTGGAGGTGGGGGAAAGGAAAATCTTAAGGAAAATGTTTGGAGGAATAAAGGAGCAAGGTGAATGGAGACGACGAACAAACGCAGAAATATCACAGATCTACAAGGAACCCGGAATAAAAACTATAGTACAACAAAACAGACTTCGATGGGTGGGACACATATGGAGAATGGGAGAAGAAAACCTCACGAAAAAGATATTTAGGACGGAGCTGGGTGGGCGAAACCGAAGAGGTCGGCCAAACATAGACTGGTGGGACAACGTGCTACAGGACTTACAAGAGTATGGTATAACGGACTGGCAACAAATAGTACAGGACAGGAAATTATGGAAGAAACGAGTCAAAGCCATAGGCCTGCAGGCCTAAAGCGCTGATATATATATATCATTTATTAGAGGTTTTTTTGTTACTTTCTGTCTTTTTCAGATTAAATTATTCAATTATTGATTACCAATTGTTTTTTAATATTATTACTAACAAGAGATCAATAAAAAAACCAATTAGGGTAGGCTGTGATATGTGTTATACGTTTGGCAGTACTGAAGTGTATTGTCAGTCTATGTTAAATTCGAGATTTGCAGGTTAAGTTTTACGTCGGTCTGTGTCAAACAACGAACAAAACCTAACCTGCTAATCTCGAATTTGACATAGACTGACAATACACTTCAGTACTGCCAAACGTATAACACATATCACAGGCGACTCTAATTGGTTTTTTTATTGATCTCTTGTTATTATCTCAATATTAGTCATATTACCCATAATTTTGAAGCTTATGACATAAGCAATTGAACCACACTGGTTTTAGAAATTTTTCAAAATGGCCTTAAATATCTGGGTCAATTACCGGTCACATTAAACGGTCACTTACCACAAAAATAAATGACCGGTCATATTACAACAATATTTACAAGCAATCAAAGCTGGAACGAGTACCAGAGTAGCTGAGACTACCTATAAAATACCCCGAAGAACAATTTTTTATAAATTGAAGAGGGCACACACAAATAAACCAGGATATCCCTCCACCTTTACCAATGAAGAAGAGAGGCTCTTTGTTAGTTGCATTCATAACATTAGCGAATTTGGATGCGGGAATATATAGTGCAATGGTATTAGGCCCTACAACTCAACTCTGATACCATTGCCAATTTAATGGACATTTCACAAAGCACAGGTATTTTATATAACTGCAAGGCTAAAACTTGAATTTTACATAATAAATGCATCTGTAAAGAGATGCCAGTAATAACATAATATAAATAAAGAACGCATTAGGCAAAGCTCATTTCTCGCTGGGATCCAAGTTGACTGTAAGATCAATGTAAATAATAGATTTGTGCAAAGGTAATAGCCGAACCAAAAGAAATTATTAATCATAAGAGGGATTGCGATATGCAAAGAGATGTAGCGTAGAATTCAAATAAAGTAGACAGTGAAATTTTGACAGGGTTCTAAAGAAGGGTATAAGAAGCTAGATAAACCAATGAATGTTGCAAAGAGCAAATAAGAAGGCAGGCATAAGGCATATAACAGCATTTGTAAGAATCAGCAAGTTGGAATTAAAATTGATGGAATGCGAAAGTGCATACAAATAAATGATATAAGAACGCCTTGGTCTATTTCCGAATATGGGGATCAAGAGCGTAAAAATTGTTGTCTAGCTGAAATAAAAGCAGGAGACGATACAAATTGTTGCCTAGCCAAGAGTGCAGGAGACGAAATAATTATAAATAATTGTGCGATCATAAAAGGAATGCTGGATGATGAACAGATAGGGGTTGATTATTTACAATATAAAGGCAGAATTATGAATATAATAGAGAAGAACAAGGATATTATAAATCGGAAAACAGAACCGTACTCAACTAATTTGTAAAAATCTCGCATTCAACCAGGAACCCAACCGAGATAAGAGTGATTGCTGTACTAATGAGCTAGCTTTTATTTACCACGATTTGCAGCTAGATAAAATCTAATAACGGGCATATAACCATTCATTTTGGCAAGTAAATAAAATACAACTCACTCTTAATCTGCCTAAGAATTTTTAATACAAACAAAATAATTGTGTGGTGGCTCTAAACATTAACTTAGCAATTATTATCACTTAGAAAGACCTATGTGACCGATTGTGGTGGAACTAATTTTTTTTTAAACATTTTTGATAGACGTAAGTGTAGGCATAATGAAACTTATAACAAGAGTATTACTTTTATATATAAAATTTTTCTAAGTTTATATATTTTTATAGAATTTTTATTTAATTTTATGTTTTGTTGCTAATAAAGCAGTCACATTTAAAAAATCACTATATTTTAGCAAAACCTCATCAGAAATCAGTACTTTTTACACCAAAAAAACGGTAATTGCTTCATGTTTACAATGGCGTGGGTTTTCTTTGCACCAGAGGCATTTTTCGGCAAGAAAACTTGTCCCAAATCAAATGGTGCAAAGTAAACCCAACATATAGCCTACTTTGCACCAAACTTTGAATACTTCTAATTCAAAATTGGGACAATCTATTATATTCATATTAAAGACAGATGTGTTTCAACACCTACACAATAGCATTGTTCTATTGCAATTTTGCTATAGTTCTTTTTAAGGCATGTTTTCCAATTATATAAAAATCAACTCAAAAAACTGGTGCACAGTAAGTAACCCCACTTTATGGTATCTAATTTATTTAAAAATTGCATTTTTGTGGTGTTTTTGAGCTGATCGATCCGTACCGGTAAACATTGAGGAAGTTTCGAAGGAACATTTGGCACTTAGATCCTTTTGAATGTATACTGTTCAATTATTAATAATACTAATAAAAAAAATACACACACCCAGTATCTGCGGCGGAAACATTAAATACAACCCTCAGAAACATAACGAGAACAACAAGGTTCCAATACAATCCAAAAAACTATTAGAAACTAAAAGCTGGGTGGAAACAAAACGGACAAGAGAATGCAAACGGAAAAGGCAAAATCAGAGGGAACTAAAGAAAACACGTAAAGCAATAGAAATGGGCAGTAAGAAAAAGAAGGGTAAATGGGACAAAAGGGAAAATGATAAAAATAGGAAAGAAAGCTTTCTCAAAATCAGAACATGGAACATCTAAATCATGTTGCCAATAGGGAAAATACAGGAAATATGGAAGGACATGAAGAGATATAAAATCGAAATCTCGGCGTTCCAAGAAATAAGGTGGCAAGGCGAAGGAGAAGTCACAAAGAAAGATTTTACACTGTTTTATGTTGGCAAAAAGAAAAGAGGCAGAAATGGGATTCATGGTCCAAGGAAAAACCAGAGACAAAATAATGCACTTTAAACGGAAGAATATCTTACTTAAGAATAGAAAGGTAACAAGCTAACATATCGATAGTAAATGGCTACGCCCCCACTGAAGGGGCAAGTGACGAAGAGAAGTTGAAATTCTATTCCAAAGTAGAAACAACCTGTGAAGAAGTACCTAGAAACGACACGTTAATAATAATAGGTGACTTCAACACTAAGTTTGAAAAGGAAAGGGACAATACAGAGGTAGCAGGAAAAGAATCCATTTACAAAACCACGAATGGCTATGGAACAAGACTATGCACCCTAGCTTCAATGACAAATACATACATTGTAAGCACGAAATTTATACATAAAAAAGAACACAAAATCACCCAAATGGTAAAAGAAGAAATACGTGGAATACAAAAAAACTAAAGGCGGAAGAAACAAGGAAAGAATTCAACACAGCAATAGATAACAAATTAAAAAAACAAGGAAAAGCATTGATAGAACAGAATGGAATAACATAAAGACAGTAGTACTAGAAACAGCAGCCACAATGTTAGGTTCTGTTGAAAACAAAAAACAAAAGAGTGATTTGACGAAGATTGTCAAAACAAAAGCGAAGAAAAAATGAGAGCAAGACATAAATGGCTACAAACGAGAATAGAAGAAGAGAAAAATGAATATAAAATAATAAAACAAGAAGCTACAAAGCTGTACGCAAAGAAAAATCAGCATGGATTGATGAACAGATGCAGGCACTGGAAGAAAATAACAAAGACAACAGCAAACTCTTCCAAACTATAAAAAAACAGTTCAATAATTAATAAAAGAGCACTACCCAAAATGGGGAAAAAAGAATGGAAAACACACTTTGCGGAAGTATACAACAGCTCCATGGAAATAAACAACAAAAATAAGCAACAAAGAGACATGACCTATGCTGAAAAATTAAAGTTAAATAAACACGAACCGGTCGTAGTAATAAAACCCAAAAATTAGGTCCAAAAAAGCACTGACACTAAAAACGACATAAAAATGCGCACTGAGTTAAATATATCTGGCCTACGGACTATTAGCAAGGGTGGTGTTGTTATTGGATGCAAAAACAAGGATGATGTAAGCAGAATTAAAGAAAAAGCCGAAACTAATCTTGGAGAGAACTATGACGTTACAATCCCAAAGAAGAAATTACCTAGAGTAAAAATTGTTGGACTAAGCGAAAAATTGGCAATGGAAACGATTGAGGAGAAAATAATATCCCAAAATAGTTTTTTGGAATCACAGGAACCATCCATAAAAGTTGTACATTTTAAGGAAACCACAACCAAAAACAACAGAAAAAATTATACACTAATTGCTGAAGTAAATGCATGTGGATATCGTGTAATTATGAAAGAAGAAAACATTAATATCGGCTGGGATAGGTGTAGAGTTTATGATACAGTTGAAGTAACCAGGTGTTTTTCGGGTAATGGATTCAATCCGAAAGCGAGTCAATGTAAATCGAAGATAACATGCCCAAAATGTCCCGGTTCTCATCTTTTGAAAGAATGTAAGGCGAACGACGAAGAGAAGAAATGTGTGAACTGCTGTAATGGTAAAGAAAAACTTAAAATTAATTTAGATGTTGGTCATTTTGCATGGAGCTTTGACTGTCCAGTTTACAAACGTAAACTAGAACAAGAAAAAAGTAAGATAGATTTTTTAGAATAGCAAAACCAAATACTGAAATTATCTATTCAAATGCACAAAGTATGCTAAAACATAAGGGAGAAATTGAAGTTTTAATTGAAGACAATTGAAAACATAAAAACAGAAAAAGAACCAGAGCTTTCAACACAACACAGGATGGTCACAGCAAGAATAAGATAAAATCATCAGAATAAGGGAAAACAAGAAATACTATAAAATAAAAATAAAAAAATTCAAAAGGGTTTATATACAAGAAGAATATAAAAGAGAAACTAATAGAACGTTAAGAAGATACGAGGAGACGAAAACAGACTGGTCAGTGGAAGAAAGGTGGGTCATATTCAGGGGCAGTATAATTGAAGTAGCAGAAAAGATTTGTGGAGTTAAATGCAATAATGGGAAGAACAAAAGAACCAGATGGTGGAATGAAGAAGTAAGGGAAGAAGTAAAAAAGAAGAAACAGGCATGGAAAAAATATCTAGCAACCAAAAACGAACAAGATAAGAATGAATACAATAGATTGGGGAGAAGAGTAAAGATAGCTGTCAGAAAGGCAAAAAGCGAAACATGGGAAGAGTACGGAAAGGAACTGCAGGAAAGCTATTTAACAAACAACAGGAATTTTTGGGCAAGAATAAGAGCAATGAAAGGTAAGAAAGGAAAAGAAATAATGGGAATAAAAGATAAAGAGAATAATCTACAGGTAGACATCAACAACATTGTTAAGGTATGGAAGGAATATTATAAGGATAAGTTTGACAAAATAACAGAAGAACAGGAAATAAATAATAAGCAGGAGGAGGAAGAGGCACAAGTAGAAAATATAAGTCTAGAAGAAATAGAACAGGCAATAAAAAATATAAAAACAGGGAAGGCAGGAGGGGAAGACAAAATTGAACCGGAAATGATTAAATACTTAGGAGAGGATGGAATAAACTGGCTATGGAGGTTATGTAGAAGAGCATGGGAAACGAGAGAAATACCAACAGACTGGGAAACAAATCTGATAGTACCTATATACAAAAAAGGGGAACGAGCACAATGTGGAAACTACAGAGCCATATACCTATCACCGATATGCTTTAAAATCTACACAAAAATAATAGAGAAAAAAACGAGGCAATTTGTAGAGGAGGAAATAGTCGAAGAGCAGGCAGCATACTTGCCAGGGAGACAGACAAACGAAAACATATTCATTATAAGGAACTTGATGGAAAGGGTACTAGAAAACGGGGAAGAACTCGTCTTGACATTTATAGATCTCAGGGCAGCATTTGACTCGATTGATAGAGAAGTAGTATGCCTGAATGAAACTCGTACCCCGAAAACACTCATACAAGTAATACGTAGCACGTACAAAAATGTTAAAGGAAAGGTACAGATAGGAGGAGAAAGGTCAGCTGAATTCGCATGGAGGAAAGGAATTAAGCAGGGGGATAGTCTCAGCCCTCTATTGTTCATAATAGTAATGAGTAAATTAATTAAAAACACAAGGGAAAGAACAAAACAACTACAAACACTAATAGGGTATCGAAATCTAGAGCCGGTAAAAGTAGATACACTAATGTACGCAGACGATATAGTGTTAATAGCAGACACAAGAAAGAAGATGCAGAAACTAGTGAACATATGGACAGAAGAAATAGAACGAATGAAAATGGAAATAAATACAGAGAAAAGTAAGATAATGGTGATAAATAAGAAGCATGAAGACAAAACAACAGTAAAGTGTAAGGGCACAACATTGGAGGAAGTGACAACCTATGAATATTTAGGGAGTCTAATAACAAATGATGGCAACATAGACGCAGAATTAACAAACAGAGGGAGGAAGTCAACTAAACTCTACTATGCATTAAGACCACTGTTATCGAAAAAGGATCTGAAACAAGAAACAAAATTAAGAATCCATAATGTAATAACTATCCCAACACTATTATACGCATGTGAAAACTGGACGATACAGAAGAAACACGTAGGGAAGATAGAAGCTATGGAAATGAAGCACTTACGAAGAATCGCTGGGAAAACAAAGTGGGATAGACTAACCAATAGAACAATAAGGGAAATGGTAGAACTGGAGTCAATAACGAGTAAGGTACAAAGAAAACAACTTAGCTGGTTCAGTCACATGACAAGAATGAGCCCAGACAGATTGACTAGAAAAGTATGGGAAACAAAACACTATAAGAAAAGGAGAAGAGGACGACCTAGGAAGAAATGGATACAACAAATAGCAGAAATAGGAAAAGATAGAGGGAAAACAGTGAAGGAGATGAAGGAACTAGCTGAAAACAGAAAAGAGTGGAAAAAATGGACGACTGGATAAGCAACCCAAATCCGACGCCCGCAAGGGTACAAGGAAGGGGACAAAGAAAGAGAGAATTGAAGACAGACGTCCAGCTATCGTGTTTTAAGTGAAACCAGGTTGACAGAGAATATTGAAGACTGTGAAATAAGTTTTCAGGGTTATGTTGCCATTCGTTGTAATTCCGTAAATCGTCATACGGGCGGAGTGGCAATCGTTGTGCGTAATAATATTAAGTTCAAAATAGTGTCAAACTTTTCATTTTACAACGAATTCTGGCTGCTATCCATTTACATCACGCAAGGATTTCAAAACGGATTGTACACTGCTGTTTATCGTTCTCCAAGCGCCAGTATTGCAAGATTCTTAGAGCAGTTTGAAAATTGGTACGACGATACAGTTCAAGACCACACCAAGCATTTAATTCTAGGCGATTTCAACTGGGATATCTTGAAAGATTCATTCTACACAAGCAAGCTCCTGCGATTAATAAATACAACAAAAAATTCCAATACAATCATTGACCTCGTTCTAACAAATCGACAACATGTAGTGGTTAATGTGCAGATACCACAAATTTCTGAACATAATGCAATTGATGTGGCGATACGAAAGAAGCAGTTTTGAAAAAGTTAATATTACAACGTACCCTAATTACTCCTCACAAAAACTGATTGATAAACTGAATAAATATAGCTGGGTCACATTATTAGATAGTAAAGATGTAAACAATCTTGCCACACATATGGTCAGCAGAATACAAACTTCTGTAAATGACGTCATTGACAACAAAACAATTACACTTAAAACTGACTCCCCATGGTTTAGCTGTGATTTACGCAAGCTCCAGGCAGAACGCAATAAAATATACAAGACAGCTAAACTTTCTAAAAATACGCAAGACTGGGAAAACTATAAACGTATTTGAAATTTTTACAGCAATAAAATTAAGGACAGGAAAAACCAATATTATGAAAATAGAATAGAAAACTGTTGTGGTAATTCGAAGAAGATGTGGAAAACTGTTAAATCTTTAATGAAAGGACAAACAAATACTTCCTCAAGTATTTTATTTGAAGGAGAAGAAATTAACAGCACCCAGGATATTGCTAATAAATTTAATCAGTACTTCGTAAATAGCATATTTGTGCTAAACAAGTCCATTATTATAAACGACCGCTTTGAAGAAGCTACGTTTCCGGATAATATCAGTACTTTTCAATTTAAAACAATTACATTAAAGGATATTAAAAATGCAATAGCTAAAGTTAAAAGAAAGGGTTGTTTCAGCCGTATTACAGTTGGTGTAATTACAGATGCTTTACCAGTTGTAGGTGAGGTATTTGTTCAATTAATAAATCAGTCTCTCGGAACAGGGTGCTTTCCAGAATCATGGAAAATATCTAGAGTTGTTCCAGTACCTAAAGTTAAATTAATTAACAAGTGTGAAGAATTTCGACCAAAAAATGTGTTACCGGTTTATGAGCAAATTATCGAACTTATTGTGAAAGATCAACTCCAAATGACATTAAAAACGTGCGAAACAGCCTTAAACTTGGTTCTCATGAATTGGAAAAGTGAGTTAGAATTAAATAAAAATGTAGTTACTGTTTTTCTAGATTATAAACGTGCATTTGAGACTATCGACAGGCAGCGGTTAGTGAATAAACTACATAAATATGGAATACGTGGTAACGAAAATATGTGGTTTCAAAGTTCTCTCACTCATCGACCACAAACTACATACTTCAATCAGTGCCAGTCAAGCTAAATGGAAAACAACTTGGGTGTACCGCAAGGCTCTGCCTTGGGTCCATTATTGTGTATTTTGTATATAAATAATTTGGAATTGAATTTAAAACATTGCACCATAAATCTGTTTGCAGATGATACATTAGTGACAGTTACTGATGAAGATGTTAGAAATGCTGTTAATAAAATGAATATAGATTTGGAAATTATTTCTAAGTGGTTAAAAGGTAATAAATTAAAGCTGAATATCGCAAAAACGAAAGCAATAATTTTATCAGGTACTAAAGTAGAATCGATTAATAAAATTAAAATTGAAAACTTAGAAATAGAAAAGGTATCTCAAGTTAAATATCTAGGAGTAATTATAGATGATAAATTAAACTTCAAAGCACACGTAGATTATGTAATTAAAAAGGTAGTTGCAAAAATAGGCTTATTCAGTAGAATTTCTAACAAGCTTAGTATACAGTCTAAAATTATGATTTACAAAACAATCATCGCACCGCATTTCGATTGCTGTTCTAGTATATTATTTTTATGTCAAGAACAAGAATTGGCTAGAATGCAAAAACAGCAGAACAGAGTAATGCGTATTATATTACGCTGTTCGAAATATACAAGAATTTCTGCGATGGTAGATTGTTTACAATGGTTAAGTATAAAGCAACGTATTTATTTCAATTCTTTTTTATTAGTTTTTAAAGCAGTCAATAACCTATTACCAGAATATATGACCCATAACTTAGTTTATGGTTGTGATTTTCATAATTATAGTACTAGAAATAGACAGAATGTTAGATTACATAAACTTACAAAAAGCAGTTCCCAAAATTGTTTCTTTTATAAAGGCTTCAAAATTTATAATAACCTTCCAATTGAAATTAAAGGAACTAAAAATGTCTTTGAGTTTAAAAAAACTAAGCGGCTGTGTTAAGAATAATTATTAGTTAAATAAATATGTAGTAAATATTAAAATAGTTTATAACTAAATAAAGATTATTATTATTATATATAAAAGAACTTACAGAGATAAGTGATGATAGGGACGCTGAGGAAGAAATGCCGACTTATGAAGAATTCACAGAATTTATAAAACAACTAAATTCAGGCAAAGTAGCAGGGCCAGATGAAATTAGCGAATTAATGAAAAATGGTGGGGAAGAATTACAAAAAAGGATATACAAATTAATACAAAACATATGGACAGAAGAGAGGATACCGACGGGGTGGAGGAATGGATCAATTAATAATAACAATCTTCAAAAAAGAAGACCCAACAAAATGCAATAACTACAGACCCATTATGCTACTGAACACGACATACAAAATACTAACAACAATAATAAGAAATAGATTAACCAAATACACAGAAAAGAAGCTGGGACAATATCAGCAAGGATTCAGAAAAGGGAAATCTACGATAGACGCAATACACATGCTGTCACAAATCATTAAAAAGGGATACGAACACGATGTTGAACTACACATGGCCTTCATAGACTTCAAACAGGCCTTTAATAGTGTGGACCGATACCAACATATATGTATTATACATATATTGCTAGTAGGGCCTCGGAACGCCCGAAACCATTACGGCGCCGACATAGTTTCACTTAGAGTATAACGCGTCTCGTGCGCATGCGTGACAATTCGAACTCCGCCTTTAGAAGCGAATTTTAAACTTGACCACTTCCCCATTGGGCGGACGACGCCGTCGCGCTTGCGCACAGCTCGCCATTATACATTGAAGAATTGGTTGTCTGTCTCACTTCCTTCGTGAGTTTCCCACTCATAGCCGCTAGCAATATAGTAAGTATTACATATATGGATACCAACTCATGAAAGCAATTGAGACGTCTACTTGCAATAGTGGCTACATCCATATTTTCTCAAAATTCTACTAACACGTTAAGAACAATTTCCCAAAGCAATTACTTTAGCTCAAATCCTAGCATTTTCGCGAGTCATATAAGTTAAAGTCGTAATTTTGCAGTAAGGTTATCAAACTCTATTTCCGCATGGTCCACTTCAAATATTAACGCTTCGCCGTAGTTCAAATTGTCGAGTCAGGCTTATTTTGGCATAGGTTACAATTCAAGCTTTGTTCCCTTCTGTCCATAAAGCAGTCTTAGGTTACCGAATTCCTTGCACCCATTTGTTGTTGTACAAGCCTGCCTTAAAACTTTCCACGTAAAACGTTTATGAATACTGCCGTGCAGTCCTATTAGGCGAGTTTCATTTATGAATGTATCCTTTGTTCTTTTGCGAGCAAAACAAGCTTCAGCCTACCAATTTCTACGTATTCCTTATCTTCAAGGTTCCCTGCAAGTTTCGTATAAACTGTCGAGTCAGTTCGATTTAGTTCGTTGTAAAGTTCCGCACCACCTCTCGCTCTTTATTTAAGTCAGATAAGGACGGAGCGTAGTCACGCGCTTGCGTCAACTGCAGTTGCACTTTGCAAAAGCAGCTTAAACTCACTTCCCGCCGAGTATTGGACTACAACAGACGAATATCAAGTTCACCTTCCCGCGGTTTCGCTTTATGCGACCGCGGGGTGGTTCAGTTAAAAGTGTATAGTTTCGCTTCCGCTACCGCTTCCCAATTAATGTATGTGCTTTCGTTCTTCTTTGGTACCGTTGCGATCTCTAAAATGTGCCGCCTTACTGTGTCTCGAACTGCACGCGTTGTGTGTTTGAGGGTTGTTGCTAATTGTCGTAAGTACCGCATAATGTTGTAAGCCTGGACTTTCCCATTTATCGTAAAGTGGCAGTTTAAAACACGTCTTCGGACGGATTATTGTCGTGGGGATTCCATTACAAAGGTTTACTCGTGAATCGAAGTTCTTGTCGTTTCAAAATCTGCCGGATTGTCTCAAGACTTCTCCCGTTCTCCCGCATGAGGATATCAGGTTACTTCAACCCGCAGCTCGTACCGCTGCCGTACAGTTCCTTCAGGCATTTTGAGGTTACCGTCATCAGCGCATTCTTGGAGGCTATCGCTGTCTCAGGACACCGCTTTCGTTCGAGAGCATCGCCAAGAGCGTCGCAGAACACCCCATGTCGAGATCTCCCGGCACCGCTGCATCAACAACATAGTGGCTTGGAGCCTTATCGATGAATTAAAGTATTGTAACAGTAGTTTTACACAGTGTATCGCGTATATTACAGTGGCGTGCGAAGTTGCGGAACTCTCAACCTATCGTGCATGTTATTTGTGGGCCGTGTACTAAGCGCCCGAGTCATTATTTACTTTGAAATATAAGCCTTCAGCATAAGCTAAATGGGAGCCTGGCTCCTGGAATTGTTGTAGGCCATTGGGCTATTAAGTAAGCTTATTCCGGGATCTAGGCGACCATCATATTAACGGACATGCCGCTTCCTTGGCCTCTAGCCTGATTGTATTATAAGACCGTTTACTAACCCCGAATTTTTACACTTGCTATTTGATCAAATTGCCTTCGGGCTTGTACATATATTGTGGTAATAGATTGCCCATTTTTAAGTTACGTATTACTTTTTATTTCGAATAGATGTGTATTTGTTGTAACTGACAAGAATTGAGGTTCTTGTTGCGTTGTGTATGTATTCCTTTGTACAGGGCCCAAGCAACTGGAGAAAGGACACCAGAAAGGTAGGTGTAAACGCCAGTGCCGTGGGAGCACCTCTTGGAATACGACACGACGCTACTGCGATTGGTTGGCCCTGAACGGTACCCTAGAGGGTGAACCCCCCCTCCCGACCGAGTTTTCTAGCCGAAGCATTTGGGCTGAAGGGTGCACGCTGGGGCGAGTGCTATTGCGAACAATCGTTAGGGGTCGTAGTGAGCAATTAATCCTGTAACAAACAGTTGTAAACTGTACTGTAAATTATGCTCTTTCAGGTGGTAAAATAAGAATATTTCTAAAGCGGCTAGATCCAGCTTAAATGTGCGTCTAAACATAGGCATATTTTGCAGACTACATCCATCATCAAGTTTGTTTCAATGGCGGCCACATCCAAATTACGTGGTTTTGGATTCTGTGAATGATCGCCGTAGCGCTGTGACAGTTTCACAACATCGTGTCAGCTAATTGTTTGTTGTACATTACTAATAGGTAATTGATTATTATTGGTGTCGCTTGTTGCGTAACATTTAGTGTAAAAAAATGGAAACACGTGTTGAAGAATCACCTTTAGACAAAGCACAAAAAAAGTTTGTAATCCAAGCGAGTGGAAGAGAAATAACGCAAAAAGTGCAGGTACGTGATTAGTGTTGTAACCTAACTCTGTTGTTGTTAGTTTAAGACTGTTTAAAAATTAATAAACTACAGATCGGTGTTGTTATAGGTATATGCCGGCTTTGGGACCCGTGAAACCCAAATGTAGACATAGCACAATGGATAAAGCATACAAATGTTCTGAACTGACCGAGGTAGAAATAAGAAAATTTCATGATAATTTTTATGCGCATACTACAAAATTTACCCAGAATGGACTTATTTTAAAATGTCTTTAGAGTGTTCCAGTGAAAAGATGTAGATCTGTTAGTGCTACAACTATTATAAAATATTTTGTCAAAGTTAATACGAAAACAGTACCTGTCTGTCGAGATGCATTTCTCAAAAATTTTAAATCTAAAAAAACATCGCTTAAAGGGTGTTGCCAAGAAGTTTCCTAACTACCGGTATTCTTCCAAAAGAAACTCGTGGTGGAGATCGTCCAACCTAGTAACTATATCGTTCGATTGCCAGAAGAATTTTCCAATTCCGAGGGTCCCTGATCAAATAGCATATTACAAAAGACAACTTTACTTATATAACTTTACCATTGTGAAACGTAGTTCCAAAGAACCATTAAAAACAATGCATTCTCTTACGTATGGAGTGAACAAGAATATTCAAAGGGATCTGATGAAATATCTTCCTGTGTATATGATTTTTTGTTAACCAAATTGGATTTGTCTAATGCGTCCACTCTCCGTTGTGCTGCGGATGGGTGTGGAGGTCAAAATAAAAACAGTATATTTTTGGGGATCCTAGCATATTGGTTTCACACTAAAGCATCCATTAATTTAAAAAGAGTAGAGGTGGTATTCCCTATAGTAGGGCATTCCTTTCTGCCACCAGACAGGGCCTTTGCACAAATCGAAAGAAAATTCGCAAGATAGAAATAATGGTAAAACCAGACGAATATTTTGACATTATAAAACAGCATGCGTCTGTAACATATTTAGGCACAGATTGTCCTCTATATAACTGGAAAGCTGCATTAGATAAATTTATAAAGCCTCCTGCTCAGTGGCACTTTAAGTTCCTTCCTACTAAAAGATTTATTTTGATGAGATCCAAGAAGAATGAAGTTCTGATACAAGGCGAAGAAGCTTACCGATCAGAAATTGGAGTTCCAAGAGGTGTGATGAAACGCGGAAAACATAATCTTGACGAAGATACCACGAGGCAAGAGAGTAAAAGAAGAGAAGCTCCAAGATATGAACACAATACTGAAAAAACATTATGGAAAATGGCAAGATATTGATTTCCTACAATATTACAAAAATATACTGACCGATAATGAACTATTTTCTGAAGTTTCTGAAGTTGCCATTTGCGAAACGCCTGAAGAAATAGAACAGCCCAACATTTAATTAAAATCTTGTTCTTGCTTTATTATGTTTTTAGTTTACAAACACTTAGTTACCTTGTTTTTTTACCAATGTGTTAACTTTTTTGCAACATTTTGTATTAATAATAATTAGGGAGTACAACCACATTTTTATTTCGTTATTTTTGTGCATTCTTAAAATAAACAATAAAAAAGTCTCATCAAAGGTAGTATAATCCATATTAATTGTAAAAAGAATCCTCCTTTGTTAACACCTCAATTCAGAATATGGATATACCAGCAAAATTAATTAGGCTAACCAAAATGACAATGAAAAAATCAATGGCGAAAGTACGTAAAAACAAAGAATGGAGACACAAGAAACATCAATGTAAATACAGGAGTAAGACAAGGAGATAGATTATCTAAAACCCTATTTAACATAACCCTGGACGCAAAATTTAGTACTTAGTACTAATAACAAGAGACGGGCGAACCCTGGAACAAACCTTTCTAAAATTAGCAAAAAAAGCCAAAAAGCGAGATCTGATTATCAACAAGGAAAAGACAAAATATCTTATATGTTCAAGAAAAACAATTAACACTACAGAGCTGAAGATAAATGAATACAAGTTGCAAAGAGTAGAATACTTTAAACAAGTACCTTGATGTAACAATAAATGACAAATATAATAGAAGCACAAAGATGAATGAACAAGTGAAAGCAGATCATACAGATCATACTGGAAATACCACAACATATTAAAAACCAAACACATCAGTATAAAAACGAAGATAAAAAATTTATAAAGCAGCAATTTGGCCGGTCATAACCTATGGTGCAGAGACCATGTGTATTACAAAAAGAGATGAAGAAAAACTATGAGTATTAGAAAGGAAAATACTAAGAAATATATTCGGACTGAAACTGATACGAGGGGAATACACACCACTCAAGAATCACGAGATCAGAAACCTCACGAAAATAAAAGATATTGTCAGAACTATAAAAGTTCAAAGATTAAAGTGGTTTTGATACATCCAGAGAAGAGAACCCGATACTATTATACTATTATACTAGATACCCATCGGAAAACGACCAAGAGGAAGATCGAAGCTAAGATGGCAGGACCAGGTGGCCGAGTACATCAAATCAATGGAAATCAATAATTGGAGAGGCGCGCCTGGAACAGAATAACAAATCAAGCAGAGTCACACAGCAAGCTTTAAAGAATGACAGAAACATGCAAGGAAACATACGGGCTGATCCTCCGTGCAAACAACAGATCAGAAGAGCTCGAAAGAACGGCCTATACTCCAAGTCAGAGTGTTGGGCCTATATTTATAATTAAAAAATCTAAAAGGTATAGTAACTGATTACAAAATAATAAATGACAGGATAAGTTAAATAAGGATAAAAAGAAGGTATAAGAAGTTGAGCATAAGAAACGTATATGCATCGATAGAAGAAGAGAAAAAATTGCAGTTTTATGAGAAGTTGGAAGAGATAGTGGAGAAATTACCAAAGTATGATATGCACATTATAGGGGACTGGAACGCAAAAGTTGAAAAAGAAGACGGATATAGTTTGATCATAGGTAAAGAAAGACTCTGCATGGGAAAACAAAAGGCAATGGACAAAAGTTCATCGATTTTGCAGGCAGAAACAGAATGGTGATAAAAAGCACAATGCTAAAGCATAAAAATAATCATAAAGTGACGTGGATAAGCCCAGACAAGAAGACATAATAGTACATTATGATACGAGTTTTATAAGAAGCATTTTGTAGCAAGCACGGGTTTAGGGTACCACGAGCAAAGCGAGGAGTGCCCTAAAGGAGTAAGTGCGACAAAATACCTTATAAACGAGGTATCATACAGTATTTTATCTACTTTGCCACTTTTTAAAACAAAAATGCCTCTATTATTAGAATTTTTATTATAGCATCCCTTTTTGTCTATTACGATACGCAAACGAGTATCGTAATAGCCTCAGTACGAACGCAAAGTAGATAAAATCAAAAAGACCACGTCGTTAAAGAAGATCACAGTA
The DNA here is from genome assembly GCA_940337035.1 of Agriotes lineatus. Classification (NCBI taxonomy): domain Eukaryota; kingdom Metazoa; phylum Arthropoda; class Insecta; order Coleoptera; family Elateridae; genus Agriotes; species Agriotes lineatus. Next base: position 9,032,922 of record OW679199.1, on the reverse strand, counting down.
AAAATATAAAGAATATTAGGTCCTACAGACCATCTCTTAATAAAAGACAAACTGAAACAAACCGTACCTAAAATTACAATAATAAAAAAAAGAAACAGAGATAGAACATAGACTGCTTAAGAAAGGAATGAAACCAGAGAACTTGTAGAAAAAGAGGGACAATACAAGATTGTGGAGGAAGAATGGAACTTCCTCAAAAGAACGCTAGAAAAGAGCATACAAAGATTTGAAAAAGAGAAAAAGAGTGACTGGTTTGATGCAGAATGTGAGGAAGCTATGAAAGAAAGGATAAAGGCCTGGCTGAGAGTGTTACAAGATCCAACAAATCCATCCCGTGAGAACTACAGACAGACTAGAAACAAGGTACAAAGTGTATGCAGGAAAAAGAAAAGAGAATAGAATCCTTGGAAGAAACATTCAGAAATAAAAATTCCAGCTTTTTATAGAAACCTGAAGGAAGAAAGGAGAAGCTGCAGAACACAAACACATTATGTTTAGATGAAACGATGATACTAAAAATATGGATTGATGCATTATTCATAGATTTCAATCAAGCATTGGACAAAATAAAAAGACCACAGATTTACGAGGCTATTCAAGAATTAGGATTCAATAAAGAGTTAATAACACTGGTAGGAATGACCCTACAAAATACAAAGTTTAATATCAGATTTCAAGGATGGGAATCGAGAACAGTGGAAAGCAATTTAGATTTAAAACAAGGAGACCCGTTATCTACAACGCTGTTCAACATAGTGCTGGAAAACGTACTTAGGAAAGGAGAGTTAAATACAGAAAAAAATTATAATTGCCTCTCTCTCGCTTACCTCTTTTATGTTGCCTCCACTCAGGAATTGCTCTTTGCAATTTTCTAGATTTTCCTTCATCTTGCTTTACCCTTCAGCTTGCTCACAATTTTCACAGTCTTTTGCTTTTATTGATAACTACGCTCCTTTTATGCACGTAACAACCTTTTTGTGTCAATTACTTTCGTTTGGTCTGGCTTTGCATGTGCACAAACCTATCATTTTAATTATATTACTTTATTCACAAGCCAAATTTAAACCCTCTGAAATATGCTTTACCTTTGCGAGCCTTTATCCGACTAATTACTGTTACTCGCATCTTGTAAACAATGCAGTTAATATATTTATTTTTGTTTAAAATTGCAATTAAATAAAATATCCTAACTCTGTGCTTTATTGATTATTGGTTGAATATTTTGTACTGCAAACAGAGCCAAGTTGTGGGCTTAATACCATTTCAATACAAAACAGTTATAAAACCCATAGTGACCTTCGCGAGTGAAACGTGGGTGGTAACAGAAGAAATTGAGAACATGTTGGAAATATGGGAGAGGAAGGTACGTACTAAGGACAATGTTTGGGGGAATTAAGGAAAATGAAGAATGGAGAAGAAGAACGAAAAGGAGCTAGCATACATACCAGGAGAAGAGTATCACAATAGTTGTGCAGCAAAATAGGTTAAGATGGCTAGGCCATATAACAAGATTACAAGAAGAAGACCTAATGAAGAAAATGTACAGAATGGAGACAAGTGGAAGAAATAGGAGAGGAAGGCAAAAAAAAAACATGCGCAAGAACAGAAAGATATGGAAAGAGAAGATACAAGCCATAAGCCAATAGGCCTGCAGTGCTGTTTTATGTATATAATAAAAAAAAGAGAAGAATTATTATGAATTTTCAAGCATTAACATACTGAAAAGTATATTTACTTCAAAAGGAATAAATAAAAACGAAGGTACCTAGATCAATGATGAATTTTGAAATACAAGAAGAAATGAAAGGCAGGACATGGTAAAATCCTAAAGTCGTAGAAACTAGGCTGCTTAGGACATATAACACACTGTAAGAGAACGAGAGCTATATAAATATTAATCGATTCGAAACCAAATGACGACCCTGAACAAGATGAATTGACGAGGTAACAGAAGTGCTATAAACAATGGATGCAAAGAACTAGAGAGCGAATAGAGGAAAATAGACAATGCAAAAACACCAATCACTTATAAAGACAGGACAAGATCAAGATCCACTCCATGAAAAGTACTGAAGAGGTTCCATAAAGAAACAATCAAAAGCCCGCCCTTAAGGTTATGAAGCCACTGAAGAAATAAAATTTGTGAATGTTGATTAGGTATATTAGACATCCAACAAAGTTTGATATATGAATATGTTACGGTTGATCAGTTGGGTTCCTTAATATTAGTCTGTTTGCAGAAATTTTTAGAATTTCCAATTGAAAACGAGATAGTAACACGATGTCAGCAGCAAAATGACTCATTTAAAATATGCTAAAATGTATTTGACGATCCATGAAAAATTTGGAAAGTTAATAAAAAATGATGAATCATATAGGGCCGGTTGCAGAAAGCAATGTTAAGTCTGGTGTTAGCTAACGCGACGTCAAAGTGAACATAAACGAATCAAATCTCAAATGCTTATGGTAACTAATACATTAGTAAACAAAATTTGATGCGATTTGGTTCACTTTGACGCGATGTTAGCTAACACCAGACTTAACATTGCTTTCTGCAACCGGCCCGTAGAGAAGCAGATTTGAGATTGGACCATTTTCTGGTATGTGCAATAATCAAACAAGAAAGATTAGTAATTGCTAAAGGACCACCAACTATACAAGCAATCTACAATGTTATAAAAATACTGGAACTAGAAACATAAATTGCCAACTACAAATTAATGGAAATGTGAAAAAAGAAGACATTGCAGAAAAATGAAAGAACTTTAAAAAATCATAGTGACTACTGCACAATAAGTTGTAGGGAAGAAACAAGTAGGAAATAAAAGGTAAAACTCGTTCAACAGAGAATACCAAACAATACCAAACAGCAAGAAAGAAAGACAGAAAACAAGCGGGAAGTGCTACAATATAGTTCTGTAGAAGATGAACAAAAATACCGAGAATCAAAAATACTTTTCAAATAGGGAAAATTAAAGAAAGAACAATACAAAAGAAAATAAAATCAAAAATATACGCAAAGGCTTTCGGCAGAGAACTGTATTGTTAGGATAAAAATTGGAATTTAACAGGAGAAAAATCAGGGATGACACAACAATGGACAGAATATTTTGATGAGACTTGAAATGAATAAGATAATGAAGGAAGAGTAAAAAATGGTTCTGAACAAAAAGAGTCAAATAATGTAGAGAAAGTGCATGTGCCTCATGAGAAGAAATAAGAAATTAAAAAAACTGGAAATCTCCAGGAAGAAACTGGATAGCGGCGGAGTTTGTAATGTACAGGGGAGGAGAGCTGCAAGATAACTTAATAAAAAGTGTGGCACCAGAGAAAAATATCAGAAGGGTGAAGAGAAGCAGTACTGATTCAAATACATAAAAAGGGAGAAAATGCCTTATGCAACAGCTAGAGACTTTTAGATTCCGTCTATAAATTTCTGGAAATCATAATTAAAAATAAATTACAGGAAATGTCAGAGAAGGTAATTGGAGAATACTAAAGCAGGTTCCAAAGCAATAGTTCCATGCGCGACCTGTTTGATTTTGGTTATGATTTGAGTTCCCTCCCCGAAGTATGTAACTTAACCAATTATTAACTATTTAAAATTCATTTCACTACAAATTTAAATTAATTAAACTAAATAAGAGTGAAACAAGTGAACACGTTGATTGCAGCTGAGCACCACATTGCACTGATAACCAAGTAATTTCTCACTATACCAAACATTTTTAATATAAGAATACATTTCAACTCAGGTCTGCAAACATAATTTATAAAGTAAGTAATTCAAATGACAATTTAGTTTCTAAAAAATTGGAAACCTCGACAATTGTGCCTAACGAAAAAAAAAACAAAACACCATCGTATGTATGTAATGAATTTCGTTCTATTAACATGTTACCCCCGTATGAGAAACTCTTGGAGCTTGTAGTAAAAGAACAACTTATTGTATACATAAATAATAACAATATTTTAACAAATTATCAAGCTGCATATTTTAACAGATTATCAAGCTGGCTTCAGACAAAGTTATTCTTGTGAAACGGCAATACAATCAGTACTCGCTGAATGGAAAAGTACATTAAACGATAAAAAATGTGTGGGTTCGATATTTCTGGACTTTCACCGTGCTTTTGAGACAATAAATAGAGAAATTCTACTTAAGAAGATTCAAAGGATGGGTTTGAAATGAAGTGTTTTGCAGTGGTTTCGGTCTTACATGTGCAATAGAAAGCAAGCTGTGAAATATGGAAGTTGTGTTTCAAACCTACAAGAAGTAAAATTGTAACATTTCACCCCCTCACTAAGGGCGTTATAAATTTATACCTCGGGTTAGCTCAATCGGAGGCAGGGTTCACTCAAACTCAAATATATACAGTAAGGAAAACACAAGATAATTACCATAAATATATTATAGATAACTATAATGCAAATTAATACGTAGTTTTAGAATTAACTTAATTGTACGTTATGAGAATAACAATTTCTTCTGGGAGGGGGGGGAGGGGTCAGTTTTGTTACTTCTTGGTGAACTGCAACCCTTCTAGCAGATCTGTACGGCAGACGGTTGCAACGGGGGATGTACCAAGCGTCGCAGGTAATTGCGGAACGTGGCTGTCGGAGGCGACCCGATTATAGGTTTTAGCCTCTAGAACGAATGTCCCGGCCGGATAACCTCCAAATCCCAGTATTGTTTATGTTTACGGTGCTGGAATCAAATGCATAAATCACGCAGATATAAACGATACCTGTACTTCAGGGTTGACATAGGGGGTCGATGCAGCTGGTGATCGTGCTTCAGGCTTCCCAGCGTGAATGCGCCGCGTAATTCTGCAAGTTAAATTTGTTTGATTTTTTACCGGCAAATTAGTTTGACAGTTCGGCCCTTGTGGGCAGCTGGATTCCCCAGGTTAGAGTTCAGGTGACTGGGTTTGCATTTAGGGCTACAGGAAGGCGGCGTAGGACTAATTTGGTTGTTGCTACAGGTAATTTAATTGCCACAGTTAATGTATTCGCGCTGTTTTCAGGCGGAGCGTACAATAAAAATCATATAGGTGCAGTTAATATAGGGATGTTAATGTTCTCGTGGATTACGTTCGTAGGGGCTTATAATAATCAGGAAATACGTTTAAGAGACAGAGAGACGCTATCACAATTTAAACGTATTGGTTGGGGTTCTTGTGGATATGTTTAAGAGACAGAGAGACGCTGCCATAGTTTAAACGCGTTTAAAAGTCAGATCGGGTCAGGTCAGGTGTAACGAAGGACGGCGAAGGGCTTCCCTTACCTGTTGGCGAAAGTTGTATTAGGTATTTTGCCAGCTGGTAAATATCGGCCTAATGGGCTAACTAGTCGAGAGGGTCGGGGTTCCGGCAAAGCTGCAACAATACTATGGGAGAGGGCGCCAGGTCCTCGACTCCTTAGGTCGAACCTCCCCAAGGTCAGAAAACCAATAACTAGTAACAATCTTTATTCAAATTTGGTTCTATGGTGCAACAATAAATATCAACAGACTCATAGAAAACACATACCACCAATGTACATAATAAAATAAATCAACAACCAATATAAAATTATCACAGCCGATACATAATAAACACCAATAAATATCACAACCAATACAAATTATCACAAATAAATATTACAAGTAAATATCATAAGTTGACCTATAAGCAACGAATAGTGCCATGCAAAACTAAACCAGCCAGAAGGGTTCTAGATACTTCGTAATCACCTAGATAGGGTTCAAATCCTATACCAATCAAATAAACGCAGTAGCAAATCTAATCATAAATACAGTGAAGCGGAGATCGACACAACACGTGACTACATTAACCTACGATAAATATCAAAGAAAGCTTTAGATACTCAACTATACTCCGTTAAGCGGAGTGCAAAACAAAGCAAGCAAAAAGTAAGCAACATTCAACCCCGATAGTTGGCTCAATAAATTGACTTTACTGCACATCAAAATTTAGACGGGGCGGTACCAGCAGGTTATGAGGTCTCACAGGGGTGCTAGGTCCTATAAGAAATTCATAGTGTGTTCTCTAAAGCTCTAAGTCAGTACTTGCGGTCATCCTAAATCCGAAACGTGATTATAAAAATTCTAAAACTGGCAGCTAGTTAAACTCAATAAAAATCCCGTAAGCGGTATCATAGCCACGGCAGTAGTGATGGGAAATTTCGATACTTTTGCGGACTCGTTCATTCCAATCCCATTCCGCAAGTGGATCGAGTCCATCGGACTCGATCCTCGGATCGACATCGAAGTTGAATGTGCATTTCAGATACCCGGGGTCCTCGGTCATTCCGGACCCGGAACGAACAACGCGAGTATCTTTGTTTTGGTGAGTGGTCACGCAGTCGGTAATTCAGTATGTTTATATGTCTCAGACATCAATTGGGCACATACAAAGCCGCCAAAAGCCATAAATCACTGATAACTGATAAAAAAGCATGCAAGTTCGGCCGTATCATGTGTCGCCTGTCGACGTCGAGCCTTTAAAACCAACACCATCATTATTTGCTGTTCCCCATCAACACATTGTATTGTATTCTGTATTGAAATGGATTGAATAACGGAATGCCAAAGGAATGAATGTCCGCGAGGATTGAAGCCTCGCGACCTTTTCGTTCCTCGGAACGATTCCGGACCGAAACTTGGACTCGATCCAAATCGATCCTGCCCCGGATTCGATCCTTTGTATCGAATCCGACCGGATCGACACATCGCTACACGGCAGTTTTGACATTTCTAAATAGCAAACTCAAATTGACAGCGAGGTTAATGCACTACACGATGTTACGTATAATTAAAGTGATTACAAGAGCAGCCGCAACACAAATCAAAGCAACCTAAATATGGCTGCTAAACAAACGGGTAAGTAACCCAATTAATCCAATATCTATCACAAGAAAGCACCAAAAATCGATATATGCAAAATACTAATATAGCAGTTTAAAAGATCAAACTAATCAATTCAAATTGACATACAATACAAACTAAAACACTTCAAAACCTCAGATTCACACGGCACGTGGCGGCCGAGCTGCTGGAGGAGATGTAACAACAAGGTATGCTGGCCAAGGGACGGTCTCACCCCAGGCCGTAGATGACCCTCGGCATGTGCTAATGGGCAGCGCTCGCAGGAGGAACGACAGCAAATCTATGTTGCAGGGACGGGGGCGGCCAGCCGACTCGTAAAGCACCGCATGATCCAGGCGTAACCAATTACACCAATACGAATAAAACCAATCCAGGTAAAAACGCATTTCCAAGGTGAAATAAAAAGCTAAAAATACAAATTTTCCAGGTAGATTGCGGCGTTAAAGGAAGGAAACCGTAGGCAACTATTAAGTACTAACCTTAATGTGTAATGGAGCCAAATTGTTCAGTCAAGCGTGCGAAGAAAGGACGTCCAACCAAATCAGTCAGTGACGAAACGAATGCCGGCGATATAACCCAAAACACCGTGACATTCAAAAGGGGTCGCGATGCCTCTCATATTCTTCGTAAAATGAAGTTGGCCAGCAAGACCGTTGAGACAAGGACCTCCATGGAGCGATCCAACTTACACGAAACAAGACTCGCCAGGAAAAGGCCGAAAAATTGCCCAAAAACAGCCTAATTCAGCTTATCAAAGTTCCAAAAATTTAAAAGTGGGCCAACAGAAAAACTGAGGAATGCAGAGTGTGCTTTAAACTGATAAAGAGAGAGCTGCTTCTTATTCAAATTTAAGAATGATGTTAATAGGGTTGCCTAACCACTTAGGAAAAATTATTGTATTTTCACGAAATAAATGCCAATTGCGAAATCTAATTAATTATTTTACTATTGCATGCAAAACGACAAAATGAGCGTAACACAGGTTCTGGCGGAGACGACGTTTAAGAGACAGAGTGACGCTGTCACAATTTAAACGTTTGCAGAAGATTTGGGATCAGGAAAGTCCAAAGACTCAAGTTGGGACTGGGTAGCATCAGGACTGGTGGACTCAAGGGGGAGAATCTCAAGTGACGTTAACTGGTCGTGAAGCTTCTTATATACCCTTCTGGCGGCTTTATCGCTATAGCGGGTCTGGGAGAACGACGTCGTCGTTTAAACATCGCGACTTTGCGCATAGCGGGAGCCTTCGCGATATCGAAAAACCAAGCGCCGGATAGATGCGACGCTTGATTATGCGATGCATAAATTAATACATTGTTTAATGTTTAATTATAAATTTATGCAGATGCTAGCATTACAAAATATGGGCAAACCTCAAGAGTCTGTATTGGGTCCTATTTTATATCTTTTGTACATAAATGATATAGTTGATGTGGTTCGAAGCTGTCATATTCAAATGTTCACAGATGTACTCTACTATATTGGTGAAGATATTAATAGCATAAATGATGCACTTACTCAATACTGAAATGAAAACATTTGTATATGGTTGAATGCCAATAGCTTAAGTTTAAATCTGGAAAAACTAAGTGCATGATAATTAAAAGTAAATCCTCTAATAACCTAATGTTAAATATTAAGATAAATAATTACATCATACAAAATGTATTAGAATTTAAATATTTATCAATCATTTGTTACGGTATTAAAAGGACTTTACGACACCCACCCAAGGTGAGCATCGCACCACGGAATCAGTCCTGAAAACCTGACACACTTGCCCTGAAATCGGTTCGAAATAGGCTAATAGGCCACGGCTGGAACGCTCAGGGAGTCGGGCGTGAGTCACACGATACGTTCTGGGCAAGCGCGTGGTGGCATAATATATACAGGGTATGTCGAAATTATGAGGGCGCCACCAAGCCTGTCTTAACCCGGCTAACCGGGCCTGGACGGTTAGACGGGAGCGAAGCATGCAAAAATACTCCGCCAATAAGATTACTCAAGAGTTGCAAGGTCAAATAACAATTTCGGGATTGCCTTAAGCAAGGATTGTGATTAGGTGTCAATCCTACCACGACTACGCAGCTGTCTCACTCACCTGCACGCTCACAGCTTCCTCGTTCCGTCGTACAATAATCCGTACAATAAAGGGGCGTCTATCTGTAACAGAACATGCACAAGCCGAAACAAACAATAGTTCCCTTAACTAACCAATCATATATTTCACTTCGGGTTACAATGGGGTAGCAGAATGCGTCGCCCTGTATCTAACCTTAATCTATAATTAAGGGCACCAGCTGGCACGCGCGCTCTAAACTTAACGACAGATGTTGAACATTAGTGAACAGCAATAATAGGTAGTAACGAGTAGGTACAAAGATACACGTTGCCTTATGCAAGGGCAGCGACGATTTACATTAGCCTTCACGGCATGAACAGTCTGCAAGTCTGAATGAATACACTAGCGTAGTAATGAGTAGTAATGAGTAACACTCGCGTTCACAGCGGTAATCAGGTTAAAGGCACATACCTTAATGCGTAGGCGGCGAGGGAGCCTGGTACAGTTGAGTTGCGACGAGCTGCAATCGTAGGTGGCAGGTACCTTCGGTGTTACAACGGCGAAAGGGGGTGAATGCATAACCGCCTCAATGGCGACGGGAGACGCGTCAGGACGCGTACAACGGGACGACGAAAAGAATGGGGGCCTCACTCGTTCTGCTGAACCAAATCCTCGTAGGTCGAGATGAAGGGGGCACGACCCCTCACTAACAGTAGCAGGAACTGGGCTCCAAAAATACCCACGTTACGCCGAAGACCACTCGACAAATTCCGACTCACAACCACCACACAAGCGCTCTCTGCAATGGGCTCCCGACGACTGCCTTTAAGGCGAAAACGTTTGTAACATAATTGCTGAAGCAGCACTTGACGGGAAAAAGACTGACGCCCCCGCCATAATGGCGGGAGCGCCGCACGAAGCACACACGATCCGACCACTTGCTTGATCGACGGCTCTCGGCTGAATCCCCGAGGGAAGCGTTGGCAAAAGGTCACCTTCGCCGCGTCCCCCACGTGACTAAACCACAGCGAATCGCAAGGCGATGAAATGAAACCAACCAATGCGGGCCACGCTGGTATCACGCCGCCACAGCGTGCTAAATGAAACAAACCAATGCGGGCCACGCTGGTATCACGCCGCCACAGCGTGCTATTCAGAATTCAGAAAAACGCCATCAGAGGAGAGCTCCAACCGACGACAAATACTGCTTTTGGGGCTAAATATGTGCGAAATCGTGATTCTGGAATTAGGCGATGGAGCCAAATAAAGAGCTAAAAGGGCTTAGCATACGGGCACGCTGCTCTAAGCTTAGGCGGCTATTCAAAATACCAAAATGACCTAACTAACGGCGTGAAATGCAATTAAGCATCTGGAACAGCAAAATGACTTAACACTCCCCTTACTTGAAAGAGAGTTCCCCGAAGTCTCTTATAAAACAACGAGGCATTTTGCGACAACGTAACGAGAACTCAAACGAAAACGCAACAACGAAAAACGAACAAAACAAAAAAAACATTCGATACGATAGAGTGCACCCCCAAAGGGATTACGCACACTGGCCACCAGATAGGGTGCAAAGGTGGGAAGAGAGAAGAGGAAGAAGAAAGACTGGATACGCCAGTAGAAAATACGTAAATTGGGTCACAATCTGGTACAAAATATGGGTCTAAATGGGGTACAAATAAGTCTTACACCTGTGGACACTTCCGACCAACCGTTCCAAAAGAACACAGGGAGGGGGGGTATAGAAATGGAAGTCCAAAGTCCCACCCAAGGGTTACCTGAAGAGGGCACGCTGCGCGTCACGAGATCGGCGCATTGTGTGGATCCCACAACTGGTATGAGTACCCAAGAGAAGAGGATGAACCACCAAAAAAAAGGAAAATAGTCGTGACAGAAACTGTCAAAAATAGTCATAATCAGTAATAGGAAAAACTCAGTCCACCGAAATCCTCAATCAATGCCGATGCCGGAGCCAAGTCGACTATTAAACCGCAAAGCGCGAGCTCGAAAGTGACTCCAACACCGAACACCAAAAGAAAATCCGGAAGAACCAAGCCTCCAAGGGTGTAGGCGTTCGATGACGCATGCCCAATAAATCCTTTCCAGAACTCCATGCGGCCCAAAGGGACTACCTTACTACGACAGGGTCCGCACGAAACAAAATGACCAGAAACACGCTCTCTTTATGTAATCCCACGCAGGTGGTTGAAAATGGCGACGGCCAACGGTACGGTAAAAGAGCGCTAGGCCACGAAAACAACAGGGCATCACTACAAAAAAAAAGTCAAAAACCTTTAAATACTCAAACACTTACACTTAAGAAACCTTATGCGAACAACCGGGCCCTGGTGTCACACAAAGCTCAAAAGCTTCAACGAAACTGTTCACAAAGAACACGATACTCGACAACATGACGTCATCAGTCAAAAAGGGTACGGTAAATGACACTAAAACGTCAACAGGTACGAAGCATTCCGACCAGCGGTAAAGACTCGTTAAATGCTAACGGAAAGTGTACAAAACACTACTATGACTGTTAGGGGTGTCCACGAAGAAGTCGGTAAACCAAGTTGGGCGGTACATGATAATAATGAGAATGAGATAAAGGCCATCGAAAATAACTACACCAAACCAACTAAGAAGATGGCCTGAGGGACGTAATAACCGCACGAGCGAATCTCCCCAAGCACACCAACAACAATCCACAACTGATCAACAAACCAAAACGCAGTGATGAAGCTGAAAATGAATTCCAACCTGCTCACCAAAAATCAACGCGGCACAACACTAAACGATAGCAAAAAAAAATTGTCAAAATCGGTAATCATCAACGTCAAAATCGATAAACCTCGCTAACGTGAACGTCAAAATCGATAAACGTCAGTTCGGTACAACAAAAGTGTCAACTTAGCCCAAGGCTAAACAATGTAAACGACAGGGAATCGAAACTCCCAACTAAGCCTTCGAAAAGACTTAAAAAAAAACAAGGTCGGTACCTTCACTCAACAACATCTGGTACTAACTCCGACTAATACGGGATAAAATCTGCACTAAATGCAACAAGAGATCTCGGTAGTATGAACTGGCTAAGAAAAACAAGAAACGACGGTAAAAATGACGAAAAAGATACTCGAAATATGAAAAGACATGGAAAAACACAAAAAGAAAACTCAAAAAGGCGATAAACAACAAGAAAACACAAAACTACAAATAGAAAATAAGAAAAAACAAGAAAAAACATATAGAAAACAAGAAAAGAAACGTAAAGACAAATGACAACTAAGAAAAAACATATACACGGTCAAGAAAACTAATGAAAATAAACTAAAAACAAGAAAAGACATATAGAGAACAGAAGAAAACAGGAAAAGACAAATAGAAAACAAGAAAAGAAGCTCGGTAAGATATTCTACTAAGAAAAAAAAACGGTTTACCAGTCCATACCACTTCGAAATGACGAAAAAAAAACATTTGTGACAACGATATAAATGATAACAGACAACAATGAACATCAACGTCCCACGTTGTCGCGCCAAAATTAGCCTGTTACGGTATTAAAAGGACTTTACGACACCCACCCAAGGTGAGCATCGCACCACGGAATCAGTCCTAAAAACCTGACACACTTGCCCTGAAATCGGTTCGAAATAGGCTAATAGGCCACGGCTGGAACGCTCAGGGAGTCGGGCGTGAGTCACACGATACGTTCTGGGCAAGCGCGTGGTGGCATAATATATACAGGGTATGTCGAAATTATGAGGGCGCCACCAAGCCTGTCTTAACCCGGCTAACCGGGCCTGGACGGTTAGACGGGAGCGAAGCATGCAAAAATACTCCGCCAATAAGATTACTCAAGAGTTGCAAGGTCAAATAACAATTTCGGGATTGCCTTAAGCAAGGATTGTGATTAGGTGTCAATCCTACCACGACTACGCAGCTGTCTCACTCACCTGCACGCTCACAGCTTCCTCGTTCCGTCGTACAATAATCCGTACAATAAAGGGGCGTCTATCTGTAACAGAACATGCACAAGCCGAAACAAACAATAGTTCCCTTAACTAACCAATCATATATTTCACTTCGGGTTACAATGGGGTAGCAGAATGCGTCGCCCTGTATCTAACCTTAATCTATAATTAAGGGCACCAGCTGGCACGCGCGCTCTAAACTTAACGACAGATGTTGAACATTAGTGAACAGCAATAATAGGTAGTAACGAGTAGGTACAAAGATACACGTTGCCTTATGCAAGGGCAGCGACGATTTACATTAGCCTTCACGGCATGAACAGTCTGCAAGTCTGAATGAATACACTAGCGTAGTAATGAGTAGTAATGAGTAACACTCGCGTTCACAGCGGTAATCAGGTTAAAGGCACATACCTTAATGCGTAGGCGGCGAGGGAGCCTGGTACAGTTGAGTTGCGACGAGCTGCAATCGTAGGTGGCAGGTACCTTCGGTGTTACAACGGCGAAAGGGGGTGAATGCATAACCGCCTCAATGGCGACGGGAGACGCGTCAGGACGCGTACAACGGGACGACGAAAAGAATGGGGGCCTCACTCGTTCTGCTGAACCAAATCCTCGTAGGTCGAGATGAAGGGGGCACGACCCCTCACTAACAGTAGCAGGAACTGGGCTCCAAAAACACCCACGTTACGCCGAAGACCACTCGACAAATTCCGACTCACAACCACCACACAAGCGCTCTCTGCAATGGGCTCCCGACGACTGCCTTTAAGGCGAAAACGTTTGTAACATAATTGCTGAAGCAGCACTTGACGGGAAAAAGACTGACGCCCCCGCCATAATGGCGGGAGCGCCGCACGAAGCACACACGATCCGACCACTTGCTTGATCGACGGCTCTCGGCTGAATCCCCGAGGGAAGCGTTGGCAAAAGGTCACCTTCGCCGCGTCCCCCACGTGACTAAACCACAGCGAATCGCAAGGCGATGAAATGAAACCAACCAATGCGGGCCACGCTGGTATCACGCCGCCACAGCGTGCTAAATGAAACAAACCAATGCGGGCCACGCTGGTATCACGCCGCCACAGCGTGCTATTCAGAATTCAGAAAAACGCCATCAGAGGAGAGCTCCAACCGACGACAAATACTGCTTTTGGGGCTAAATATGTGCGAAATCGTGATTCTGGAATTAGGCGATGGAGCCAAATAAAGAGCTAAAAGGGCTTAGCATACGGGCACGCTGCTCTAAGCTTAGGCGGCTATTCAAAATACCAAAATGACCTAACTAACGGCGTGAAATGCAATTAAGCATCTGGAACAGCAAAATGACTTAACACATTATCGACCAATATTTAACGTTTTCCAGTTATTGCGAATATGTAGCAAAAAGACAACAAAGAAAATTTCTTTTTTATATAGAATAGGTAAATATCTAAGCTCATCGATAAAATTAGTGATTTATAAATGCATTATTGCTCCTCATTTTATTTATTGTCCAACAATTATGCTTGTTTGATCTAAAACTGATTATAAAACCCTGCATGTAATACAGAATCGAGTTTTAAAATGTATATTGTCTTGTGATAGGGAAATTTTACATACTTTAAATATTCTGTCAGTAAAACAGTTGGTGTTATTGAGTGTTTTTACTTTCATTTATAAACTAGCAAATAATATGTTACCTAAATAGTTACTGACATTCTGTGCGTTTGTTTCTGATAAGCACAATTATAATACTAGAAGCCACAATAATTTTTATATTCACAGAACTAATTCTTATGCTGCAGATAATCAACTATCTATTAAAGGACTAAACCTGTAGAATCAGATACCTGAAGATGTAAAAACAGCAATAATATTACAGTCTTTCAAACAAAAAGTGATTAGTTATGTTAAACTAAAATGGCCTGTATAAAATTGTATTATTTATTGAATATAGAATTAATATGTAATAGTTATTTGTTTCATTAGTACAAAAAATGCATGATTTCGGGACAAGTAAGACAGATCGCCGGACGACGCGCAGCGGAGTCCGGCGAGTCTTACGCGTCCCGAAATCACATTTTTTGTGCGAAAAGTGTACAGTTGCCAAGGTAATTGGTGAACATCCCGAAATTACTTACTTTTTATACAAAATTATTCGACAATATGGCGTCTTATTCGTGTGGTTGGAGAAAAATGTTTTAATGTTCTGTGTGTGTAAAATTTTATTTTATTTTTCTTTTGTTTTGTGCGTACTGGATTAGCTTTGCTAATAAAGATGATTATTACTATTAGATATTAATTCAGAAATAATGGAATATTAGGAATCAAATACCAATGACCCAAACAATTTAAAAAGACCCTTAACTTCACCCCTGACCCTGACTACAACAAAAGATATCTATTTAACAAACAACCAATGATACAACTTTGCAATCACAGATAACAAATATTACTAGTGATAAGCCTAAAACCCACCGATATTCATTCCTAATGGCAACAATTATCAAAATATAATTGCAGACATCCAGAAAACGATCACTAAAGACCACAAATTACAAAGGTAAGGAATGAAAGATTAACCTAAATAGTATCGATGCCTTTAGAAAATCAACCGAATTTTACAACGAAAAGAAAATTAATTACTGTACATACAGAAATCCTGAAAACGCAATGTCCCCATTTCAATAATGGAAGAAGAAACAAAGACTGAACTAATAAAACTAAAATATCCAGTGACTAAGGTTACAACATTACTTAATCATAAAAAAATCCCGATGCCAATTATTACTCTAGAATTGGAAAAAACAGAAAATGCCAACAACGTATTTAATCTGAATAGACTACATTATTGTGTGGTTAGGGGTGAACCACAAAGAAGTAGTGAAACACCGCAGTGCACGTGCACCAACTGCCAACTAATATGCCGTAATGGCGGTAAATCATTATATTTCTACAGCTAGTTAACCCTTCTCAAGTGAAACGCCAATTGCCTTAAAAGCCAACGATCATTTCTAAATAGACATAAAATTGACAGTGTGTATCACCGAAACACACCTCATTATCAACGAAAAATTCACAATTCCAGGTTATCATATTCATAGGAAAGATAGAACCACTGAATATACCTGCTACCCCTATAGACATAAGCTTAGACATTATTTTGCACAAAAATGTCAACCTAGCAATAACTCAAACTGTGCTTACTGAATTGAACTCTGATCATCTCCCCGTTATATTTACTCTCAACTGCTCACTCTATAATTACCCCAAGCTCCCAAGACTAATTGAAGGACCAATAGAATGGGAAAACTTTAGAGCTACGAGGAATGATCAATGTGTTCGTGGCCTAACATAGAAGGCTTAGATGTTTTAAAAAACAATTGCCTTCGTGCACTAATTGAATATTTGTGCAAAAAAATGACGACTCTTGAAATCTACCAGTGTTTACATAGGGTGAGTCTGCCTCTTCTTATATTACGGTGAAAAAATGGCCAACAGAGTTTAAGCAAGGAAGAGGATTTTCTGAAGATGCACCTCAATATTGTGGTCCCCTATTGGTGTCGACTGAATAAAATTCCTGCTTGCAAGGAATTGCTGCACTGAAGTATCGTTTGGGAAATTATATAGATATTCAGGGTGATTGCATTGAAAAATAAATTTTGATTCAAGCGTCTAGTTTGTTTCTTTATATGTTAGACTGCGAATACGTAGATCATTCCTCGTGTCATGAACAAGTAACTAATCTGCCCAACAAACTTACTCATGAAGAAATAAATAACGAGATTGAAACATTCACAGCAGCAGCCAAATTAACAATTACTTAAGCCACTAAAAATAATCAAACGTATCAAGCACATAAAGATCTAACTCCTCCACTGCACACACAACAACTGATAAATGGAAAACACAATATACGAAGACTGTGGCAAAGTACCCGAAATGCAACGCTCAAGGAACACTTAAACAGACTCATACGATTAGTAAGACACAAATTAGATCGATATCGAATCTCTTCTTACCAGAACCACATAGAATCTCTTGATTCAGGAGTCAACAGCATGTGGAGAGTAACCAAAAAACCCTAAATCAACCTATGCTCACCCCAACTCTTAGACAGGAAGGGCAAACATATTCTGCGGATCAAGAAAAATGCGAGCTATTTGCAGTACATCTGGAAAAAACCTTCACCACTCCACAAAACACCGCCACAAATCAAGCCCAACTAACAGAAATGAACAAAATCAACTCCAACGACACAATGCTTTGAACCGGTTTCACCACCAGAAATCGAACAACACATCAAGAAACTTAAATATAAGAAATCGCCAGGACCAGATCTAATTCCCAACTTACTTCTCAGAAACCTCCCAGACAAATCCATATCTGACTTACCCTACTGTTTAGAAACAGTTCAACGGTTTATTATTAAAATCAAAATCAATTTTATGACAATATTAATTAATGCTACGGAGCTTACTCTTACAACACTGGATGCAAATCAATACGCAGCAGACTCAAAAGAAAACTTCCAATAGACTTATTAAACAGTGATAATCAACTAACACCTGACATAATCACCACATGAATTAACAATGTGCCCTAATAACAAGTGATCAATGGTGGACTATAGTGCGTAGTGAAGTTATTGTTATTTAAATCTTTTTTAAACCGCTGTCGGCTGTCAGTTTTTTTTCAACGATTTTTAATGTTGTCAAAGCAACTGTTAATTTCATATAAAAATTGTTAAATCATTAACACAACTTCAAACTAAGTAAAAACATTAGGAAGGGAGATGTTACAGAAGAACGTATAACTGTATGAACGGTAAAACAACTGAAGTATATATTTTTATAAATTATTTTGCACCACATGCGTGATTTAGTTAGACAAACGACAAGCTTAGCTATGAGGCGAAGGTAAGTTCAAACCTTACCGTAGCCAAGATTTTTCTCGGACAGCAATGGACTCAATGAACTCATTAGTTATGTTAGCTTTAAGGAAAATTTAGAATTGTTTAACGTTATGTGTATCTGGGAGTGTAATATAAGTCGAACTCGGCCCATTTTCTCCGTTGTGATTTTCGGGAAGTAAGATTAGTCCTTTACACCGAAAGGTAAAAGAGGCTAAAGATAATGCATTCAAATGTTTGTAAAAGCCAAACCTGAGTTCAAATAGACATAATTGTGTATTAATATACATTTTTAATAAATCAAATAAAATAAAACCTATGAAACAATTTGAAAAATAAACTGTCAGTCGCATAAAGATTACAGTATATTTAGTAAATTTGATTTCAATAAAACTTATTGTAGTATGTTAAAAAAACTTACATTTGATAAAGTGAGGTTAACACTTTCATAAACAAAGACATTAGAAAAGGTTAGCACATGAAAGTTCAAAGCACATACGTACAATCAACAATATGTGCAAATGAATATTGCAATTTCCCTAACTTGGTATGAAACTTTAGGGCACATGAAGTTGGATGGCAGCTGAGTTAAATTAACACAATTTTGTATGTTCATCGTATAGAACATGATGCATAAGGACTAAACCCAAGTTCACTCAACCCATGATGGGAAATTTACCAAAATCTCGCGTCACATCGGCACCAGCATTCACCACCGTCTAGGTAGACTTTGCAGGACCTTGTTTATCAAAAGACAAAAAGGTTGTGGCTGTAAAATAAGCAAATGTTATTCATGTCTATTCATCTCCTGTCAACGGAAGCGTTTATGTTAGTTCGTCGACGATTTGCTTCTCGACGCAGCATATCGTCTGAAATTCTATCTGACAATGAAATAAAATTATCGGTGCCAAATCACAGTTAAATAATCTAGGAAATTTCACTTTCAGTAATCAAGGTAATCTTAAATTAAAATTAACACAAAATACATTCAATTGGTAGTTCATACCGTCATACTCACCTCACATTGGAGGCATTTGGGAAGCGGGAATAAAGTCTATGAAATCACACTTTAAATGGGTTTCTGTAAACGCCATGCTAACCTTTGAAGAATTGTATATTGTTTAATTATATTTTTTTCATTATTTATTGGATTAAGATGTGTAATCATTCTAAATATTCGAATATTCTTCTTTAATTTTGAAATTTGCCCTGTCTAATTTTAAGGTGGGGAGTATATGTTAGTTATAATTTCAATTCATTGGAATAATGTTTCCCTTTGGGGCCATTCGGGTGGTCATCACATGCTGACCCACCCTCAGCTAAATGTTTAGGTTTAAGACAGTGTTCCTCAAGCTCTCATTAGTTGCAGATGTGTTCATAATAATAAAAATAGTTCAACTGAGGTGCCTGCGTTTTAATTTCACAAAACATCATATTTTTAATATACAATCCACTAAGAACACGTGCAGTCAACTGGTAAAGAAGATTGTCAATTCATTTTAAAACATTCGTTCATTGAGCCAAATAAAAATAATAGATTCATATAAGTTTACTTCAAGAGTGAAACCTGTATCTCTTCCAAATCAGTAAGATATGTTTCGAAAAGAAAAATTACTTGAATATTTAATGTTTGTGTTGCGGCATATTAACAACTCTAATTTCAAAGATCATCGACACAAATTCTGGACGTTTGGTATTCTGGAAAGCCGCTTTCGGAAATGAATGAAATTAATGCGTAATGCTAAGTCTTGTCCACTTTGAAAATGCAATAAATTTCATGAAATATTTAACGTGAAAAGTAATTTAGAATGCCTTTTCAGTACCTGCTAATGACATGGACAATTTTATTTTATAGAACATTATTTTCTTTAAAATAAATAATATATCTAAAAATTAAGTTTAATCTAACTGTTCGATAGATTATCAATCATATTTTAATAATTGACATTTCTTGCAACTTATCCACAAATACCTTTATTTCGTTTAGCAACCCAAAAATATGGTTGCCAATGTAAAAATCGAATTTAATTTAAATATTCAATTTCCTTTCTTTAAATTTAATTCTCCCTTTTTATAATAAAATGAAAAGCTTCCCATATCTGTTTTTTCAATAGACTGTTTTGCTTTCTACTGCTTCTAAAATTATTTACTTAAATTGACTCCACTTGCATAATAACGCTCCTTAAAGGCGACAGAATACAATCTTCGTGTGCACTGAACCCATTAAGCCAACAATTTAATTACGAGCTTTACCAACTTTGCTTTGAAAATAATTCCCCCGATTCTTTAATCCGAGTCCCCCGATGAAACCATTTACAGGGTGGGAAGGCATTAGATTCAATTGTTGCTCGAGAAAGGATTTGCAGGGCGAGGTACTTGTAATGTCCTTGTTTGCCAGGATTTTAAGCTCTAGATTAGGGCAGTACAGAACTTTGCGATGCTAAAGGACCACGTTCGCGCTAAGAGCTTTTAGTGCTTTTGTCACGTCCTAGCAATTTTCATGGCCGCGCACTTGCAGCGAAATACAAAAACGGAAATGCAAACTGCATTGCGCAGCAAGCAGATATTAAAGGATCCGTTTATTCAGTTGCTTTTAATTGGAGCGTTTCGAAATAATTAACTGCAGAATTTAAATTCTGAAGGTACGGCGGAGCGTTCTCTTTTAACAGTCTTAACTCTACTTAGTCGATTTCGTTTATTTAGATTAGAAGTTTCTGTTTGTTTTTAATTTCTATGTTCCTGCACTTTTATTGCAGTCAAATATAAATTACGTTCTCATTTCTGGAATTGTGTTTCTGTGTAGTCTCAACCCTTTGTGCAGTGTTCTAAAATCTAAATAATCAAACGAAAAATTCTAAAGTCACATCTAATTATTTACAAAATAAATTTAAAAAACATAACTTTGACTAACCTTTTAATAGTACTAAGTTTAAAAGTGGCGTCAATGTAGATTCCTGTATTACCAACGAAGGTTAAACTAGTTTGAAACATTCGTCGGTAGATGTCGTGGTTGCCGTTGTGATCCGTTGCTGAAACTAAAGAAGAAAAAGAGCAAATTAATATAAATGGGTTTCGAACATGTTCGAACTTCTCATAAGGCAAAATTCGAAAAACAGTGTGAGTGTAATAATCGTTACAATTTACATTAGAACTTGTTACAGAGGAAACCCCAGTTACAACACGTAACAAGCGTGACAGTGGGAGGGGTGATTCGTAGGTTGGAATAAAAGGCGCGCTCGCGCTAGTCAAAACAACTGTGCTTGGAAAGATATGGATACAAATTCATGTAACCATTGTGGGAGCCACCTGATTCGTCTGCCGGTAATGGAATGGGGAAATCCTATCAGCAAAATTTTCCCTCGGCGACGAGAAGTTTGGGTTCATCTCTAGGATATGGCTTATTTTGCGAAATTAACATCTAGTTACACAGCAGTAAATTTAATAACCATTAAGATGGCATTAATAAAAATGCATTTGTCTCCGGACACAGCTGCAAGGCTGAGTACCTTTGCAAACACAAAATTGCATACTTGTGACGTCAAATGTGTTCGCCTGTGAGATAATTCTAAGCAATACTGATAAACTTGCAGCAGCCAGCGCAACTCACCGCTCAAAGTGTTACTACGGTTATAACACATGTGTTTCTTAACTTATTATTGAAAATTTTCCGTACTTTACACATGCACACCTAGCCTAGCATATTTAAATTTGACGGTAGTCCACCCATATCCATTACTCAAATAATAAAACACGTTCGACTAGCTAGATTTAATGACGGTAAGATGCAAAAGTCGAGACAGATTGACACCGGGCTCTTGAGTTTGAAGGAACTGCGTGCTAGCTGAAACAAAAATATGGCCCAGATGTAGACGGAAAATTTGGCGTTAATCTACACGCTGTTAGAACAATTTCTCAAAGCAAGTACTTTCCTTATTTTTGAGCCCAAATATTAGTCCTTGCTCGATTCATTCAAGTCAAACTCGTAGTTCAGTAATATAATCAAACCTTAACTCCATGCGATAGTTATTTCCGCCCATTTTAAATACCAACGTTAGCTGGCTGTTCAGGGGCATCGATTCAATTGGATTTATCCGTGTTCTAAAGCCAGATATGTTTTCTGTATCAGTTGCAACGACGTAGCCCGGTTATCGCCTTTTTATTGCTTCCGCGGCGACAAGAAGCCGCAATGAAACGCTCGGTGCTTCCTAGAGATATTTTGTCATATGAAATATTTTGAAATTGGGCGACGAAAGATGTAGCCTGTCGTTGTAGAAGAGAGATGGATTGTAGGACGCGGCAACAGCCGTTAAACTTGGTTGCGCTTCTGAATTCATTACCGTCCCGGCTTTGGTTGACAAAATACGCGTGCCGATTAGCGGCCCGGCTCGCACCCTTTTGCGAGTGGGGTGCCCTTGTAATTCCCTCTTCCACTGTAAGAATTATTTGTGTGCTTTCGTTAATTTTTAGTGCCTTCTGAAGAACTGTTGAACCTACCGGTGTGCTTTTGCGTCGATCAAAGATCGTAAAGTGAATGTTTCGAATAACAGTGACTTTTGTATTGGAATTGCACGTGTTGGGAACTGTTGTGCCTGGGAGTGGTTTCTAAGTGTCATTGAATACCGCATATCGTTGTAAGCCTGAAAATTCTCGTTTATCCTAAAGTGGCAGTTTTAAATACGTTATTGGACGGATTATTGTCGTGGGGATTCCAGTAAAAAGGTTTACCTGTGCATCGAAGTTCCGTTCCTCCCGTTTCGAGATCTGCCTTGCAGTCACGGACTTTGCGCTTTTACCCTCTTCGGGGATGTTATACTCAGACCGCTTCAACGCGCAGCTTCGTGTTGCTTTTGTGCAGTTCCTTCAGGAATTTTGAGGTAGTTGTTTGGGAAAACGATCACCTACAACGCTGCCGCATGTCAAATGCAGTCAACTAACCTCCTTCAGGTATCAATTTTGATTGTATTAAATTTATTGTGCATAGCGTACAGTGAACGTATCGTCTCACCTACAGTGTTGAACAATTTTGCGTAATGTTGCATTTATTGCATTTATTGTTAGAAACATGGTAATTGCTGATTTACCAAATTTAATGAATTGTCATATTCTCTTGTTACTGTTTCACTTAACGTTGTGGCAGTTTTGTTTTTGAGCCACTGTCAAGTATCTTTGCTATTGAGTCAGTATACTTACTTTCGCATTCAGAGTGCGTTCACCTGTGTTGCTTTTGTTTTCCCGATCTAGTTCGAATGTGATGGCGCAACTTTTTAACATCTTTTAACTCTCGTTACCGGAGCACAGCTCTAACTCAAAGGTAGTAAAGAATCTGCCCTACTCCACTGAAGTTTAGCAAACCTTTTGTTACCGCCATCGTACAGAGTTAGGGTCGCGTATTCTAGGTATATTTCCTGATTATGTCGTAGACTCGTGTTTGTGCGGTAACAACGCTGGTAACGAAAGATTTCTCCAGCGCTGCGTTAGTACAGAACGTCGATTTACAGAATGGTTGGATTAACATGTATCAACTGCGTTTGTAGCGAAGTTTATAACAGTGGCACCTAAAAAGAAAGTCTTCAATCTTAGCGTAGTCGTCGTCGTGATATGAATCTGTAGTGCGACCTCTGGTCAACTCAGCTAAGTTTGTAACCATCGTAAGCGGTTTAAAACCGGATTGATTTTACTATATTTGAATTTTATATTTTTGAAAGCTTTGGTTATCAACGCATTTGAAATAAGTCAACTTATTTATATTATAAAAATGGCCAATATTAGACAATTCAAGCATTGTTGGTACAGTACACGGCTTTCAATTTTTGACCCCCCCCCCTGAACTGAACCAATGCGAATAACATTCGTTAAGGACAACTGTAAGTACACAAAAACATTCCAGAATCAGCAACTAAGTATGTGTCATGGGCTCTGTAATGCAACATACCGTATGAATGATAAATTTAATAATAATAATATCCAGATCTCCAATGGGTATCATGTGATATAACAGTTGTATGTTTTAACTATTGGGGTTGTAAAGGCCAACAGTGTGGTTGTTTACATATCAAGTAGTCAAAATAACTTGAATTTCTAATCGGCGACAAATAATCACGTTAAGGGTTAAATTCCTATTACTTGTGGAGAATAATAATTGAATATTTGATACGTAATAGCAATATAGTATTCTTTACGATCAAATTTGACTGTGGATCACAAGTATTATTCAAAATAGAATTCAAGATTGTTTGAAGCCATTTAAAGTGGTATTTTACTTCGAAATCAGTAAAAAAGTGCAAGTGAGTGTTTGTGGTATGCTTTTGAACTGTCTATCCACATAGTAAGAGGGTAAAAGAGCTGCAACGAGTTTTTATTTGGTCCTGAACAACCAAGGAGGTATTTGCTGACACTCAGGTACAAGAGATACTATCAGAAGGTAAGTGTCTATTTCTTCAGTAACATTAAGAAGTATATAGCAAGTTTGGTGCGGCAAATCATTTAAATAATTGTAATTATATATTTAGAAATTAATTTAGAATAATTAATGTTCTAAATTTCTTATAAATTACGTATTTCAATCATTATGATTTGAAATTTATATTTTTGGATTAGGATATTTTAGAAGCATAATAAATCAAGTTTGGA
Source organism: Agriotes lineatus (assembly GCA_940337035.1). Classification (NCBI taxonomy): domain Eukaryota; kingdom Metazoa; phylum Arthropoda; class Insecta; order Coleoptera; family Elateridae; genus Agriotes; species Agriotes lineatus. Next base: position 9,008,476 of record OW679199.1, on the reverse strand, counting down.
GTTTTAAACATTTGATTAAATAAAATATTTTGACAAGATCTATCTAATTTTTGTAATGTCAGACCAAACTTTGAAGCGATACTAACAAACTGAAGTATATGTTCAATTTTGTGTAGTACGAGTACCTAAAGAGTGTATTTGATTAACGAAGTCAAATAATTATTATATTTTAAAGTAGGTAATTAAGTCTCCAACTACAATAAAAAGTTGTTAGTTGAACATTTACTCATCCAGCTGGGAGCAAGGATTCCCATTGCTTATTAAACTGACTAGCCGACGTATTAAAAAACTATAATCACATGACATAATTCAAAGTGTCAAATTGAGTTATGAGATATGTCAATTTCGATTTATTTCATTAAGAAATAAGGTAAGTACTTAAGGGGCTACACCTGATAATGCTTCTTGTTAATAATAAAAGGGTATATTTAACTTAATATTAATTGTAATAACACCGTGAGAGAGTGGTATATTACAAAGTTAGCTTACAACGTGAGAGTGAGAAGTAGATATTTTATAAATGTAATTCACAACGCTGGTGAGAAGAAGAGATATTATTATAGCTCATATGTTCAAGAGAGTTAGTTTACAGATTTAAATTAAGCAATGGATAGTGAATTTCAAAACAAATGGAATTTTGCTATGCTGAAGACAAACAATCTGTTTTCTTTGTAACTGCGCTATACGAATTCAGTTTCTCTTTTAGTGGATATACATATGGCAATCTTTATTAATCCTGTTAATATCATTGATAAGGCTTGTATGAAACTCGTTAAAAGTTGCGAAAGAATTCAACTTTATTTTTTTGAAAAAGTTGAAAAGCAATGAAGCGTCAATTTAGTATTCTTTTACCTCTGAAGTTGCTTACTTTATGTTCACCTCTTTTATCTTACGGATTGGGGTATTTAGCCATTTTTGAACTTTTGTCTATCCTGTGTCAGATTCTTTATATTATCTTCCTATCTCAATCTAGGTCTTGTTACGGTTCAAAATTCATTTTTAGCTATTCGCCTAAATATTTGCCCTAATCTCGGTTAAAATTAACTTTTTACCATGTCTTTCTTCAGGTATGATTTTCCCTGCATTATCTTTGAGCATTCAGATCGTCTGACAGTTTTATTGCAAGCTAAGTAAGCCATTCGGTCGATATTATGGGTCCAAATGCCCCTGCAGTGTAGGCTTCACCTCATGCATTTCAAGTTACATTTTCCCTTTCTCCCAAAATTGGATTTTTGGCTTATCAGTTTTTGGAAACCATCTTGGCATTCCGCCATCCTGTGCTGCAAGAGCTAGGTGCTTCGAAATTTACGTTTTGATGGCGTACCTTAACCAGGATTTTTCGTTAGCATCCTAATTTGGAATAGTGCCGTTTTGTGTCGTGAACTCCATGGAAGTTCGGAATTGGGCTTTGTGGGTTGCATTTTTGGCGAATTCCAGCCCGAATATTGTTTGGGGATTCCGCTCTAGCAAGGCACATGTTTTCACTTTGGCGTTGAACAGCCGTAGAAACCTGAAACGGGTAGGTGAATTTATTTGGACTTATTCGGTGTGTCTCCATGGCTATTTGCCTTTCAGCTTTTACTCGACGGTAGCATGCCTGTCGAATTTCCCTCGTTGGAAGCGAGGCTACCGAGCTAAATGTAGCCACCATCCTGGTGACGAGTTTCGCTGACTGTGCCCCCCCCCCCTCAGCTACCTGGTGATGGCTTGGCCTCCTCGTAGTCCTTAGGCCTCCCCTGTTTTTAACATCTGCAGCGGAAGAGAAGTCCACTGCCAAAGGTCTGTCAGTTTAATATTTCCGTTTCAAACTCTCGGGAATCAGGTGCCCCCTTGGGCCGTTTGCGTGGCAACGCTGCAAGGTGCTCGATAGACTTGCGTTTGTTATAATGTGTGTTTTTAAAGCTATGAACTCACCTGCATGAATATGATTGATTTTGCCTTCAGCCAATCAGTTTTAGCGGTAGTTCTTTTGTACAGTAAATAGCCGATTAGGTCACTTAGGCGAAAGCGGATTCGGGCTAAATTTTACCGGAGTTGTTTTGTACCGCCGTGTGCGGAATATTGTGTAACGGTATTATATTCGCATTGTGAAGCCAAGTGCACGAAGGTTAATCCTTTCAGATTTTAAGTGTTATTTATTACACCGTTGAATTAGACTACTTGCCCAGCTTTGCAAGCAATTATTGTTAATGCTCGCACCTCGGCCGTTTTAATGCAGAGTACATTGCATTGTTCGCGAAATCGCTTCGTGGTACCATCGCAAGATCTTGTCGGTCCGCGGCGACGCTAATCTGATTTGATCATTATTTCATTACGAGAGGAACCTTGCATACAGGGTGTTCAGTTAAATTTAACCTACCTACTAAATTTACCTTTCAATTTAATCATTACGCCGGAGCCACGATGTTTTCGAGCTCTTTTTAAGTGCTTATTTAGTAATGCATTTGGCCAAATTTAATATCAATCTTGTAATCTTTTTTAATACTGTTAATTAGCACTATATACATATTGTGTGAAATTTTATTAATTCTGGGCCCGTCCGCTAACTTCGCTTGATGCCCTTGTATATGTAACTGGCTGTACTGTGGTGAGTTTAGCCTCAAGCCACCGTTGATATTTATTGAACTGTGATATGGTCTCCTTATTGAGATATTGTGTGGAATATTCCGTAGTAATTGTTGTGTAAAATACTTGTGGATTCCCATTTACCATTTGCTTATTATACTGAATCGTTGCTAGGCCAGTGAATTTTATTTATGTTCCCTTGCCGTACCTCTTTTTCAGGAAGTGTTTGGTAGCGCATCTTATCGTATGCCTATATGTGCGATTAGCAAAGAGCTGGGTTAGCTGCTACCTGGCGCCCATTTATTTTATTTTCAGCTGAAGCTTTGAGTCTCCGATTTTAACCCACGCTCTCCTCTGGTTGAGAAGCCGGCCGCTCTTGCTTACCGCCCCCCCCCCTTTACCACCAGAGTGTCGGTAATTAGCGGTAACAGTCTCCATTTTTCTCGCCTTCCTTCGCATTTCTCATTAAAAAGTCTTTTTGGTGTATCTTTCATTGTTCACTCTGGGTGGCCGTATCATAGTTGCCATAGTTGCCTCTTGTCGACTGATTCTACTAATGCTTCAACTTTGAGTTCTTCTCTAATGCTTTTATTCCTTACTCGGTCACGTCTTGTTTTTTTTCGTAGTTATTTCATTTCCGAGGCTGTACGATTTGGCCTCTGTTTGTCTATCGTGTGTTCCAAAAAAACCCATTTAAGGTATGCATTGGAAAGAAAGATAGAAAAGCCAGTCATGTCTTAACTTAAGTCTGTAGGTAAATGTCAGATTGCATTTTTATTATGAAAACATCTGTCACTGTGACAGGCAAAAGTTTACACTGCATTAAATTTACTTGTATCAAGCAAAAAGGCAAATAAGATATGGCATTTACACAACAATAACTAATGTATTAATAATAACAGTCAATAGAAATTGTTTTTAGGAAAATAGTTCAAAGCTAAAATGTAATTTAGTTCTCTCTGACTTATGGTAGTTCATTTGCTTCAAGTTAGTGCAAACTTCAATATAATCATGGCATGCTGCGAATGAGTTTTTTTAAACACACGATAGAATGGTCCAGGATTCCGCTGCGTGCGTTATTGTTGGGACAAAGACTGTTTTAGACAACTGTACTTTTGGGATTTATAGTTCAGGCAAGTAATATTCCAACTTATAACTTATATATTTTTCCTAACGGAGTAATGAAAGAAACTACATGCGTAACGTAAAAAGATATATTTATTTTTGTTTGATGCGTCAACATAACAACCAAACCCGATGGCGCGATCATAACAAGTAGCTTTAATGCTTAACGCTCCCTTTGATATTAGTTTATTGTTTATTTGGTAATATATCTTGTTAGCGTTGCTCGTTCCGTTTTTGATGTCATTGTCCATCTTTGCGTCCTTACTGATTATCGTTTATAAGTTGTTAGGGCCACGTGAAAATCCCGCATTTTCTTCCAGAATTCAGACTGTTTGGTATAGCGCATTTCAAATCCTGTGCATATCGCTTCCCCGTGCGGTAATATAGTCTATTTTTGATGCTTCGGCAGACTGTTGCTTAGCGCAAAGAAGTTGCCGGAAACCGGCGTTAGAATGAATCGGTTGTTTGAGTGGAAGAGAGAGAGCCTCACACCCTTCCGCTTATCCAGACAGTTGAACATATGTTCTTGCAGCTGCGTTTTTGGAGCAAAATTCTATCCTTGGCCATGGCGTGATTGTGTGCGATAGATATGTCTGCACGTTATTAGTTAAACGGAGCGCACTAGCGTCCTGCCCGTGCGCCTCCCCACTTTATTCCAGTAGCGCGGTTCTTTTCTCGTGGCAGTTGACCTCACGTAGCCAAGCCGAATTGTTCTGTCTAAAAGGCCTCCACGGCTTCGGTCATTGGAGCCCGCTGTGGTTGCTTTCGATAACGTTTCGAGGTTGTGACGCAAGTGGTGCAGAAAATACCGTAAATCCTATGGGGATGTGATCCAACGTGTTGAGGAGCAGTGTAAGTGGTATCATTCGTTTTTTGTATTGTGTTATCGCTTAAGTTATGCATTAATCGTTGTTGCGGATTTTAAAAAGCAGCCGGCTTGAGGATATCTAAGTCTTTGTTTCGGGGCACTAATTGTCGTAACGTGCTCGTGCAAGGATCTGTTCTCTTGCCCGTTGTGTTGAGTGGTCAACCCTCCCAGGCACCTTCGTTATCGCAAGATTTCCCGCTGATACCGGCTTTCGACACTATTCTCTTCTGGTCGTTCGCTCCAGCGTCCCCTCTGCGAGGTGACTTAAACTGCACTTCATTCACCAGATCCCGTCGCTCCACCACAGGTATTGTGAACTAGCTTTTAAGTTGTTGTAGCATTAGATTGTACAGTGCTGCACCCCGGTTTACAGTGTGTGCAGTGACGCCGTTACCGTAGTCAAGTGCTTCACCTCAGGTATCGTTAATCGATATTACGCGCTTGTGTTTAAAAATGGACCGGCGCATAACACTGTCAGTGTTGCCTTGTTTAAATGTTTTACTCAAATTGCTCTACGTTGTTCTGCATGAACACGACCTTCTGTTGTGCCGCGATTCTTTTTTATATGCGGACGTGAACCTCAGTCGCGCTCCAACCGATTGTCATCTACATTTAGTATAACTCCACTAATCTATTAAATTACTATTGATATTTAAAATACACATCAAAGCTAAAAGTTTGTTTTAATAACCGCAGTCTAACTTTCTTGAACTCTATTTTTAAAATCTTTCCTACACAAGCCTACGGTTTTGAAAATAATTTTGTGACATTCTCATGGAATTTTTGAAATGTTCATACCTTTCATTTCTTTAATTTCATGTTTTGAATTTTGTTTTCCTAATCTTTTTCAATTGTTTGCCTTTGTAGCAAGAGTTTTACAAATAACTTACGGACATCGTAATACCTCGAATAATATCGACATCCGTGACTGCCCTTTTTCTGGAAATCCACGAAGCTTAAATTGATCAAATTCCGAAAAAACAGACAATTGACTGCACTGTATAAAAAGCATTTGCGAAGAATTATATAATAATAAAACTTTAGCCTGTAGACGTTTGAAGAATATCAGTTCATAGTCAAAACATTGCAATAATTATTAATGGTACTAATTTAATGAGAACTTGGTATTTATGAACAAAATATTATTTAATTATTAAAAATATAGAACTTTCCTCCAACTTTCTGTTCCCATATAACCTTTGTAGATATCGGAAAGGAAAAAAGTTTTCTCCATTTATCGAAATATCGAAGGAGGTTTAAAATGATTGAAAATACAGTTTCCTTCCGTCGACTAAAAGACGAAGGATGTATTGTAATGGCGAAAATATCACCTTGCAAGAATTCTGCAGCTTTTCACGTGTCAGGATTCGTAGCTAACGAAAAACATGTTTTATCAATTCCGTCTGTCTGCCTGTCTGTTTGTCTGTCTGTCTGTATGTCTGTCTGTCTTAAAAAATAAAATTCTGCATATTTTTGCTTTAACTCAAGAACTATTACTTCAATGAAAGTGATATTTTGCATATAGCATGACAGCTACAGGGTAAATGTTGTAAGAGAGACAAAAAGGGGCGTTATGTTTAATGCAGCCGCATCGCACAGATGCGAGGGGTCCTGCGTGGGCGATTGCGACAAACGGGTGGGTTTCTCGCGGGCTACTTCCAAGTATTCAAAATGACATTCGCAGGCGGTGAAGTTCTAATTCCACAGCCGGTTTTTTTTATATGAAAATTGATATAATTCGCCTTATCAAGTGTTTTCTTTTATAGTTTTAGCATTATTAGAAACGTTAAAATATTTTTCTTTGAATTTTAAAATTGTATTGTGTCACAACCTCCACTTGCGAGGGAAGTTCTGAGTAAAGCCCTTACAGATGTTTAAAAAATAAAATCCTTAGTAGTAACACTCTGGGTTGATATAAAATTTTATGAGTATATGTGCGGGATAGCTACATTAATGACGCTTCTAAAACATATAAGCTTTCATTTTATGAAAATTATATTATCACTTATAGTACCCGTTGTATTCTTCTTCATCTTCATCCCACAACTCCCAGGTGGAGCAAAGGGCGCCTTTCGGCGTTTCGGATAGAAAGTTTTTGGTGGTAGAATTTCTAGCTCTACGCACGTCGGGTTCGAGTCACTATCACTCCACATTTACCACTTTTTCCACAAATTCCTTCCACTTGCTTCTATCCGATGCCATGTTTTACTTCTTCCCATGTTAGGTTTTGTTTTTCTAATTCTCCTTTTAAATTTCTTCGCCATATTTCTCTTGGTTTCCCCACCTTCCTTCTTCCAGTAGTGTTGTAGTCTATTGCCTGTCGGGTTATACTGCTATATGGTTTCCTCAAAGTGTGACCTAACCATTTCTATTTCCGTCTCCTAATTGTTATTTCAACTCTTTCTACATCTGTATATGCTGCACTAATATATTCAAATTTGAATGCGAGCTATTAACAGTTATTTTTGAAAAAAAAAATACTGAGTGGAATGTTTTGAAAAATACAAGAACTCTCTTAGAGTACGCGTTACAATAATTTTAAGTCAAGTTCTAAGATGTGATCAAAGTACACGTCGCAATTTAATAAAGAAGTGGAAAAATCAGTAACGAAAGTCGGAGGGTGTCCTGATAATACAGTGAAATTACTTAATCATCCCAAGTAAACGAATGCTTAGGACGCCAGATTCTATAACTTATCGTGAAACACCTCACAAAATCATCCGGAGTAGTCAAGACATGACGAAATATAGGCTGAAAGGAGATACACGACGAAATAACTGTTCAAAAAATCAACAACAATTAGTACTGAACATAAAATTATATGCATTAATGCACTGAAAATATATCGAACGGTCAGCCTATGAGGGTCTGATTAGACACCAAACCGAAAAATATATGGATTAGTAATGTAACATTAGTAGTACTAGTAGTAGGTACACTAGAAATACTCGAATTCGGTTTGATTACAATACATTCAAAATACATAGAAAAATAAGCGAATCGACACAAGAATTCAAAGTGAATTGGGTTCTAATAATAAATGGTTGACTTCCAAATTATTATCGTGTAAATAAATCCAAAAAGTTTAGTAAATGAATAGGATGCGAAGGTTTATTACAAGAGAACTCTTTCTCCAATTCGACGGGCATATACCCGGCTTACGAGTAAAAAGGGCTCATAGAACTACAGGTTTGTGGAACTAAATAGGCCACTGGTCTAACATAAGAGGAGGAGGAAGAAGAAAAATTAATTTAATTAATTAAAGCGGTCGGTACCGATTAAGCGAAACATAGAGCCTGTTTTTTTAAATTTAAAATTGACTATTCGCTAATTATTGATTACTGTACATGACAGTTATATCATAAAATGTACATGATTACATTGCACAAGACAAGGTATAGCAGTATACCACCATTAATAAGCTGGAGTTTTATAAATTTAACATATTTAAAAGAATAGAGTTTGAAATCAAAGCAAAATGGATTAGGTTACACTTCGATTTTGATTTCTGAAGACATTAATTTATATAACTTTATTCTCATTTACTTTATTGTATAGCTTTTGTGCTTACCGAGAACTCCACAAATTTATAGCAGCCTTTAACTCAGGAGATTCAAATAAATTTCTGTTCAGAATTTGTACTCTTCTTCCTTTTTAATTTCCAGAATTTAAATTCAGTTTTACCTTTGCTATTAAAAAAAAATTGCAGTACATTTTAATTTTTAAGTAAGGGATAAGGAATTAACGAATTACGATAGATGTAATTTAATTTAATTTAAGTTTTCAAGTGCGCTATCCAGATTTTAAAGAGATCGACAAAAGATATTCTATTAAGAGTGGGAAGTACTTCATATTTTAGTCCGAAGTATTTTAAAATGACTTCCTAGTTGCAGTGAAGATAAAAAAGAGCAATATCTTACATGTTAATTAGCTTATTACTTTAATTAGATCTCTGCTTATTTTGTGGGTTGATTCGCCCTTAGGAAAGTTTTATAGAAGTCACAAAATCTTACGTAGTGGTTTCTAAGTTCATATATAGTAAATTATTGCTTACAGATGCTATCAGTTCTCAAAGTTTGCTAAATAATTAATCACTTTGGATTCGATAGCTGTCAGATATGTACCCTCACGTAAGTTAGGGATCTCAGACAAAGACTTATAACTTCCCTCTCCCTGGAGGAATTTCCAGAGGAGATTCTTACATAACTCGGTCAAATGTCGATGTCTGATAATATTGTTTGCTTAAGGGAGGTTTACTTTGGGAAACAGGAAAATTATAATTCTTGAAATAATTAAATGTCTATTCAAATTAGGATTTGTATAAAAATCTTTACATACATCTTAAGTAGATTACTCCTAGTGTGATTTTATGAAGACAAGATGAAATTGAAATATAAGGCATTAAATATTCGCTTTTTATGAAAATATAAGTCACCGCTGGGTTATTTTTGTACCTACTTAAAAGCATCTACCGGGTGACTATAAATGATTGTGATTTTTTTTCTTGGGTTGGCACTGTTTATGTTAGTGGCACTGTAAGTCTATGTCAACTTCAATGTTCGCAGGCTAAGTTTTGCGTCATTCTGTGTCAAAACTGACGCAAAACCTAACCTGCTAACCTCGAACTTGACATAGACTTACAGTGCCACCAACATAAGCAGTGCCAACCTAAGAAAAAAAATCACAATCAATTATAGCCACTCGGTAGTTGTATGTTCGTATATTTTCAGTAATAATGAAATTAAGTCATGGTGTCTGTTAATTACCTTCAAAATAGAAATAGGCCATGATATTGAATCTGCAGTTCTTTTTGTGAACATTAAAAATGTGTATTTTTATGCATATTTGTCCCCTAAAAGAGCGATTAGTTACATCTTACATAACAACCTATTGTGTTTTTCTGGTTAAATCAGTTTCTTGATATTGCAAAAATAGAGCAACTATTTTACCAAATTTTCTTTTCTGTGGCTGATATGCAACGTTGAATAATGGAAAAATAAGCAATCCTAGCCAACTCCATTGGGTTCGCAGAAAACGATTTTTCAGATATGTATAATGTTAAAGAAAAAACAGGAGCAGAAATGTTTACAAGATATCTGAAAGCAAAAAACGTATCAAAAGCGGCTACATTAAAGACATAAAATTGTTATCCGCCCACTATCTTGTACGGTAGAGATTATAAACAAGAAGAACATGGAAGAGGAAGATATTGAAAAGAATTCTAGGAGGAAAGAGTATGGAGAAGGAGAATAAACAAATAAATGATGGAAGGGTATGGTCAACCTGGTATAGTTGAGGTAGTAAAAATGTAACGTATTAGATGGTTAAGGCATGTATTAGGATGTTTACAAGGCTAACGCCCCCCCCCCTCTCCGGAATCGTGACTGGTAATAAGGGTTGCCGGCTGGATTAGTCGAGAAGGGCTTAGGTTATTCCGAGATTCGTTCGCTACACTGGGCAAGGGCTCGATAACTTATGAAGAGGGATGTAATTCTTTGAGCGCCACCACTTTTCTGTCGGTTATAATGGACGGTTTCTTAAAAGCGAAAAGAGAACCCATCCTTATGCGTATTGTCAACTGCTGCAGCGACGTCCTTCCTAGCCCTGTCCCGGATGGAAGTTACCTTAAGCGGTTTTCTACAGCTAGAACTTTTACAAATACAGATCAAAAGAAAACATGGAGTAATTATAATTCAATTTATTGACGTCAAACAAAAAAATACATTTGTACAAAGATTACAGCTGCCTTAATTACTGAATCCTAAGTCCTACATGCCGCTATGGTGTTTTACAATCTGCTAAATATTCTGATCAGTAATCCTACTTAACTATTTACCGGATTATTAATTCGTGAAACGATAATGATTGTCTTTGCCGTTATATGAACGCGTTATACGAGGTCTTTCAAACGTGTATAACTTTAATATGCTTTCGCCGCACTATTTCATTTAGCGAAACTGAGTCTATATTAATGCAAATTTTACACAGTACCTTTCAAGATCCTGGTTGTGGTTTGTATTGCTGATATCCCTCTTTAACGCGCTAGGAGCTTTGTCGCTACAGAATCGATCGAGGCTTGGGTAAGCAGGAAATCCGGGAGTGCTGCTAACGAGACGATAGTCCGGCACGGAGTCTTAAGTGACCCAGGTTGATCGGCTCCGTGATTAATCCCACAGAAGCAGAATAAGGAGATATTCTTCGGAAATTTAAACCGATCGCGTACACACTCTTAGAGACTCTTTTCTATAATCCGGATGCCGTGATGGTAAAAGGGACGCCAGGTCGTGGCGGGAGACAATAAGATATCGCAACTATAGGTTGAAAATGGAGCAGGCGGTTAATTAGGCAATGTGATTGGCTGAAGCCCTGCGGGGATGAGAAATAGCCTAACCGATTTCTGGTTGAGCTTGAGACACGGGGTTTTCTGCTCAACACGTGTGTTTTATGGCTCATATATTAATCCTGAAATGACGTTTACGGCCTCTTTAATGCTCTAACGAGTGTTTTAATTGACATATGCCGTCGTATGAGCTCCATCCAGCTGTCGCCATGCAACTGTACTTATTCGAAAGCAGCTCGGCTACGCACATGCGCGCCCCGCTGCTTCATAAACTTATGAGACAGCGGCTTAGGTTATCAAAGAATAGGCCGCTAAAACACGTGGCTAGTCATTTAGAAACATGATTCCTGCAGCTGCCAGAATTTTTGCTAGCGTGTGTTAGCCCAGAAAATTTATATAACACATGTTGAAAGAAAACAATTCAAGTTTTAGATCAATAAGACCCTTTTTGTGTTCATATATCTGTATGGTGGGCAACGATACTTCGAGCCCTTTCTTTCTTGTGACTGAACCCAACGTGCACATATCATGGCAACACGCATACCCAATATGTATCTAAAAGTCATTCTGGTATGAATTGTTGCGCCTTCGTAAGAGTAAAGCAATCTACAGTTAATTCTAATAGCTATACACGCACAGAATAGAACCGGTTGAGAACAAATTTCGTCAGTTGTTAGTTTGTGTAAGATTAAAAATTAGAACTAAAAATGAAATATTTGTAGTCTTAATCTTAAAGAATATAAGGCAGAAAAACTGTGGTTATCTAAATAACAATTTTAGACAAATGAGTTAGAAGAGTAACCCTTCCTTTCTGGCCAGATAGAAATTCAGCCAGCCGTTCCAATAGTAAACATTTACTGGAACGAAAGAGCGTATCAGCATTTAAGAAATAGTATAGTGCAGGATTGCACATCAATTATACGGAATCTCATAGCACTTGCTCGTGTATTGTAAAACGCATCCTCGAACAAAGATTGCAAAACCAGAATATTGGTTTTCGATGACTCAATGAAAAATATATTACTACAAGCATCAGAACTCTGGGACGCAAATAAGAAGAAAAACTAGAAAGTGTCCCAGTTTTGTATATAAAATTGAATTAGATAGAACAGCACCAGATTACGTAGTACTCGCTGGAACATAGAAATTAGGAACCCATACAGAAAACATTGTTGCAAGAGGAAGAAATAAGATACAGACTGTGTAGAAAAACAGAATAACTCTTCTGGCATGTGACTGTGAAGAGACCAGCAATATAGCAGAAGAATTGTCTACAAAGAAAGCGTTGACACAAAACGAGGGAGAGTAGATGAATAATTTATTGCAAACAACAAAAACGTATTTACTATAACCTGGATATAGATTACTTCAATAGCAAAAGATAATAAATATAATAGTTAACTAACTAACAATTACTCTAATATCATGATGGTCCACTAACAACTCTGATTAATGGATACTTTAATTCATTGCCATCTACCTTTGGTGTGAGGCGTCTGATTAATAGATTGTAGATAAATATTGGGTATCTGTGTTACCATGATAGGTGTATGTTTGATTGTGGATCCAAGTTTAGTAAGGGGCTGCAAGTTACGTGACCCACTCTGTATATACTGGCCCCAACGTGGGGCAAACTGTGATTGTTAGACATTTTAAATTAATAAACCACGCTGTTAGTCTTAACATATTTATGGCGCCAACAACGTGGGGCTTGAATAGCACTTATTAGGGCCACAAACGTAAATAAATCATATTTATGGCGGCCCAAACGTGAGGCTAGTAAAGATAAAAAAGAATAGGACTTATTAGGGGCACAACTGTAAATAAACTTAGCATATTTGAAAAAGGTTAAAATATCGCTGAAAACTCAAAGTTAATACTGCATTTAAAATACAATTATACAAAAGACAAGTACTAATAATTAAATAAAGGTGGTAAGCAGGTTTATTGTAGGACAGAATAAATAGTTTCATATTTTGATAAAAGGTCCTAATAACGGTAAAGACGTATTGATTTAAAATTTAAATAAAATGGCTGATAAAAGGATTACACGGAAAAGTAAAAGGACAGAAGAAGAAAAAGGAGAGGAACAGGAGGAAATGGAAGCAATAGTAGTTTCTACTGAAGTAGAAGTCGAGGAACAGCAAGATGTAGGTGTACAAGGAGATCAGGTAAAAGTACAAGTAGAAGAAATGAAGACAGATGGGCGTTTGGATCAGTTAATGGAAATAATGTTAGGAATGAGGAAAGAAGCCGAGGAAAGAGAAAACAGGTTAAAGAAGGATTGCAGGCTTCAAATAAGAAAGATGCAGAGGAATTGAAGAAGGATTTGCAATCATCAATACAGAAGGATGCAGAAGAAAGGGAAAACAGATTGCAGGCTTCAATACAGAATACTGCAGAGAAGCTAACGCAAGACAGTAAGAAGGATACTGAAGAAAGAGAAAACAGGTTAAAGAAAGATGCTGAGAAAAGGGAAATCAGATTGCATCTATTCAAAACACTGTGAAGAAGCTACAAGAGCAAAAAGAAAATGCAGAGAAGTTGGCACACGACAGTAAGAAGCATATGGAAGAATCGTTGAACCAGTTAAGAGAAGATTTTAATAAGACACAATTAGAAAATATGCAGGAGGTACAATTTCAAATAAATAATATTTATTTGAAGTTAGATAATTATAAAGAAGAACTTAAGAATGAAGAGAGAAAGACAGATGAGTCCAAATTAGAAGTTATATTTAGGAAAAATACCTTTGAAAACGAATTAATTTTGGAAGAATCAATCAAAGGTTTGAAAGAAGATTTTTATGAGAAACAATTAGAAAGTAAACAAGTTTTCAATTAGGTAAAATAAATCAGAAGTTGGATAGTTTGGTAAGTAAGGAAAATGGTACTGCGAAAAAGAATGAGGAAGTAAACCGAATGGAGAAGACAGCGATGATGATGAAAATGTTGATATCGGTAATTTGATAATGAATACTAAGCAAAGGAAGAGAATTTGAAAACACTAACACAGTCTGGAAAATATACCGGAGAAGAGATAGAACAAGAAAGTACCATAAATGGGATACCAGCTGTTGATTTTGACATTAACAGACGAGAAGAAAAATATTGGTGTACGCTTGATGCCAATATTACTGCACATTGTAAATATGGATTTAATGAAGATACTTGGAGAACAAGTAGTGGACTTACAAAAAGGATGAGGATAAATGAAGCTGGCACAGGTTCCTTACTATTAAATAAATTTGGGATGATTCGAAGAACTGTTCCAATTAAGAACGATAACAGACGCTGCATAATTAAAGTCAACAAAAGGAAAGAGAAGACAAAGAAGCATAAAATTAAACGAATACTAAAGGACAATTTAAAACGAGTGATATGTGTTAAAATATTCAATAATAATACAGAGGTATGGCATAGTATTATAATCAAAGAATTTTTAAGATGACAATTAAAAACTCGTACTTGTAAATATGTGAATAACAATCCTTAATGTTAAAATAATGCTGCAGTTACTAAATATAAATTCGGTTAAAAGAAATGTAAATAAAAGGATGGATGTTTTTACATGAACAATTTAGGAAATTAATAAGAACAAAATAAGAATGAAAGAAACATTTAATAGTACGAATTATGAAAATTACATTTTAAATAAATAATTAATTGATCTTGTTGATTTACGTCATTATCAAGGTGCTAGCTAGATTAATTAGTAAAAGGAAGAAATGATAATGAAACATTCAAACGTTTTACATATTAATACAAATAAGGTAAATAAAATAGTATTGGAAACAACTAAGAGAAAGAGAGAATAAGAAATATTTAAACGAAGAAACAGGAATATTAATATGATATTAGAATTTTTATTGGTTATTTTAAATGTGAATCTTGTAATGAGAAATGATTTATAATCAGCAATAAGGTAAAATAAATTGTTGCCGTGCAGAAAGTGCCGGAGACGATACAAAGATCCTCGACAGAACCCAATAGAGGCTGTCAGGAAGAAGATTGTTGCCATGCCAGAAAGTGCTGGAGACAATATAAAATAGAATGACTGTAATAAAATACAGTATGGTATAATAATAAAATGATGTAATAATAATTTAATAATTAATTATACTGAAAGAAGAATATTGCTGAATGAAAAGAATATTGGTAAAGATAAATTTACATTTTAAAATATAGATAGAAGAAATAAATAACAAGAAATATTAATATTATTAATGACAAGAAGGTCAAATGACAAAGTACATTTATAAAACATTGTAGTAGATAGAAAGAAAGGTTATATAGTAAAACGTATACAATTTCTTTTGCATTATAAGAGCAGGAGAAACTTAAAAGAAGAAGAATGTTAAAACATAAATAAATAACGGAAGTCTTTTTATAAATAATACCGAACAGAATTTTTAAATGTCGTTACTTGTGAATAGATATTTGTTAATGTTTTATTTTTAATTATTATTAAGCTGTTTAACAGAGTTAAAGGTTATTACTGCATGTTTATGTTAAAAGAATTTCAAAGTTAATATTGTTTAAAAGAAAATTTTAGAAATAATAAAATAATTAATTATTTTATTATTTTAAATTTGAGGAATATGCTATGACTAGTTTTTGCTCGCGGCTTCGCTCGCGCCGGAAAACTACCTAAGGGTTTACTGGAGTACACATACGAAGGTTCGAATCGAAATTGTTTCCCAATACAAACTCTGAAACTTCGTTTCAGCACTATAGGGTTTTAACTTTGTCATGTCCACCGTCTTGGACTTAAAAATAAATGCCATTTTTGCAATCAACGCCCCAAAACACCTCAATAACGACACCCATATCGATTTTTAGGCTAATTACCCCATTTCGCCCCCTAAGGGGTTGATTTTCGGAAAATCAGGAAATACGTGTTTGCTTATTTGTTTTTAGGAGTACGAAGTTTCAAGTCGAAATGTCTATTTAATATTATTGTTTTAGGAGTTGAATTTCGAAATATCCTTCCTTATTCCTTGTATACATCATAAAGGGAAAACCTCTGTGCAAAATTTCAGCTTTATACGTACAAAGATTTGGGCTGGGCGTTGATGAGTCAGTGAGTGAGTGAGTGAGTCAAGACTTTTCTTTATATACAGTGCGTAAATTAAGTATGGAAACGATGGTATTATTTAAATACGGTCATAGATAGAACTCTGAAATTTGCTATATAAGTAAAACATACGGTTTTCTATTAATATTCGTGGTTTCAATTTTTTTATCGATCGTTACGGCTGCAGCACGGCCAACTTGATTATTTTTTTTTTAATTTAAATGGATTTGTCTGTGCCCTTCCCCTTAGTTTCTCTTTCAGATTCGCTGGAACCTCGACCTTCACAACGAGTTAGCCAACCTAGGCCGATATTTACCCAGTATAACTTTCGCCAACAGGTAAGGGCCTACCCTCAAACCCTTCGTTACAGAAGATCTACTAAGAGGATAAAAAATATGAGAGAAGAAGAAGACTATGAAAAAAATATAAAAAATGCCATGTTGAAATTGGTAAGTATCTCTGGTATCCTCTATTTCCCTAGTACATCACTGAGGTCATCATATCTATAATTGTTTCACATCCTTATCTGGGTGCGAGGTCGTAGAGCAAAAGTTTAGATCATTTTTACTCATTCGTTTTTGTTAATTTTAATAATAATATATTGCAATGGTTATATGGCTTTAATATAATTAAGATTAATATTTAAAAGAAAATTAGCTAGAGCCTCCAATGCTAATATTTTATTTTGGGTTTAGCAAATATTATTACAAATTTATGAAACGCTCAGGAATAATTATTGTCAGTTGTTTTATGTATTACTTGACTTGATGTTTGTATGCCCCTACTTTTTAGATAGAATCTAATTGCAAATTATATTAATGTTGACTAGCTCAGGTAAGCAGAGATCTTACCAAAAGGTGTGGGTCCACAATTACTTTATTGAAAATTTAACCGTACGTCCATGTGCGTAGTTCAAATACACGCTAATGTGGTACAACAGATCTAACTGACAAATTACGTTTATGAAAGTTGATCAAGTGGTTGTCGTTTTGGTATTTTCAGATAATTAAATGCAACTCAATGAGCAAATCTCACAGGTAAATTCATAATTTCCCGCTTTCTAGTAGCGTCAGTAGCTTTCTTTTGTTTTTTTAGGAAAAAACCGTAACTTGATTGTTTCTACCCAAGCCAAGGATCCTAACCTCACTTCTGGGCTTGGATTTTTCAACTTTAATTTACACAAGGAAATAATTCGCCTGGGCTCTGTTATGCAGCGACGTTTAAGCAGCCTCCCAATAAGTACACAATGGTATAAATTAAATTGGCTTCACAACTAACCTGTGAAACTTTTCCTACATGCCCGTTTCGAAACTCGGCCGCAGCAAGAATGTGCCCAGATTTTCTTTGCCGGTGCTTGGATCGCCGTGCTGTCCTCGCAGAAGCTGGATGGGCTGGCGGTTGACGTCCTCTCGTTCTCTGAAACCCCTCTGATGGCTACAGATGCTGTGCGAAGCACGTTTTGTCTTCTCCGGAGCTGGTCGTTAGCACTCAATAGGACCGATAATGGAAAATAATTTTCACGGCACGGATTTCTTTTAATTCACTCACACAGGTGCAGGGGTAAGTTATATGCACCCTGCCGAAGTTTTGTTATGAAATAATAACTTTAAACGTATAAAATTGTAAATTTTCGGGAGCAAATAAAACTGATGCTAATTCAAGAATTTTATTCGATTGTCTGCCAAGAAAGTTATTAAAAACAATTGCATAACAATATTAAACAAGTCAAATCAATTACTTATAACAATTAAAAACCTTAAATCTAACATTTTTACAAACTTTTACTTATACAATAAATTGTTCCATTAATTTAGTCAATTTTGTCTTTCACATAACTGTGTCCCGCACTTATTAACAGTCTTTTTTCACAATGTTCGCACTGATCAATTCTTCCTTTCGTGAACTTCCACAAAAACACTTTAGAGTTCAAATAAAAGTCCATTTCATTTTTCCACTTCTGCATCAATATAATGTTCGGATTTCAATTAATCTTGCATGTTAATTATTCATTTTCTTCCCTTTATTTGCCTTCAGATCTATTCCTATGTGCTCTTTGCACTCTGTTTTGCCTTCTGCATTTTTTTACCTTTTAAGAATATGCTCAAAGAGAAATTTATACAACGATTTTTGACTTGCAATTTACCTCGACAAGCATGTGACCATTCTATTCATAATCGAATTACTAATACATGGATTGGCTTTTGGATTTACCATCCCCTTTTAATATTCTAAACTAATTAAATATTGTGGTCCCATTCCTATTAGGTTTAGAACTCTGCCTTTCCTTTTATGTTAGGATTTTAATACTTATTACAGGCATTGCTTTGCCAATATGATTGCTAATTCAAATTTGATTTTATTTTATTTGTTGTCATTCTGAGCTTTTATGACCTATTCATTAGTTTGCTGTGCTCTAGATGTGCGATTCAGGGCTTAAGACCATCTCAATATCTCCGTTGTAGGTGTATACCTTTTATTTCTATGGTATTTTCATAAAATTATTTCTCGTTACAAAAACCTACTCCTGCATTTGTTCCTTCGTCGTGTTCTGTATCTATACAGGTTGTTCACTGTAACTCTGTCTACACACACAGGTGTGTTCTGCTAGTCATAACCATAAAAAGGTGTGTCCGGAAATGCTTCCTAGTAGAGTTATACACCTTTGAAGTCTTAACAGCGTTTACAAAATTATATTGTTATAATATGACCGGTCATTTATTTTTGTGGTAAGTGACCGTTTAATGTGACCGGTAATTGACCCAGATATTTACGGCCATTTTTAAAAATTGCTAAAACCAGTGTGGTTCAATTGCTTATGTCATAAGCTTCAAATTATGGGTAATATGACTAATATTGAGATAATAACAAGAGATCAATAAAAAAACCAATTAGAGTCGCCTGTGATATGTGTTATACGTTTGGCAGTACTGAAGTGTATTGTCAGTCTATGTCAAATTCGAGATTAGCAGGTTAGGTTTTGTTCGTTGTTTGACACAGACCGACGTAAAACTTAACCTGCAAATCTCGAATTTGACATAGACTGACAATACACTTCAGTACTGCCAAACGTATAACACATATCACAGCCTACCCTAATTGGTTTTTTATTGATCTCTTGTTGGTAATAATATTAAAAAACAATTGGTAATCAATAATTGAATAATTTAATCTGAAAAAGACAGAAGTAACAAAAAAACCTCTAATAAATGATACCACCAAATTTTATAATTTTATTGATCAATCAACAGTATTATATATTTGTATTTTTCTTATGGTTTTCAGTTTTTCTTACAAAATTTTAAAACCATTTTTCAAATACAAAATTCTCGGTCTTGCTTCCTGGTTTTCATTATTAGTTTCATGATTTACTTCAATGTTTTGAACTTGACAATCTTCATCTTCTATTGTTATTTCATAAATTTCTCGATTTTTATTTTCACTCTCAACATTTTCATAGTTGTGTTTCTTATTATTATTGAATTCCAGTGTCATAGTTTATAGCAGATTCACTGTTACTTTCGTTATCAGACTCCACGTAATCACAATCTGTGTCATCTTCAACTAGGTCCTCAATGTTGTAGTCAAAGTGTGTATTTTCTGAATCCGAATTATCAGTGTCCATTTTGTCTTCTGCAAAATCTTCATTAATATCTTGAATTTCCTCCAAGTTACTATTTTCAATTTACAAGTTTGGTGTCACATTGATTTTTTTTAAATCTTCGTGCGATAGCAAATTCAAGTTGCACTTAACCGCTACAAGTTTTTCGGTTCTTTCAACAGTCAATCGGTTTCTTTTCTTTGTCTTAATAGAAGAGAATACCTTCCAGTTTCTTTCACAACTAGCACTGCTAGCTGGAAAGTTCGAAATTCTAACTGCAATATTAGAAAGTTTTTTAATTTTACACATTCCCTTCCACCAAGATGTGGGATCACTACAGCCGACTGCATCCCATATTAGCTGCTCTTTCCATAATTCACTTTTTGTGTTGTAAATTACAATTTCATTTAATACATCGCTTTTATCAAATCCCATGTCTTCACTTTTAAAATTCACATTTTAAAATAAATGTTATTGCATTTGTCATTTGACTATCATTGGGCTTTTCACCTTTTAATTGAGGATGTAGTAAATAAGCAGCTAAATGTACATCATGCATTAAAAAACTGGTCCTATTTTCTAAAATTTTTTGAACATTATTCTTTTCTTGGGTTGGTAAAAAATTACTTGCTTTGTTAACTCCTTGAATTTCCAGTAAAGCATTAAATACGTAGGACATTGTAATCTACTTATCTCCTTCTATATTTATGATAGCATTTGAAACTGGACGTAATAATGTACAACAATTAGCTACTCTTGTCCAAAAATTGTCGTCTAATACTTCTTCTTCTTCTTCTTTATGGTTTTCCCATAAATGCCATTATAGCGTTGGGGTGTAGTTGGGATCCTCTATCGATCTTCAAGGTTTTTTCTGTTCCTTGCCATGTTCCTTACTTCTTGTATGTTTCCTCCTCTGCTGTGCACTATTTCTTTTAGATTTTCTTCCCATTTTATATCCTTGGCCTGCCTCTTTTCCGTTTTCCGATTATTCCCATGTCCATTGTTTTTCTGGGGATTCTCTCTTCTGGCATTCTAATTAGATGTCCATACCAGCTTAGCTGTTTGTTTTCTATTTCGCTCACTAACGGTATTTGTTCTAAATCATCCCTTATGCTTTTGTTTCTTATTCGACTCTTCTAGTTTTCCCTTTGATCTTTCTTAGATATTTCATTTCGGCCGCAGTAATTTTCGACTTATGTTTATTTCTTATCGGCCATGATTTAGATCCATATGTAAGGGTCGGTGTGTATATGGTTTTATAGAATCTTATTTTCGTATTTGTTCTTACTTCCTTTTTACCTATTAGTGTGTTGTTGATTTGATAGTATATGTTACTTGCTTTTTGTATTCTATTTTGTATTTCGTTATCTATTGTTCCATTCTTGGTAATGATGATGCCCAAATACTCATATTTGTTTACTGTTTCAAATCTTTCCCCATTTATTTGTATATTTATGTTTTCATCTTATTCTCCTTTTGTTATAAGCATAATCTTGGTTTTTCCTATATTTATTTGCATTCCCCTTTCTTCTAAGCAGGCTTTCCAGATGTTAACTTTTCTTTGTAATTCAGTTTTCGTACTTGCTTTCAGCATTATGTCGTCTGCGTAAACTAGGTCGAAGGTTTTCATGGGTGTTAGCCTGTAATGACCTATAGTGGAGGGTCTTGTTTTTGTTTTACATTTCTTGATTAGTTGGTCCATAAATATGACGAATAGTACTGGACTCAAACTGTCCCCTTGTTTCATACCTTTTTCCATATTAAAGTTTTCGGACATTTCTTCATTTAATCTGACACAGCCTTTTACCTTATTATATACACTTTTAATAGTTCTTTGTAATTTTTGTTTTATATTTAACGCTCCTAGTGCTTTCCATATTTCTTCTTTAGGCACCATATCAAAGGCTGCTGATAGATCCACAAAAGCTAGGTATAGATCTTTGCCCATTTCTAATGTTTTTTCCATTATTGTTCTAATTGTATAAATGTGATCTTGTGTTTGCCTACCTGGTCTGAACGCTGCTTGTTCTTCTTCTAATTTTTCTTCTGCTTCTTCTCTTAACCGTTCTTCTAGTATTTTTGTGTATATTTTAAGAGCTACTGACGAAAGACATATTGCTCGGTAGTTTTCACATTTTGTAGTTTCTCCTTTCTTATGTATTGGGACAATAATATTGTTTTCCCATTGACTGGGTATTATCTCCATATTCCATGCCTCCTTATATATTTCCCATATCCATTTTTTCAGTTTATCTTCTCCTTTCTTTAGTAGTTCCGGTGCGATATTATCCTCTCCTGCTGCTTTTCCATTTCTCATTGTCTTTAGGGCTTCTTCTACTTCTTCTATTCTTATTTCATCTTCTTCTTCTTCCTCATCTTGTCGTCTAATACAATAGTTTTAATTGGTTTCACTTCAGTATTATTGATATGTTTTTGTCAAAAACAGCTGCTTGAATGTAGTCCTCGTTTTTCAACAGACTTCCCAAGAATTGATCGACATAGCTCCACCTGGTATCGACTGGAGTTTGAAGTGCAATTTCATGTCCCACTTGCTCTTTTTGAATTTTTTTGAGAACCTGTTTTGGAATATGTTTATTTTTAAAAACTGTACAACTTTTTTTGCTTTGGCTATTACAGGTGATGTAAACGCTAACTGGCAAATATCTTTTGCAAAAAGATTAAAGGATTAAAGGAAAGATTAAAGGCTGCACAGCCATAAATAGTTAAATGAGGATGTTTTTCTTTAAGTAGGTGCATTATCGGTACACACTGCATGAACCTTCCCACAACCTGCATCCTTTATTACTTCATCAATAACAGAGCAAATACCGTCAACTGGGGTTTTATGGGACAGCGGGGGTAATATGGGACGCACGCTCATTTTTTGAAATTAGCGCCGTAGCTGAGCAGCAGGTGAGCCAACTGTATAAAAACAATTCTTAAATGCTTAGTAATACCGCCACTCATTGTTTTCATTCACTTTTCTTCTGGTAAAGTAAGTAGAAATTCTTTTAAAAAATAGTAAACTTGCATATAATTTTATGTAAAAAAATTACATCAAATTGTCTCAGATGCACAGCTTTCGTTAAGTCATCTGTAGTTTTGTTATTGTTGAAATTAAGTAGTACATAACCTCAACTAACAACTTCACTCACAAAATTTAAAAAAATAATAGCGCAAAAATTTTATTTTGGTAAAAGATAAAAAATGTTGATGTTCTAGATTATTTGGCTTAATTTGGGACAGCATGCCCAGAAGATTTAAAAGAAAATTAGGAGCCCCTTTAAGGCAAGACTATCAGCCGCAGTTCCTGGAAAATGCCCTTGAAGCTGTAGTAGATTTGTAGCTGAAGTTGTAAAATGTCGTGAAGAGAATAAACTTGAAATTAAATGTATGCGACCATACAGAGAAACTTCTGATACATTCATATTCCCTGATATAGACGATATTTGTACTATAAATAAACAAAACATATTCTGCTGTATGCCGTTCAGTTTTTGAATCGATGCATATAATGAATACTGGCTCGGGAGTAGCAAATATTATATTTATTAAAGACACGCCATTTACATCTGTCCATCCATCACTCAAAACTGTTATAGGATCAGCGCTATTAATTTTAGTTTTGATGCACTGCTGAATCAAATTGAATTCATTATTTAATAATACTGTTGACAGCATTAATCGTGAAGGAGGTTTATATGACGGTCTAATTAGCTGCAGAAAATTAAGAAAATGTGTGTTTTCTATAAATAAAAATGGGATTGTACCACTAAAAATGGCTCTAGCTAAAGCTCGATCAAGTTTTTCCTTCGAATTGGTATCAACCGAATCAAAAAACGATGTAATCTTATTATTAGACTGGAAATTCTAGAAATAGACAAATATAAATAAGATAATCTAGTAAAGTAACATTTTTTAAATACCTGTGCTTGATTGCCAGTAGACTTAGCAGTAATATTCGTCGGAATTATGTTGATCGTCGCTGTCGATGCCTTCAATAAAAAAGTTGTGTTTACTTTTTAAGTAGGTAGCAAAAACTTAAAATCCATCTTACCAGAGTTATATTTTCACGCTCACATTCATTTTGCTGCAAATATTTATGTAATGTTCCTTTTTTCTCTGCCGTCGTTACCCTTAAGTACACTTTTCACTTCCTCCGGATAGTTCTTGCATTTTTGTAGATGTTTTAACATTCTACTTGCATGGCTTATGCAACTGGTATTGTAAAACTGACAAATTGCATGTTTTTTGCCATTTTTATTAATTTTTATAAAATAATTCCACACTAAACCTGGCTTAGGCATGATGATGAAAGGATTTTGAGGTTATGTTTCAGACAACGCGCGAAAACGGCGTCACTTGTAAAAATGACCGGTCATATATGAAAGTGTCCTGACCAAATTGGACACATAAAATATGCAACCTGGCCGGTCTTGAGAAATGACCCACAACACTACAAAATTATAATAGTAAGCTACGAAGTATTGACGACAATGAAGTTATTATAAGAAAATATATATAGTATGTAGTATATATATACAGTGTGTTTCACTTTACATGGAAGCACCCCTGTATTTTCTTTGTTTTTGTATGAATCGATTTGAATTTTTTACCAGTTGTACAACTCACCAAGAGGCATCTACTCATGTCCTTGAGCGGAAATGACGTTTTTAGCCTGGCCTACTACGATCAAGAACATGGGTCGTATTGTCAATATTTTGCATCGCGTTAGAGTTACAGCAAAACGTTATTAAGAAAAGTTGTTTAGAATCAAAAGAATACCCCAAATACCGATTTTCGTTTAATAATTCGAATTTTTAATTTTTATCCATAAATTTGTCCGTCCCAATTTTCAACTTTTAATTTGGTATTAAATGGTGCCATAGAGAAACAACATTTTTATTATTGTTGCAAACGTCATTAGGTCTTAATAATGGCTGAATTACGTTTAACTGTAGCTGAGAAAGTAGAAATAATTGGAATTAATGGTGAAAATGCAAGATCCAATAGAGAAGTAGCTAGAATATTTAATGGAAGGCATCCAGGGCGTGCACCTATTTATCCAGGAACTGTTTCAAAAATTAATCAACTTTTTAATTTAACTGGAAATGTTGTTAAGCGCAGACCAAGAAGAATAGTTCGAGAGCATCCCTCGGAGGAAATGATTTTGGCGGTTTATGACGCTAATCCTCCTGAGATATGGCATTAAATGTAACTATTGCACTATCGAAAATTTTCCGCTGCTTGCATCTTCAGAAACTAAGTGCCAGGACAAATAGGTGCACTCCCTGGATGCCTTCCATTAAATATTCTAGCTACTTCTCTATTGGATCTTGCATTTTCACCATTAATTCCAATTATTTCTACTTTCTCAGCTACAGTTAAACGTAATTCAGCCATTATTAAGACCTAATGACGTTTGCCACAATAATAAAAATGTTGTTTCTCCATGGCACCATTTAATACCAAATTAAAAGTTGAAAATTGGGACTTTGACAAATTTATGGATAAAAATTAAAAATTCTAATTATTAAACGAAAATCGGTATTTGGGGTATTCTTTTGATTCTAAACAACTTTTCTTAATAACTTTTTGCTGTAACTCTAACGCGATGCAAAATATTAACAATACGACCCACGTTCTTGATCGTAGTAGGCAAGGCTAAAAACGTCATTTGCGCTCAAGGACATGAATAGATGCCTCTTGGTGGGTTGTATAACTGGTAAAAAATTCAAATCGATTTATACAAAAACAAAGAAAATACAGGGGTGCTTCCATGTAAAGTGAAACACACTGTATAAGTAATGTCAAGGCTTTTAAAACCGATGACATGATCAAGGACTATAATATGATGGATTATTACTTCCTTGCACAATAAAGGAAGTATTGGATTCACGCTAAAAAATCGAAATTGAGTTTTCAACAGATCTTTACGTTTAAGAGTCTCCTGAACTAAAAAAACATGCTTTGGTTAATTGGTCTGTCTGTCAGTCTGTGTGTGAACAGGATATCTCAAAAACGAAAAGAGGTACGACGTTGAAACTTCGTATATAAGTTTTGTGTACTATCTAAATGCGACAGCAAGCTTTTGAAGAAAATCTCATAACCGGAAGTATGGTGTTTACTCTTGTGATTTTTCAGTTCTTTTCTATTTTTTCAAAAACGGCTCTAACGATTTTTTTTCAAACTTTATATTTTTTTGACATTTTTAATGTGTATTAATGTGAGATAGGTAATTTTAAAGTTGAATACTTCTAAAAGATATTTTTTCTTAACTTATATTTTAAATAGATCACCGGGTATATAATTATTACATTTTTGAATTCGGGTTAAAATTTTAGAGAACATTTGTCTTTTCATCTAACTCGTTTTTGCACTGTTTCTGTAGAATTTGTAATTTTTGACAAATGCTTAAAAATTAAAAATCTAATTTTTGAATAATTATAAGATCACTGTAAAAGGAAGTTGTGTGAGTGTATCACACCAGATTTTTGTTTGCTTTAGGAAGAAGTTTGCATATTGTAACTAATTTGAATGACTGTCCTCTCTTCATTTCATTGATCTATTACATTTTTCGTTAACTTGGAAATACAGCTTTCCCGTCTAATTCATTCGTGCACAATTCATGTTTCTAGATAAAAATCATTCAGTGTTCACCGAAATTCGCAAATACTTGAAAAACGCCAACGACCTTGAAATTCGTGTAAAAACTGTGTTCAGTGAACCTCCAGCAGACTACTGCCCGTGTACCCCTTTGGAAAAAAAAACCGCCGGCGCTCTTGTTACTACCAACATCAAATTAACTGGCAGAAAGTGAAAAAAAGGGAATGGCCCACTTGGAGCCGTCATTCTAGCTAGTAAAGCGATCAAAAGCAGCGGAAGCGTTTTGCGAGTACTCGAAACGTCAGTTTTGAGCAAGCCGGTTTTTTAACGAATCACGCGACTGTCAAACGGCCATAATTCGGATTTAATTGCAAAAATCCTTCACGAGCGCACCTCAAATCCCGAGTCGCCACTAGCGCCCCGACGTCCTCTTTCAACACTGCACCCTAGCGACCGGCGCGAGCGTCGGGACGCCATCCTAATCGATATAACAGTCTGAAACAAGTCTCTATAACACACATTGTACAACTCAACTAATTATTACGTGCGTTTGCGAAATAATTCTCGTTTTGAAGGCCGGAAATTCGGAAAACCGTTCGTGCCCCGGGGCCCTGCCGGCAGGGGACGTGGATTTCGAGTGAAAATTTGAACGTGTTTTGGTTATGTCATAGTCACCTATATTATGACAGTTCCGAGGGGGTTGAACTCTGGGTTAATATACGATGCTCACAAGTCGTGATTTTGACTTTTTTGACGGACGACGTTGAAGAGATGGATCGAGACTGCTGTCCTGTGGCCGTTCGAGATATTTAAGGGCTCTAATGTGGGAAAATGTAGTAAATTAGCCGCAAATATGGGGGAAATTATGCTGAAGATGTTTTTTAGTGGTTGTTACTGGCGTGTTAACGTGCCGTTGGTGAACTGTTAATAATAAGCAGCCGTAACAGGACTGTGCTCTTCTAGTTGTAATTTAGGTAAATTCACTCTTGGGCAGATATCGATAGGAAGACTGGAGGTAAGTTTTTTTACAATTTTTAGTAAGTAAAGCCTTTAAAGGTGCACTACTAGTATTGTAAAAGTTCTATCCATTTAAGCGAGAGTTTACTCCCGCGAGTTTATATTTTTGAATTTTTTAAACAGATCCCTGCTAAAAGATACGAAAAGCTGCTTGATGGTAAAAGTTACTATCCTCTTAGCACTTAAGCATAAACTCTAGGCTTCCACGAAGCCAGCACAAAAAAATTTACGGTCTATAAATTGTACAGTATGAAAAAATGGTCGACATATTAAATAAGGTAGGTCAAGTACTTTAATTAATTAGAAGACTCAGGTCGTACATTTTGTAATTAATTAACTAAAAAAATAATCAGCTTGCACCTGGGACTTAACAGCACTAAAAGTTTTAATTTCAGTTAAATGTTTATTTGAAGAATGTGATTATGTGTTTTTATAATTTCCAATGAATTGTTGAAAGTAAATTTTTATTTGTAAGTAAATTCAATAATTACTATAGAATTAATCAAGTGAGAAGGATACTCATACTGAATTCCTATTATTTTTCGAAAAAGAAACTTGCAGGTTCCGAGTTCCATAAAAAAATGAAAGTCTATAAAACTGTACCTACCATAAAAAAAAACTTGTTAAAATATTCAACAAGGTGAAAGGTATGTTAATTAAGTAATAGGTTTATGTCCTATGTAACATAATTAACAGAAAAAATAATAAACTTGAGTAAACATGTCTTAATTGTGTAAATTGTATACTTTTTTTGAATTGATGAATTTCAAGTTCAAATATTTATTCATAAATGCGATTCTATGTTTTATATGCACAATATTTTATCTACGATAAAATCCAGAAAACACGGTAAATATAAAAAATATTTTAGATGCAAATTAGGATTACTAGCAACCGGTCGTAATTAGGCGAGCTTAAAAATTTTAAAACACGTTGCTACTGACGACGTGAACTAATGAAAACATGTTATTAAACAGTCGTTTTACAAACTTAAAACTGCCAACTAAAAGTCAATTTTACACACTGTCGTAGATAAAGTAAATTTGTATTGGGGACAAATTAAATTCAGTATCTAATTGTACCACTGTGCAACTAACTAAATCCTTAATATTTTTGTTACCTATTTTCTACCCTCGACGCCTAATAGTAAAAGAAGCTGCAGATTAGTTAATCCGCTATCACTTTCCTAAAAATATGCACGTCTATTGCCAGAGAAGCCTGGGAGATTCCAATCCAATCAAGAATTTACAATTTATAAATCTTTACAGTATGGAAAACGATAACTAAATTATTAAAGAAGACTAACTAAATTTTAAAATACGCCAACTACTTTACTTGACTACCAGATGTGGGTCCTATAGAAGATAATTAATTAACTGAACATCTTTAACTTCGGTACAATTGGCTTCATTAAAGTGATTGTTTTATAGTTATATCCGTCAGTAATGTAACGTAACTAGTACTGTATAGGGTCGGGTGGGCCACGTTGCGACAAAATTTGCAAAAATATTTTTTTAAATTTTGTTTACTGAGATATACGCTTAAATTTTTTACATGTTCAACATATCTTTTTTAAACTAATGGTAAATTGGGAACTTTCTAGCTTGTGTCTAACTATGTTCTATATATATTTTTTTAACACTGCACCATGTCTCAGTGTGGCCCATGAGTGGGCCTCCATGAGACAGTTGTTTAGTTACATCCGTTTTTTCAAAACGTCCATCCCCTTGGATGACTGATAATATAAAATTGCTTATCTCATTAAGGGATAAGGCATTTAAAAAATATAAAAAATGCAGGACAATAGCGCAATGGGATTATTACAAGCAATTACGTAATTACACAAATTTAGCTGTTAAAAATGAAAAAAAGCATATCTTCAGTATGAATTACAGAAGGGGGACATTAAACATTTTTGGGAAAAATCAAGCCATTGTAAAGTATATTCAAAACTCAAACCTGATATCCCTTTGACTCTTAGAGATCCTGATAAAATTAATGAATATTTTCTTAATTCCATTCCAAAATCGAATGTTAATAATATTGACATATTAGAATTTTATAATAATAACACACTTTGTGAAGGTCGTTTCAATTTTAAAGATGTTGATGAAGATAACATTTTA
Organism: Agriotes lineatus; assembly: GCA_940337035.1. Taxonomy (NCBI): domain Eukaryota; kingdom Metazoa; phylum Arthropoda; class Insecta; order Coleoptera; family Elateridae; genus Agriotes; species Agriotes lineatus. The sequence continues at coordinate 8,979,155 of OW679199.1, read as the reverse complement.
AATGTTATGAACACAATTAAAACTAACGCTGCTGGATCTGATGGTTTAAACATATACATACTTAAGTTATGCTTGCCTTATTTATTGCGTTATATTTGTCATATCATAAATTGTTGTCTACAAGAGGGTGTTTTCCTGATGTATGGAAAAATGCTTTAGTCACGCCTGTGCCTAAAAATAAAATGCCTGAGGAATTTAAACACCTTCGACCTATTAGTATTCTGCCTGTGCTTTCGAAGGTTCTGGAGAAAGTGATAGGTGAGCAAGTACGAAACTATATTAATGAATTTAGCATATTACCTGTCACACAGTCTGGGTTCCGACCTGGTCACAGATGCTGTACTGCATTATTGAATATTACTGATGACATAATTGTTAACACTGATCAACATAAATTAACCCTTCTTGTACTCTTGGACTACAGTAAAGCGTTCGACACGTTAAGTCATAAAATACTGTTATCTATTTTAAAATACATTGGATTTGCGTCGACGCCTCTAAAGTTTTTTGAAAGTTATCTTAACAATAGAACACAATCTGTTAAATTATATGATCAAATTTCCACGCCAATGGATGTAAAATCGGGTGTACCTCAGGAATCCATACTGGGACCCTTATTATACACAATATACACGTTAAAATTAAATAGAGTTTTAAAGTACTGTAGCTGTAGCAGTATGCTGATGATACCCAGATTTACTTGTCTTTTAAACCGGAAGATGTAGGATTGGCATGTAGATAATTAAATGAGGACATTTGTAGTTTAGTACAAGAGTCTTCTAAGCATTGTTTAATTATCAATGCTTCGAAAACGCAAGCCATTGTATTTGGCGCTAAACACTTAAGACAAACGGTATCACCAGACATCTCCATTTTAATTAATAAAGAATCAGTTGACCTAGTCACTGGAGCTAATAACTTGGGTTTGACAATTGATGCTGAGCTACGTTTTTCACAACAAGTGTCAAAAGTAATCAAAGCCGGATTTTTAAATTTAAAAATGATATTTCCACATAGAAATGAACTAACTGTCGAAGCTAAAATTATTCTATGTGAAGCGCTTGTGCTGTCGCATTTAAATTTTTGCAATGTAGTTTATGGCCCGTGCGTAAAGGTTATGAGTAGTGTACCTAGGGGCGTTCTGGGACACTTTTTGGCGGGAAATTCAAATTCTGTGCGGGGGTGGTCTAGCGGTAAGAGTGGCAGATTCGCGATCAGCGGCCTCGGGTTCAAACCCCGGGCTAGGCAAGTTTTTTTTTTTTGCTTAGGTGGTGACGTCATTTTCTGCGAATCTGGACCGGATGTTGAGGTGGCGTCATTTCTCGGAATTTTGCATCAGATGGGAGTTTGAGAATGTAGACAGGTCCATTCTTGCAGGATGTTGTTATCAGTAAATAGAACAATGACATCCATTGTTTGAGAAATCTGCACGACATTGGACAATGAAGCGATTGTTGTCTGGAGATTAAAATGTGCAAAGCTGGTAAAAATAGAACAATGACATCCATTGTTTGAGAAATCTGCGCGACATTGGACAATGAAGCCATTGTTGTCTGGAGATTAAAATGTGCAAAGCTGGTAAATAGAACAATGACATCCATTGTTTTAAGATCAGCACGAAATTGGACAATAAAGTCATTGTTGTCTGGAGATTAAAATGTGCAAAGCTGTTAAAAATTGAACAATGAAAGCCATTGTTTGAGAAATCTGCACGATAATTCTACCCTATTTCAACTACCTGTTTGAGAAAATGTGCAAGGTTGCTAAAAAATAAACCGAATTAATTGTGGTCTAATAGTATATATCGAATTATTTCCAGCTAAAAAGATGCAATATAAAAATCCAAACCATTTTAAATAACTTGTTAGGTTTTTGTTTTATTACGCTTTCGACGAGATGTATGTCTGGATATTTAACTCGAATAGGCCGATTGGAAGCATCTTTTAGTAGATAGGTAATGTGTTCGATCCCACTGGAGGACTGTTTAAGCGGTAGACAGTATATAACATAATACAAAAGTGTTGCGGTCTTAGAGACATTGGGAAATCTGCAACATTGTTTGTAAGCAAAGTAAATATTACATGTTTTTTCCAGTACTTTATTAAATACACAGTCTCGAAAATTGAGCCGATAGTTATATATTTTACTTTTGCTGTTGGATTTATGTACAGCACCCCCTCGCTTTAGAAATAAGCAAGTTCCTAAAGAGATATTATGATGCTGTAGAGATTTACACGTTACAGGCGTGTATAAAAATTACGTATTTATTAAATATTACTGTTAACAAAGCTGTTAAACGTATGATACAGGCAGTTATTAATTAGAGTGGTGGTTTAATTTTATCATTGGAATTTCGGTTTCTTACAACGGTATTTGTAAATCATTCGTAAGTAGTCCACCGATACACATTTATTTACGTTATGCATGTGCAGACTTGCTTGTTATGCAAGGTCGTTGACTTATCGTATGCAGTGTAGGAAATGTTATCATATGACTTTGTCAGCACGCCATAAAAGTTGGTTTTTGTAGTATAAGACATCCGCAAGCTAATTCGGTAAAGAGGTGGAAAAATACTTAAAGAAAATATTAGCAGATAATACATTTGAAAAATCTGCACGACTAATACTCAACATTATTACAATTACATGCTAAAGACTGCAGACAAAAAGTAAGATATCAAAATTTTAAAATAAAACCCAGAGAATAAGAATTAAATAAAGCCAAGTCAAAGCTATTAGATCACGACAATATATTAGTAAAAAACCAAGTTCCTAAAAAATATTATTATGGTGTAGATATTTACAGGTTACAGTTCGGTGTGTATAAAAATTACGTATTTATTAAATATTACTGTTAACAAAGCTGTTAAACGTATGATACAGGCAGTTATTAATTACTTAATAAAACAATTGTCCTATATCCGGTATTCATGGTTTATGTCTTAATCTGATTTTAATAGTCGATTAGAGTTGAATAACTAAGGTTATTACAATGCTAAAGACTGTGCGCAAAATGTAAGATTAAAATCAAAAATTTTAAAATAAAACCCAGAGAATAAGAATTAAATAAAACCAAATAAAAAGCTATTAGATCACTGCAATCACTACAATAATAAGGATGCTATACTCAATGGTGAGGGAGAGTTTCATTTTTTCTGGAGAAAAACATCTAGATTGGTTAAAAATCAGATGTATAAGAGAACATCTCAAACTTGTTTAAAAACATTTTGTAACTAAACAATCACATTTAAAATTGTGTAAATAAAGCTAAAATTAGAAGGAGACGCAGACTATAGAAAATACGTGTCAATACTTGTGGATGTGAGCGTCTAGGGAATGTGCAAGGTTGCTAAAAATAAACCGGATGTGAGTCATTGTCTGTAAATGCCAAACTTGTCAGAACCTGCCTGCCTGTCTGCTGCGCAATTAAACAACGAAGCCATTGTTTGAGAAATGTGCAAGGTTGCAAAAATAAACCGGTTGTCTGGAGTTTCTGCACAGGTCAGCGCGGGAGTCTGCGCGATGGTTTGGCGGGTAATTCAAAATTCTGCGTAGGTTTTGGCGGTAAATTTAAATTACACTCAGGTTTTGACGGTAAATTTAAATTATGATCAGGGTTTTGGCGGGAAATTTAAATTCTGCGTGTTGTCTGGGGTTTCTGCACAGATCAGCGTGAGGGTCTGCACGAGGGTGTTTGCGCATGCTTGGCGGTAAAATCAAATTCTGTGCAGGTTTGGCGGGAAATTTAAATTCTGCGTAGGTTTTGGCGGGAAATTCAAATTATGCTCAGGTCTTACAGGTAAACAGATAGGTAGACAGGCAAACAGTCAGACAGGCAGAATGGTTTATGTCTTAATCTGATTTTAATAGTCGATTATAGTCGAATAACTAAGGTTATTACAGTGCTAACAACTGTGCGCAAAAATTTTAAAATAAAACCCAGAGAATAAGAATTAAATTAAATAAATCCAAGTAAAAGCTATTAGATCACTGCAATACTCTAATTAATAAGGATGGTGAGGGACAGTATAATTTTGAACTTATCTAGATTGGTTAAAAATCAGATGTATGTATAAGAGAAAACTTGTTTAAAAACATTTTGTCAGACAAATTCCTGTCTAGACCTGCGCATGTGAGTCATCGTCTGGGAATGTGCAAGGTTGCTAAAAATAAACCGGTTGTCTGAGGTTTCTGCGTAGGTCTGCGCGGAGTCTGTGCGGAGGTTTGGCGAAAAATTCAAATTCTGCGTAGGTTTTGGCGGTAAATTCAAATTCTGTCTAGGTTTTTTGGGCGGGAAATTCAAATTATAGTCAGTGGAAAAATCTGGGAGTGTACAAGGTTGCTAAAATGTATGGGGCCTTTACACCAGATGTAGTTAATGACCTCCATTATCAGTGTCTATAAATTTGGTAGACAGACAGGCAGGCAGACAGACAGATAGACAGACAGACAGACAGACAGACAGGCAGATAGACAGACAGACAGACAGACAGACAGACAGACAGACAGACAGACAGACAGACAGACAGACAGACAGGACAGGTAGGCAGACAGACAGATAGACAGGTAGGCAGACAGACAGACAGACAGACAGACAGGCAGACAGGCAGGCAGACAAACAGACAGATAGACAGGCAGGCAAGCAGGTAGGCGGACAGGCGAGCAGGCACGCAGGTAGGCAGGCAGACAGGCAGGCAGGCAGGCAGGCAGGTAGGCAGGCAGACAGACAGACAGGCAGACGGACAGGCAGGCATTCTTAACACCATTTATTGTACAGATTGTGAGCAGTAATAGAAATAGGTGTGAGAGAGATACCTGTACCAGTTAAGTATAAGTGTCCAAAATGTAAAGGGGAAACCGATCAAGAAGGACGAAAATGTATTGCTTATATTGCACGAACATATGAAAGAAAACAGTGGTGGTAAACATTATCCTCAATCATATTTCAGACAATTCTAGCAAATAACTGAACTCAGCTTGGTGGAAGCTATCGTCATGAATTTGATTCTTATATATACATCTAACAATTAATTTTGATATCTATCATTTGATAAGAAACTGTTGACGTGTGAACTAGTTTGAATCTGTCAGTCTCTCTAACTGTCTAACTGGCTGTCTACCTGTCTAGCTGTCTACCTGTCTACCTGTCTAGCTGTCTACCTGTCTACCTGTCTAGCTGTCTACCTGTCTAGCTGTCTACCTGTCTACCTGTCTAGCTGTCTACTGTCTAGCTGTCTACCCCGTCTAGCTGTCTACCTGTCTGCCTGTCTGTCTGTCTGTCTACCTGTCTGTCCTGCTGTCTGTCTTCTGTCTGTCTGTCTGTCTGTCTGTCTGTCTGTCTGTCTGCCTATCTGTCTGTCTGTCTGTCTGTCTGTCTATCTGTCTGTCTGTCTGTCTGTCTATCTGTCTGTCTGTCTGTCTGTCTGTCTGCCTACCTGTCTGTCTGTCTGCCTGTCTGTCTGTCTGTCTGTCTATCTATCTGTCTGTCTGCCTGTCCTGTCTGTCTGTCTGTCTGTCTATCTGTCTGTCTGCCTGCCTGTCTGTCTGTCTACCAAATTTATAGACACTGATAATGGAGGTCATTAACTACATCTGGTGTAAAGGCCCCATACATTTTAGCAACCTTGTACACTCCCAGATTTTTCCACTGACTATAATTTGAATTTCCCGCCCAAAAACCTAGACAGAATTTGAATTTACCGCCAAAACCTACGCAGAATTTGAATTTTTCGCCAAACCTCCGCACAGACTCCCGCGCAGACCTACGCAGAAACCTCAGACAACCGGTTTATTTTTAGCAACCTTGCACATTCCCAGACGATGACTCACATGCGCAGGTCTAGACAGGAATTTGTCTGACAAAATGTTTTTAAACAAGTTTTCTCTTATACATACATCTGATTTTTAACAATCTAGATAAGTTCAAAATTATACTGTCCCTCACCATCCTTATTAATTAGAGTATTGCAGTGATCTAATAGCTTTTACTTGGATTTATTTAATTTAATTCTTATTCTCTGGGTTTTATTTTAAAATTTTTGCGCACAGTTGTTTAGCACTGTAATAACCTTAGTTATTCGACTATAATCGACTATTAAAATCAGATTAAGACATAAACCATTCTGCTGTCTGACTGTTTGCCTGTCTACCTATCTGTTTACCTGTAAGACCTGAGCATAATTTGAATTTCCGCCAAAACCTACGCAGAATTTAAATTTCCCGCCAAACCTGCACAGAATTTGATTTTACCGCCAGCATGCGCAAACACCCTCGTGCAGACCCTCACGCTGATCTGTGCAGAAACCCCAGACAACACGCAGAATTTAAATTTCCCGCCAAAACCCTGATCATAATTTAAATTTACCGTCAAAACCTGAGTGTAATTTAAATTTACCGCCAAAACCTACGCAGAATTTTGAATTACCCGCCAAACCATCGCGCAGACTCCCGCGCAGACTCCGCGCTGACCTGTGCAGAACTCCAGACAACCGGTTTATTTTGCAACCTTGCACATTTCTCAAACAATGGCTTCGTTGTTTAATTGCGCAGCAGACAGGCAGGCAGGTTCTGACAAGTTTGGCATTTACAGACAATGACTCACATCCGGTTTATTTTAGCAACCTTGCACATTCCCTAGACGCTCACATCCACAAGTATTGACACGTATTTTCTATAGTCTGCGTCTCTTTCTAATTTTAGCTTTATTTACACAATTTTAAATGTGATTGTTTGTTAGTACAAAATGTTTTAAACAAGTTTGAGATTTTCTCTTATACATCTGATTTTTAACCAATCTAGATGTTTTTCTCCAGCAAAAATGAAGCTGTTCTCACCATTGAGTATAGCATCCTTATTATTGTAGTGATTGCAGTGATCTAATAGCTTTTTATTTGGTTTTATTTAATTCTTATTCTCTGGGTTTTATTTTAAAATTTTTGATTTAATCTTACATTTGCGCACAGTCTTTAGCATTGTAATAACCTAGTTATTCAACTCTAATCGACTATTAAAATCAGATTAAGACATAAACCATGAATACCGGATATAGGACAATTGTTTTATTAAGTAATTAATAACTGCCTGTATCATACGTTTAACAGCTTTGTTAACAGTAATATTTAATAAATACGTAATTTTTATACACACCGAACTGTAACCTGTAAATATCTACACCATAATAATATTTTTTAGGAACTTGGTTTTTTACTAATATATTGTCGTGATCTAATAGCTTTGACTTGGCTTTATTTAATTCTTATTCTCTGGGTTTTATTTTAAAATTTTGATATCTTACTTTTTGTCTGCAGTCTTTAGCATGTAATTGTAATAATGTTGAGTATTAGTCGTGCAGATTTTTCAAATGTATTATCTGCTAATATTTTCTTTAAGTATTTTTCCACCTCTTTACCGAATTAGCTTGCGGATGTCTTATACTACAAAAACCAACTTTTATGGCGTGCTGACAAAGTCATATGATAACATTTCCTACACTGCATACGATAAGTCAACGACCTTGCATAACAAGCAAGTCTGCACATGCATAACGTAAATAAATGTGTATCGGTGGACTACTTACGAATGATTTACAAATACCGTTGTAAGAAACCGAAATTCCAATGATAAAATTAAACCACCACTCTAATTAATAACTGCCTGTATCATACGTTTAACAGCTTTGTTAACAGTAATATTTAATAAATACGTAATTTTTATACACGCCTGTAACGTGTAAATCTCTACAGCATCATAATATCTCTTTAGGAACTTGCTTATTTCTAAAGCGAGGGTCGTAGCTGTAATCCAACAGCAAAAGTAAAATATATAAATATCGGCTCAATTTTCGAGACTGTGTATTTAATAAAGTACTGGAAAAAACATGTAATATTTACTTTGCTTACAAACAATGTTGCAGATTTCCAATGTCTCTAAGACCGCAACGTTATATACTGTCTACCGCTTAAACAGTCCTCCAGTGGGATCGAACACATTACCTATCTACTAAAAGATGCTTCCAATCGGCCTATTCGAGTTAAATATCCAGACATACATCTCGTCGAAAGCGTAATAAAACAAAAACCTAACAAGTTATTTAAAATGGTTTGGATTTTTATATTGCATCTTTTTAGCTGGAAATAATTCGATATATACTATTAGACCACAATTAATTTGGTTTATTTTTTAGCAACCTTGCACATTTTCTCAAACAGGTAGTTGAAATAGGGTAGAATTATCGTGCAGATTTCTCAAACAATGGCTTTCATTGTTCAATTTTTAACAGCTTTGCACATTTTAATCTCCAGACAACAATGACTTTATTGTCCAATTTCGTGCTGATCTTAAAATGCCACTCTTACCGCTAGACCACCCCCGCACAGAATTTGAATTTCCCGCCAAAAAGTGTCCCAGAACGCCCCTAGGTACACTACTGTTATGGATAAAAAAAGGTTACAACGTCTTCAAAATTCTTGTCTACGGTTCATTTATGGTATTCGTAAATACATGCCAATATCTCACACACTGACGGATGCTGGTTGCCTGAATATTCAGAATAGATTTACTCTTCACTCTGCGGTCACATTTCATAAAATTATTACGGAAAAATGTCCTAAATATTTGTGTAGAAAGATAACGTATAGATCGGATGTTCACAATGTAAATGTTCGCTCCAGGGGTCTGTTAACAACTCCAATGCACAATACTGAAAACCTTAAATCTTCTTTTAGATATCAAATCGGCAATATTTACAATTCAATACCATCTACATACAAGACATTAAATACCGATATATTTAAAAAACGCTACAAAAAACTATTATTTACTACGCAGTCATAGCATGGAATTTATACACTAGGTCTCTATATTACATTTACAATTCGGCTAATATTTGGATGCTTCGGATATGCATTGGTATGCACTGTACAGGTTCAATACATTTGCCCATAGAACGCTATTATTATTATTATTTCAATCTTTATATTTTTTTAGGTTAAGTGGAAGAGCAACATCTGTTGAACTTCGCCTTTTTTCTTATACTATATGAGAAAATAAAGTCATTTATTATTATTATTATTATTATTTCTGAAAAATAGTAACAATGTACGACAAAAGAGATATATTTATTGTACTATATTAATACATTATACCGAGTGTTTCACTTAAGGTGCAAATATAGAGAAATTGCATGGGAAATCGTATATATGCAGATTCCTGCTTGCCGCTCGAATTGATAGGATTTATAGTGATATCAATCGAAAGAGAAAAAAAAATGCCTGTAATTTGATGCTACTTTACTTGAATTTCTTGCTTGTTTCAGATAGAAATAGCTTAAAAACTGTAATAAATATTTTGCCACCTTGGGACGTGTCTCATGGTGGCCCAAAACTTTTGTCTCAAGGTAGCCCTTTGGATCAGTGCTTAAAATGACATTGCCATTTTGGTGCTAACTTTACAATATACTTAGAACTAATGAGGTTTGACAAGCAAGTATTAGCAAATAAGGGTAAATTAAAACATTTTGGAAAAAGTAGCTCCTACTAACATTTGAGCTAGTTTGAAGTCGGCACATGCAAACACTTCAGGGTTGTAAAAACCGGAAAGAGGTCACAAAACTTTTAATTTTCAATTTTTGGTTCCCACACTCTGTTAATCAACGTGTCACACCAAAATACAGTAGCGTTTAATGTATCGCCAAATTTAAAATTGTCGTATCTGTCTCAAAGTGCACTTTTCTCAACGTGGGACACCCGACCCTAATTAATTCTATTATAGATATTAACGATACCAGTTTGATTATGAGCATCTTAACGACATGAGTTTGATTGCCAAAAACAAGGCGTGAGCCGTGTTTTGTGAAAATCAAACCAGTCTCGTTAAGTGCTATAAGCGAACGTGTATTGTTCAATATTTTATGTTCATTAATAAATTCTGGTTTAATTTATTATTTGTTTTGTAAAAAAAGTCCGGTAACATGTAACACGGCGTTTTACCTAGTCCTACACTCTGCTGTACTGTTACTTTATATTGCCCTTGGTCGCTAGCTTATTCAGTCGGAGAGGTATAAGACTATTAATATCGTCAGAGGGGCTAAGGGCAAGCTAATATTGTCTTGGGGCAGCTTGTTGTCATCTGAAACTAACACCTACAAACACTACGACCATGAAAACCCAACAGTTTACATAAAAAACATATAATCTGCAAGAAAAACACAAATACAAGAAAATACATAGAAAACAATACACACTACAAAGGCTGTACGCTACAGGTATGCAAAACAACTTAAATAGGCCGCTAGAGTTCAATTAGCAACGCAAAGTTCAATGTCACTAACGCAAAATGGAATTGAACACCGTGAACCTCTCTATCTTAAACTGCGCTTGCAAGTCGCACGGCCTGGCCCATTCAATTTAAACAACATGTTGAGGCAACAGATGACGCAATAATTTCGCTTCAGCTGCTTACAGGTAAATTCCCGTTGTCTTTGATACGCCACCATGCATTGGAGCAATTGCCGAGGATGTTGCAATCGCCTCTTATTTCGTAGCAAAGTTTCTAATAAGAACTAACCTTGCTTTTGGTTACCCGAAGTGTCTTGTATCAGGGCACGAACAGCGCTTCTATGGTCGCAGATCACAGCTTTCTTCTGTGGGAAGATGCAGCAATCCTATGGCGGGGTCCTGCAAGTGGTAGGATGCTCTTACAGTCGTATTTCGACAATCTGGAACCTTCGTGTGCCGGCGACGATTGCTGCAGGCCAAAACTTCACAATTTGAGCAATTCGCGAGTCGCCTATCTGTTCGCGACCCTGGCTTGGAGGCCGCTACGCACTTTGTTAAGTCATTTTGCTGTTGTAGATGCTTAATTGCATTGTACGCCTTTAGGGCAACTTGTTGCTATGTTAAAACCATTTTCAATTTTTGCGCACAAGTACAATCTCATCTTCCGCACATTTGATTCAGGTCATTTTGGTATTTTAAGTAGCCACCTAGGCTTTAGGGCAGCGTGCCCGTATGCTAAACCCTTTTAGTTACTTATTTGGCTTCATCGCCTAATTCTATAATAATGATTTTGCACATATTTGGCCCCAAACGCAGTATTTCTCGTCAGTTGGAGCACCCCTTTACTGCTACTTTGGCAGCCGGGTGTTATCGTTCGCAAGAATTCCGAAACTTTTTAGAAATCACTCCGTTGAGGCGCTTCGCCATTGGCTGTCTTTGATACCGGAATTAATTTGTTTTATGGAGCGCATCGCCATTGGCTGCCGAGAGTCACGTGGCAACGCCGTTTGGCTCACGCCACTTTAAGCGTCCTAACGCTTTTTGCTTGAAGAGTTGAAGTCAGGCCGTTGATCGAAGAAGTCGCAGAGTGTGCCGTTTCGCGGCGTTCCCGCTATTTGCGGGGACGCCAGCCTGTTTTTCCCGTCTCGTGCTGTTTCAGCGAATGTTGTCGAATATGCCATCCTTTAAGAGGTCGCGTGCGGTTGTGTGAGTGGCACGTCTTTACGCCAAGGCGTAGGTGTGTGAAGGGCTTCTTGGGGCCAGTTCTGCGTTGGTGAGAAAGGGGGCTTTCCCTTTGCAACTCGCTGTTTCGAGGATCTTTCTAGGCAGGACGAAGTAGGCCTCTTTGCCGCTGTAGTGTGCTCTCAGGAGAGCGTCCTAACGCCGCCATCTTGGCGGATTCCAGCCCGTTTACCCCTAATGCCGTGTTTTGGTGATTGAGCTGCCACAGACTGCCGCCTGCTACCAACTGACTGCACGCCACTCTCATGGACCGTCTGCGGACTAAGGTATTTGTAATTGCAACCATTTAAACATAGTAACTGTCACTTGTGCGAGCGTTGGTGCTTTGTGCTCAACTTTATGTGGGCGGATGCATGCCCCTTGCTTGCTTGTCGCGGCTTTTAATGCCGGTTTGAAGCCAGCATGCTGCAAGACGCTACTTTGGTAGCCTGCTAGTAAGTTCATGTGCGCGAGTTTCGCGTTTCATCGCCTAAATAGCTAAAGAACTCTGCGCCTATGATTTCGTGTTACGTTTGTGCGAACTTTTAATTCAGTAATTTCACGTGCGCGAGCTTCGCTATATTGTACCGGTTAATACCTAAATAGAATCAACGCCTCGCCGTGCTGAGCCTGGCGCGCCCTAACCTGTTCGAGCTCTTTGTTTATGTTTGCGAGGGCTTTGTGCTTTGCTTCCTAGGTGTTAACCGCAGGTCGGCGTCTGTTATCGCGCACTAACGCGCCCCTTTTTCCGGAGCGCGTATTTCTAAACTGTACTCTAATATGTAAAGGGTCGAGCCAACTGCGGCCGGCCACCCATAGCGTGTTGTTCATTAGCATAGCGCGTCCATCAGCTGGTGCTTAATGTAAGCAGTAACATAAGCTTGGCGGCACGATTTGCTGCCCAGATGTAATTAGCGATCAATAGACGCATATTTAGTTAAGGGACGTATTATTCCTATTCGACCTGTGCATGCTTTGTTTCAGATAGCGCCTTTTACAGTGTAAAGATTGGTGTACGGCGAGACGTGAGAGATCAGAGCGTGCAGGTAGGTCCAGTGATTGCGCAGTCTCGGCCAAAGAGTCCCAATATTACCATTCCAGTACGAAATTGTTATTTGAGCTTGCAGCTCATGAGAATTCTTATCGACGGAGTGTCTTGAATGCTTCGCTCCCGTTTAACCGCCCAGGCCCGGTTATTCGAGTTAAGACAGGCTTGGTGGCGCCCTCATAATTTTGACGTACCATATATATATGCCTCAACACGCTTGCCCAGAACGTATCGTGTGACTCACGCCCGACTCCCTGAGCGTTCCAGCCGTGGCCCTTTAGCCTGTTTCTATCAAATCTCAGGGCAAGTGTGTCAGTTTTCCAGGACTGATTCCGTGGTGCGATGCTCACCTTGGGTGGGTGTCGTAAAGTTGTTTTAATACCGTAACAACTTCTTAAGCACTTGGGTGCGACTGGGTTGAAGTCGTTCTTCATAACTGCAATGTTGCGATCTTTTTATCACTCGGCATTCCGAATTAGCTGTTGTCGCGCATTCACTCACGTTTGCACTCGCGTTAAGGCACTTATAGCGCGTGGCTGCTTAACACACCACAACTACTAATACTAGGACATAAAGTATACGGTTAGGCTTATTGCTAGCAATGTATGTAAGAAAAAGGTATAAAATATATGAATACAGGTGGTACGAATTGCCCCGTTTCAAACACCATCTATAACCGCACTGTGTGCGGCAATAGCCATTACCGCACTGAGCGCGGTAATAAAGCTCTTAACTATACTCTGATTGATTTGGTAAGTAGTCTATAACAACACCCATGCAGATAAAATATTTTTATGGAACTAGATTACTAGTATACTCCGAACTCAATCAGAAAAGTCTTCCTCTTATTATAGGCCAGTGGTCTGTTTTAACCACAAAGTGGTTCTATGAGCCGTCTTTGCCCTTAGGCAGAGTAGGTGGCTGGCCTTGTCCGTCGAAAGTGAGGAAGAGTTCCCTTGTTTAGAGGTTAACGACTACCACAATCTAGGCGTGGTAGCCGAGGAGCGTACGATTTTTTAACTCTGGAGTCGCCGAGATTCGAACCCGGGCTGGCCGCCTGAGAGGCGATAATTTGCCGGCTGGGCCATGCGCTCATAATGCAATCGTTAAAACTATAATGAAACATGAAATGAGACTGACGTTATAAAAATCAGAAAATGGTAGACATATGTTTAAAATAAACTTTTCGATCATTAGTTACTGCTGTACTGTATTTATTTGCTACTATTTTACTTTTCTAAAAATTGTTCCAGCGATTGCAATTTGTAGATGGACGTACAGCCCTCGCCAGCTCGACCTTTTCGGCAATTTTGTTTCGTGAGTTGAATTAACGAAATGGTTCTTGTGAACTATTGAACATATGGGCCGGTCGCGGTACAGCGACAACATCAGTCCAGTTAAAACTAAAACACTTTGATAAATGTAACCGCAGCAAAGGTGTAACGGTTTTGATTTGAAATGAAGTAGATTCTCTTATTTTGTAGTTTGATTTGAAACGTAGTTTATACTATTTAGCGATCTAGGCAGCCTTTGTTTGGTTGTTATTAAATCAATTGTAATAACTTGCTTCGTTTGTCAGTTTAGTTTCTGATTAACCGATTTCATCGGGCTTTAGGCGACGAATAAAGGAAATTTTAGTGCTTCGAATTCGTTTGTAGTGATTTGAATCTTCGATGCTATCTTTCGGTTGGACCAGATAAAAGAATGTTGCAATTACATCATATTTCGGCCTATATTTGTTTCCCTTTTAAATTTATCTACATCAAAATTGTGACCTGATTTTTGTCTGCTGCGTTGATCATGAATTCGATGTTTTCGTCATCGAGGATCTAATATCCACTCCTTGTGGGCCGTATTTTCGAGTTGAAACTGTGAGAAGTTGTGTTTGGTGGCAAAACGGACTGATCGAGTCATTCATATTGTGTTTTAGCCCTATGCTGCTCATTAAGTGAGATACTTTTGTATGTATTTGGTCCATGCTACATTGCATTATAACTCCATCGTGGAATCCTAGTTTAAATTAGAATTTTGTGTTTAATCCTCTGCGAAACTAATTTTTAAAATTCAAAACTTTACACTGGGAAAATTCTGCCATGTGTCATCATTTGATGAACCGTGCACAATTTCATTCAGTTGTCAGTTAAACATTTTGCTTTTAAATATGGTAATTAAATTTTCATATAGCTTTGCTTGTTTCACGCATAAGTGTCAAACTTAAAGTAACTCGGCCACTCTTGAACTAATTTTCACACATCTGTTTTAGGTTACTACATTTAATATTTTATGAGCACGTGTTTGGTTTATTTTGTTTGATAGCTTGAATGTTATAAACTTTGTTATATAAATATGCACTTAGTGCCCTAAAAAATCTAAAACAGAGCAGAGTTATTGGTAACAGAACGTTTGAATCCTGTAAAGTTAAACATTTGTTTAATAAGTAACTTGATCTGATGTATTTATTTAACCCTTCTAAATTATGATAAACTTGGCGAATTCTGAACCATTCTATATCTTGTCGATAAATTGTATCAACTTTAATTATATATTTTCACATTTGTGGAATTTATTGTGTGTCTGATATTTGAGACTTATTTGTAAATTTTATTTTGGAATTACAAATTTATTATTTCTTTATTTGTTAAGTATTTTACCTCTAATTAATATCAGAGTTGTGAAAGCCGTCCACCGGTAAGTTGTTGTTCATTTTGTGTGCACCACTATTCTGGAGCAAATTAATGTAGAACCAAAGAGTATATAATTTATGATACATAAATTATGTACTCTTTGGTGTAACTGTTAGTGCGATCAACCTTGTTCCCGGTGTCCTTATCATTTCAACCTTGCTTAACTCAATAAATGCGTTGGCTGGATCGTATCCAGCCCCTTAACTTAGTCGAGCACTTTCTTTGTAACTTCAACTTCAATAGGTCCCGGGTGGTGTAGCTTGAACAAGCGTCCACGTTCGATCAGCAGAGTTAAGCAACGCTGTCTCTGGTCAGAACTTGGATGGGAGTTCCACGGCTGCATCTCTCGGCGCCTCGTGGTACGGCTATCACGCAAAAAAGTTGGTCCCGGCGGTCATACAACATCATGACAGTCGTTAGTGGGGTTGGAAGTCCTCATAAATGCACAGCGACGCCTATAATTGGCCTAACGGCTGTTGGCTGAGTGCGAAATAAATAAATAAATAAATAAATAAACACAGTAAGTTGAAACTAGCAACATAACTTCTGACTATTTCACAGCTAAGGCTAACGAAGAGTGCGCTCTACCACCGATGTGGATTAAAATCACCACCGATTTTATTTACGACAGAATTTTAAAATTTGTAACTAATATGATATGTCACCGAACTAAAATATCGCCGAATTGGTGTACCAACCGACATGAACGATCACAAATGTGGACTACCACCGCACATTGCAACACATCTTACTTGAAATTCCTTCCGACATTAGTAATTTGGCAGCAACTACAGTACCTTTATGAAGTAATTGGTGTTACTAGCTGTTGAAAGACTTCATATTTCGTCAGTAAATTGTTTATCCTGTAATAAACTGTCCATATATTTTTTACTAAAATTCTGTAAGTATTAAATCGTTACGTGTTATATAGCACAGGTGGCTATGTTTAATTTCATACTATCCCATAAAATAACGGAAGATATTGTGGTTTCATTTGCGAATTTGTTGTATATACACCGTGTTTAACTTCTCACCTTCACACCCTGTATGTCCCTTATTTATTTTCTGATCAATTTAAAATTTTGGTCGACTATACTACCCTTTAAAGCAATTATTTTCATAATTTTTATAGCATATTACTGGACGAGTGAAGAAACTAAGATTTTCAATCGCACGAAAAACAAACAAGTGAGTGATTTACTTTCTCACGTTTGCTGTATAGCGTTTTGTTCAATCCTGCCACTGAATATTTGAATAAATATTAAAATTTTATAATTTCCGTGGTTTTATCAAAAAACAGATTTTGGTTCGAAATAAAATTTGTTCGTGTTATACGTTTGGCAGTACTGAAGTGTTTGTCAGTCTATGTCGAACTCGAGGTTGGTAGGTTAGGTTTTGTTTGTTATTTGACATAGACTGACTCAAATCTAACCCAAAAACCTCGAATTTGACATATTTTGGGAGTGGGGAAAATGAGTAAGCAATAGTTATTTACATATCAAGTCATGAAAGTCATCTTTTACTGGACAAGGAAGCATATTGTACGAGGCTGTAAGGCCGAGTACTTTTAAGCTCCTGAGGCCAGTCATAGTATATTACATACCGAGGTGGGAAGTGGTATGTATACTATTTTACTCACAATCGGTTTTTGTCATTATTTATTTAATTAGGTAAGTTTCAAATAATACGAATTTTCATCGCAGTTTAATAAGTCACTTTAACAAAAAAAAATGCGACGCTCTTGCTAGGTAGTAGGTAACATGGCAAGTTCATTGAAAGTGACGTTTAGCTAGCCAGGAAAATCTTTCCCGGCTAGCTGGGTAAGTAAAGTAAACAATGACTCGCTTTCCTACTGTTTTGAAGGTTAGAAACCTACCTATTATTAACCGATTGTGAGTAAAATAACTTTCATAACTTGGTGTGTATACAATTTTACCTGAAATCGTAAATAAAGTCAAACTAAAGCATAAAACCGGTTAATAATCTTGAGCTTTTGAAAACGTCATTTTGATAATCGTTTGAAAAACTAGTGATCAGGTCTGCTAAAGAACATTAGGTTTCTAGAGAGTTAACCATTACACGACTATAACAGTAATAGCAGTCAGGTAAAAATATTACTGTACTAGTGGTGTAATGGTTAACTTTCCAGACTTAAAATAGCCTTGAAAGTTTGACTTTCTTGACGTTTTCAGGTAAAAAGTTTTTACCTCATTGCTTTCGCCTACGTTGTCATGGGAAACAATGTGAGTGAGCAACACAAACGCTTTCTCTTTCTGTATCCAAGTTCGAAACAACATGTTGCAACAGTAGGATTGAACAAAATACATTAATAATTTTATTGTTGGTGGCACTGTCAATCTATGTCAAATGCGAGGTTAGCAGGTTAGGTTTTTTTTTGTTATTTGACACAGACCGACTTAAAACCTAACCTGCTAACCTCGATTTTGACACAGACTGACATTGCTAGCAACATTGACTTATAAATTGTAAGCCACAAGTGAGTTGTGATTTATAAAACACATGTGACTTATGACCTATATACTTAAACTGAAATCGGCATAATTATAGCGTCATACTAAGGAGATGTTGAATAATAGATATTAATTCGTTTAATTGCAGCAGAACTCGGCTCACCGACTCGTTCTGGCAATAAAACTTGTTTCGTACAATATTTTATCTTCATCAATAACTTCTGGTTTAATTTATTCGTTGTTTTGTAAAAGAGTGCGTAAACTCTGTTTTCTCAAACATATCCAATCTTTTTCAAATTTTGAATACTACCGGGTGGCATATTTTGAAACACAGGACGCTAGGAGCATGGGACCATATGCTGCAGCGTGATTGGTGCGCTGAAACATCAGCGGGAGGTGCTACCTTGGCGCTTTTTTACGATTTGAAAATTGCGATAATTGTTGCACTGTCACTAAAGTTATCGAATAAGGAAAATAAAAAAATGCTGTTTAGAATTTTTGAGAGGACAAATATGCAGGTCTGGGGTATAACGTAGACGTTAGTTAGTTTGTTTGTATCAAAGCAATAAGTATACACAAAACATTATTTTGGCATTTTTACTTGGGGCACATTGGTTGTTGGAAATATTAATCAACGTACCTACAATAATCTAAATCATATTTTTTCGGTGCTTCTCTGTTATACATACAGCCTGTTTGTAGATCGCTATCAGCCCGTAACTTCGTTAATAATAGAGATATCGAAAAACACTTTAATTTTTAAAGTAAAGAGCCTACAAATTGTCGGAAACCAATTTAAACCATGGCCTCCTATTTTTACGTAGTGATACACGACTTTGGTTTTTTAAATGAAAAATGTTTAAAATGAGCGCTAAAAGTGCTTTATTATAGTATGCTTAAACTAAAATTTTGAAACTCATTATTTTGTAAAAACAAATCAAAATATGTAGGTTACCTAAAATAGGCCATGACTTACGAAAAATCACTTACGATTAAGTAAGAAATGCAAAACAAATTCCACATGGCTCTAAAAGTTTCTCCTTACCGAATTATCGCACCAAACGTAGAAAAATAATTGAAAACCATGTTCTTTTAGAATAAAGTTACATACTGTTTGAGGCTTTCGCGGTTACTAGAATTATTCTCCTTAGCATAGAATTTCGGCTTAGACCGCGTAGTATTTGTATATGAACACCCAGAATTTTCTGGCCAAGTCAGTGCGACTTTCACTCTGATGATGCAAGCTGCAAGGTCTTGCGAAACGTTAGTGAATATGGATCCACAGACAGCAAAACGGCCAAATCTGCCTAAGTATCCTCGTTCTCAAGATACTCAAACAACACGAGCCACCAAAGAGCATGGCCATCGCGCGGGTTTTTGCTCGACTTCACAAGGTGCAAGGCACATTAAGCCAGAAAATGCTGGGTGTTCATATACAAATACTACGCGGTCTAAGCCGAAATTCTGTGCTAAGGAGAATAATAAAATTATAATTTTCTTAAATTGTTTTACGTATTTTTGACATTTTAAAAGCTACTTTTAAACGAAATAGCGAATATAGTACACCGTTGAAAGGCTCTTTTATTGTAGTTTTCAACTTTTTAATGACACTCATATTGTTCTATTTAGAAAACCTAGTTTTCAATATTGTTTTAGTACCTTTGGTGCGCTAGGTCGTTTTCATAAGTCATGGCCTACTTTAGGTAATTCTTTTTTTAAATAAGGCGTTTCAAAATTTTAATTTAAGCATGCTATCATAAAGCATTTTTCGCGCTGATTTCAAATATCTAAAAGTATACGGGGTTAGTTGAAGTATGAGCCTCAAACAATTTTAAATAAGCATCGGCGTGGTCGCTGTTAGTAACATTTATACCTTATACGTAAATATAACGTTTTCGATCGGCTTCTTCTATTTCATATTGATATCCGCCTGTTCGCGTAAAACGTCCTCCGAATTCATTATTTCACGATTGTATTGAAAGGCTGAAAGCGTTTTAAAATGAAAACTACTAAACACGAGAAATGAACCATAAACATACACAGCATCCACCACCGCTAGCTGATCTGGTTTGCGTGCCGGCATGCAGGCATGTGTCATGTCCTTCTAACGTTTCGGTCGCTCACAGGCAACGAATCAGGTTGCAGTATATGGTCCTATGCTCCTAGCGTCCTGTGTTTCAAAATATGCTACCGGGTGTCTTAAAAAGAATTACATCTAGTAGGTTTGAATTTTGCTTGCATGTAAATTTTTATGTGTCCTAGATTGTTATTGGTATTGCATTATGGCAATTTCAAAGCATACTAGATGTATGTTCTCTGAATGTCATTTCTTTGGCAGTGCTCTATTATGATATGTTTTATCGGACTTGATAAGTTTTATACTGTGTATATCACACCCTAGACAGTGGAAAAAGTCCGATAAAACATATCATACTAGATGTAATTTATTTTAAGACACCCAGTAGTACTTAAAAACGTTTCCAGCAACATTCCTTAAACACTTTTGCCATATTCTTAATAATTATAGTACCTTACATGAAACCGAAAAAGCTATTGCTAAGTTACAATGAGCACTGAATTGAAATTATGGGCAAAATAAGCTTCAGGGCAAGCAGGAACGATCTCCTAATTATGAAAACGCAATTCTATTTTGGATCATCCATCATACGTATGTTAAACTCAATCGGGGAACATGCCGTATAAGTTCAAGAAAATATTACCTTGCATAGTGTAGCAGTACATATCGTAGCTTCTACAGGAATATCGTTCAATATTAATTAATCCTAATAGATAGGCAACTTTAAGCGCAAGACCAGTAGGAGGGGTTGCCTACCCTTTTTGAAATTTAATTTAGAAGGCCCATGGTTACGTTAATACAAGAACAAAAAAATAACAAAAATTATTACTTCCTGTTTAATTGAGAAAGCAAAAGGGCGCTTCTCTATGCAGAAGCGAAGCAAATTGAAAATCCTAGCTTAGAAAGGATACAAGCAGACAATAGTAAGCCTTTATTTAACTCATACAGCATAGTATTAAAACATAATAATTTTTCAGGCAGATAGGATAAATTCCACAAACATTTTCTTTCTGAAAAGGGCAGTTATTATATAACTGGTAGGTAGACGGCAAACTAATATATACAAATCGTAATAGAGGGTTTTCCTTGATTCAGCTCTTAGTGTCACCTCTTTGACCACCAGCTCTTAGGGCTTCCTCTTTGACTACCAGCTCGTCGGTCTTTTTCATTTGACGCCAGTTCTGGTCAGTTGTATATTCGCCATGGAGAACTGTGTCGATAAGTTACGAGCGATAAGGAAAAGAGAGGACGCAATTAGAAATCTATAACCAGTTAGGAGATCACTCACCAGTCAAGGGCAACTTCTTTGGTTCGATGAGGAGTTCTTCATAGTTAATGTTGGCAGATGGAGAGGTCCAGGTTCAAGGGTTCTCTGCATTAACCGTATGTTAGTCCTGAAAGGGTTTAATATCGTTAGTTAGACTTAAACCCGCGTCATAGCTTAAATATAATTAAATTAGGGCGTAAGCCTTAAGAATATTCAATAACAGATTAGTTTCAAGTAAAAACAATAGTTACTTACCAGGTGATGTGGCCTGAAGGGAGATTAAATCGCTCTGTGACTGTCAAGTTGGTTTTTGGGTCACTTGTCAAATAATAAGTTTTTTTTTTCATAAAGGACCTTTCTTATACTACATGGAATGATACCAATTAAACTAAATACCGATCATTAATCGTAATTAAGACCTAGGAAAGAGAAATACGAGGGTATAGAAAGCTCTTTATATTTTCAACTTACGAACCGGAGGTTATTAATTAAATAGGTATAAGAAATCTCCTAGATACTGATAGATTCATTAATCCTAACGTTTTATTAGAACAAATTCTAACTTGTCAGAGAAGAATAAAACTTGCTAAATAATTACATAATGTGTATTAAAATTAGAAAGGTATAAGCCTCTAATGCATAACCATTGATTTGTGGACTGTTAGAAAGAATACGTAACCTTTGTAAACTTATTGAATTTAAAACTTTTTAAATAAAGTTATGGCGCCCATTTCTTCTGATTAATGAACTTTTACCTTTATATGAAAGTGAAACGAACTAAAAATCCCACAATTGTTAAACCCTGATAAGAAACCGTATCTTGAGCTAGTCGGTGAAGTGTAAGCCTTCAAAGGTAAGTAAGGATGAGGGGTACAATAGTCAAATGGACTCTTTGTAATAGTATCATTTTAAGCAATCTTAACTATTGTAGCACAATTTTCTATACCTTTCTTACTAACAAATTTAAACTTAAGATGCAAATGTTACAGAACTGCCGTTTAAGATTTTTTTTTAATATTAGTTACCAGGAACATGTTACTCCGTATTATAATCAAAGAAAATTATTGAAAATGCATAATATCTTTTGTGTTCAGTATGTTATATTTATCTATAATTGAGTTACAAATAGCGAAACAGTATATTTGTGCACTATATTACGTAAAAGATCGGATATAGACAGCATACATTTCAGATTTAAATGTAAATATAACATACGCGAGCGTACAACTACTAAATTGGAGTGTTCATTCATATATACTGCACCACATTTTAAACACTGGTAATTTTCAAACTGTTAAAAGTAATTTAAAAAAATATTTCCTTCAATCTGTTGATATAACTTAAACTGTTCTGTTTGGAAGAATTTTTCAGTCTTGGCTGAACCCATACTTTTTGTGTATGCTTTTTGTAATGCACAATAAATTTTGCATTATTGTTATTTAAAGGTTTGTTCCATTTCTACTGAAATATGTTGTAGAATGGTTCAAAAGTCATAGTAACTATAGTGAGTTCTGTTTTTTTATTTTTAATCGCGCATCTGAAATACCAAAACCGCTTTCAATGAAGTGTTTTAAATACTATCAAATTTCCATTACAGGATGTTCAAGTCAATTGAGTCATTATATCCATGTCAATTTTCCGCTAGACACGTATCTTTTTACTTCATTATTTGATAAAATCAATTTGGCGCATTAGAAATTTGATAGCCACATAGTCGTTTCCCCTGGGAAACTTCCAACTATTAAAATTAAGGTCCTTCTTCCTGATCTAGAAGGCGTGTAATCGGGTTACTTAATTTGGGTATATATATTTGTACATACGTATCTCTTATCAAAAATACCGGATCTATGTAGGAAAAGTTACTGGATTTTAGTTATCGTCAGATTCCCTAGTGAAAATAGTCGATAGGTGGCGTTTTTATTAAACATAAAATGTTTCAGTCTACAAAATATAACTAAAATCTTGTGTTTTTTGACATAATTTTAAAACCTCGTTATTTGTTACTAATCCACCCACGAAATGCGAAGTAGTCGTCTATAAGAGTTCACATTTGACAGGCTTAACATATTGCTATGATATTTGGTGCTTTAAAAAATCATCTATTGTTTATATCGGTTGATAACAAAATCAATCTAATTGTGTTATCTTTTAAAATCTCCCATATCTCGAGCGACATAAATCTGCCGTTATATTCCCTTGCTAATTATTTATTATTAGTTACATATAAAAAATTCTTAGCGGAGTAATCTGAATTTTATACCGTACCCATAAAAAAGCAAGCACTGAACCAAAATGTTGCTATAAACCCAGGGCTACACTTGCCTTACCTGTGATTAATTAGCTTATCTCTTAAAGTACGATGCTTAACGGCTTTGAATACCCCAAACGGATATTATTTTATTTGAGAAATACTGTTTTCTATTAAACTTGCATGTGACTCAAAAGTTGAAACGGATTCCTTATTTATCAGGGTCATTAAAATGTATACAAATTGTTAGGTTTACATAACCTGGACCACAATTTACGTTTCAAAACGCGGGTTGCTAGAGATTTAAAAGATCAAAGAAAATAGTTATTTATGTACCTAGAGCGAAAAATGATGCATTAGGCGTGAGTTTGAAAGTTTCGGGCCGAGCGAAGCGAGGTCCGAAAAAACTCGAACGAACGCCTAATGCATTTTTCGCTCGTGTTGCATACAAAATTTTTCCTACAACTGTCAAATTTTCGAAAATAGGTTTAAACTGGTGTTTTTTGCCATTTCTAAAATTTCCAGCGACGTGCAAAGTTTTACATCAGAATTGGATATTTTATCGCCCATTTCTTATTTTTCTTGACACTTAAACATCGACAATACACAAAACAAAGCACAAGTAACTTTAAATCGCGAAAAAAGGTTTAAATCAAATTCACAGTGACAGCTATCAACTTTGACATTTTCAAATAGCTGACCACTAGCCGACTTAGGTATATAATCATGAAAGCTTATATAAAATTTATGTATGTTGCTATGTATTACGATTCACGATTATATACTTACGTATGACGGCTGCCGCGATGAACTGATTCAAAACAATCAATTTTTGACGTACGTCAACAAGGCGGAAAGCTTGATTTTAGAAGCAGTCGTAGGAAAATTGTTTTTCTTACTTTGGTGGAAATTTATGTATTAAACCATCTTTTACATGAGTGGACTGGCACTTTACAACTCCGCAGGCTAGGCAACATGCAAAAAGGCAGTGTAATAAAGCGAAAATCCTATCGTCCTGGCCTGTATTCTTTTATGGTGTCGCTAGTGCAACGACGCCAAGCTGGTGCTCCCTTAACTTCCGAAAGATGGCTGCCACTGATTCAATAGGTGATGCAGTGCTGTTACTCACACTTAAAGTGTTCTATATAGTGCACGTACTTTGAGTTTATTAGGAAGGTTTTATACACTTGGTTATTAAGGTGAGTTCAAGTATAATAGTGAATTTCACTGGCATAAATAAAACTAAACACTTTTAAGAACATATTTTTAATATTGACGCTTTGCATCTCGTACACAATTTTACAGTTTACAACACATGTTTACACAACATTAATTTATAAGTGCTAATATCACAGTAACTAATTTAGAAGTGAACATTTTTACATGCCATTTTCAAATTAATTACCAAAGTTTGACAGTAAAATTAGAAGTGACCAAAAAGTGTCGCTCTAAGACCGAAAAAATTCTTATATACCCCCTGGAGGGTTCACCACCCTAACATATACATCAATTATTTTAAACAATAGCCCAATTGGCTTTAATTGCGTCAGGCCGTATTTGATTGGCTAGCACATCATCATGAGATCGTTCGTCCGTTACTAAACAAATGCTAAATTGGCGCGAGTATCTGCTAAAAAACCGTGTGGGACGCTATAAAGGGCGGGAGTATATCATAATAGCCCGCGAAATTAAAATATTGTCTCTCCATCTCCATTTGGGGACGTCCTCTGGTCCCAAGTATGGTCTCCATTATTGGACTGTCATGTTACATCTATTGTCTTGCTGGCTGTGTGGTGTGCAAAGCTCCATTTAAGTTTTGTCACTTTTGCCGCTACACCCTCAACTTTGCTTCGTGCTCTTATCCAGCTGTTCTCTCTTTTGCCCTTAAATTTTATTGCCAACATCACCCTTTCCGTGGCTCGTTGTGTTTTTCTATGTAGGCCTTTGTGAATGTCCATGTTTGACAGTCGTATGTTAGGATTGTTAGATTACATTGGTTGAAAATCCGGATTCTTAAGTATTGAGGTATTGGTTGGCTTTTGAGGATCCATGACAATCTTGTTCTTCTGGCAATTTCAGCAGTCTGGTTTTCCTTATTTAGTTTGATAAGTTGACCTAAGTATACATGTTCCTCTACTGTTTCCAGAATGTATCCATTCATATTTACATTTCTCAGGTCTTCAGTGTTTGCCATTATTTTGGTTTTCTGCATATTCATTTTTAAGTCAATATTTTCGGATGCGGCAGTCAGTTGGTTAGATAAGGCCTGAATTCCCTCGAATGTGTCGGGGATTTAGTTTTTTGCCATGTATGTTAATACCATATTCCGACCAATCTAGTGTTTTAAAGATATTTTACATTGCTAACTTAAACAATTTCGGGGATATCATGCCTTCCTGTCTAACTCTTCTTTTAATTGGGACGTGGTTGCTGTTCTTTTCCATACATGACTACATTTTATAATTCCTGACTTTCAACATGGTTACTGCGCTTTCAGGCTATGCTCATAACCAGCTCTGGCCTGCTGTGGTGAGTTTAAATGCCCTTGAATAATTTCCACCTCCACTCGAGCTTGTTGCAAACTGTGTCAATATATATTACTGTCTGGGAAATGTGCTACTTGGCTCCTTCAGGTCTTTTGACCCCACCAGTGCTTGTAATATGTGCTGTAACACCTACAGGTTGCTTCGCTAATGTGCTGTGATCACGAGGGATTGAAGAAACCACATCTCGGACCGAATCGTCTGCCGATCACATATGCTCGCACTTTGAAACTGCACACCCTGCTCCACATTGTACTACTCTACCATATTTACTCATATAAATTTGTCTAATTCGAATGCTCGCTATTCTCTAGGATTCATTTTAGACTACAGTTCAGTGCTGCATGTAAAAGATAATTTATGAAGTAAACGTTTGGACTTGGTACGAAATATGAAATTGTTGTATTAATTTTTTACTATAAATTTAATTTAACTTTAAAAGCCTTGTCACATTGAGTCTTCTACTAGTTATGTTGTAATTTATTATTTATTCTTATAAATTTGCAAAATATTTCTTTCACATCATGAACAGAATTGCCTGAAGGCTGATCAGGTTTCCGTTGCTTTGTGCTGGTTCTATCCCTAATTTTGAGCAGATAAATGAGACTGCATTTATGTTTTAAGCCAATGTAGTCAATGACACTTAAAGGGACGACAGTAAACTACCCTGGAGGACGCAGCCTCACGTCCCAATGATATTATGGCTTAGTAGCAGGGTAGCGACGTAGTGAATGAATCAGACATTAGATGCAGATTGATTTTATTATAAAAATAAATGGTCTATTTATACAAAACAAAATAGCATAGCTAAGTCACAAAACAAAGTTCAATTATTGTGTAGATTACTAGAGCGCGTTTAATGGTACGAAATAGCAATTCAGCACTGTAAGCTGATTGTATATCTGTGTGCGTTTGCAAGCCAGAGCGGTGAACTTAGGTTTAGTAGGTCGCTTACGGCGTGAAATGCCAAGTTGCAGGTTTGCTCCGGTCTTTAAACTCGATGCTTGCGAAACAAGATTGGTTTTTAATATTTCGTAAATGTGAACTGAAATTTGCCTGTTTAATTCAAGATTAAACAGATCTAAATTAAATATAATAAACTGGCGAAATTATGAATCAAAACTGGAGATTAAAACTGCTTGTTTATGAAATCAGAATTACATTTAGAACTTCTGACTGGATTTCGTAAATTTTGTTATTAAAATTTATTAGGGATGTCGTACCCGGTCTAAAATCAAACCCGGGTACCCGAAAACAGTACCCGGGTACCCTCGGGTACCCGAAATATATAATTTCTTTATTTACGCCGCGAGTTTTAAACTGAACTACATTGAAATAGTACCTACTTCCCAATTCAAACTGCAAGTCGTCTGTTATTTGTAAATATTTTCACACTTCCAAGTGCTATCAAATTCAAGTACCTGACTTTTTATTCGAAATTCCTAGCAGCATTAAAATCACACAGAGGATGTTTATGTTACTTCATCCCATACTGACGCGATTTAATGGTACACACTACTGACGGGTTGAATATTTCCGTGAAACGGATTTATTATATGAAACAAGAAACATTATGTGGTATGGGATGGGGTAATTCTGGTTATTACTGCATGGTTATGTTTTTCTAGAGCTTATTCCTATTGTTTTTCAGTTTTCATCATCTCCGAAAAAGGCCGACTTTCTAGAAATTACATAATTTACTAGTCGGGTACCCGGGTCTTGAAAATATACCCGGGTCGACTATTACCCGGGTCTACCCGGGTACCCGGGTACCCGCCGACATCCCTAAAATTTATGTGTGTTTAATTCAAAATTAAACACATCATACGTTTGCTTGCGAAATTAAAGTGTTCCATTTTGAAAGGCTGTACACAATTTGTGCCTTGTTAAAAACATAACAATATATTATATTGAGCGACGAATTTTCTGATAAAACAAGCCATATATCTACATATAACATTCTATGACCCGCAAACATCTGTTAATGAGAACTCTAGTTTTGGAAAAAAGTTGTTTTTGTTAGACCTGTGCGAATGTTAACCTCTTCGTCGCAATCTCAATTTTGATTTAGTGTACAGCCAAGATACTTGAACTTACGTTCTTTATTAGTTATCATCAATGATTGGTGGTTATTCGTCAAGGTGCTGTAGCTTATAAAAGTTATTTTGGCTCTTCCGATGCTAATTATGTGGCCATGTTTTATCGGACTTTTTCCACTGTCTGGGGTGTTTATCAGACGACGTTTCGGGAGTTTTTGATCTACCCCCGTCCTCAGGTGTTTTTGGTGAGTCTTGAGAAGGAGTGTACGTGAGAAGAACTGATTTTTGTACGTCTTTTCACGTACACTCCTTCTCAGGACTAACCAAGAACACCTGAAGATGAAAGTAGATCAAAAACTGCCGAAACGTCGTGTGATAAACACCCGAAACAGTGGAAAAAGTTTGATAATACAAATCAGAATGTTGTTAGCTGCAGCTTTAAATAGTTGATTGGAGTTGCATTTAAACTATTTTCTCTGAACTTCTGAAACCATGATCTTCTTCCCCTCCTGGACCTCTCTTCCCTGTGGTTTTTTAAATGCAGCATTTTGTATTTTTTTCTCTCGCAACATGTAATTCTTGAAATAATTCCACAAATTTTGAGACATTTCGAAAATATTATTACATTTGGTGGGACACAGACATCACCTCCTTCCTTTTCTTAGAGTATCTGTTACGGATAGTTTGTAGCTTTCCTTGTATCATTGAAACTTTGCTAGTTCAATTTTATTTTTAAGCTTTAGTAGGTGGCTTCAATTTGTAATTTCGCATGCTTTAGTGAAGACTTAGCTAGTTCTATTTTAGTTTTAAGCATGTCATTATAATTAATAGGTGGTTTCGCATGCAACTCCCCTAGTAATTAACTAAATTTCATCATTTGAATTTATTTTGCCCTAAATCTCGCATGCATTCACGCCTAGTTGGTTAGGCAACCTTATGTGCATTTATTAACACCAAATTTCTGGCTTGGTACATTACATTTGCAGTGTTGTTATCTCATGGGTACAGTCCAATTTTTCAAGAGTTTTTTTGAGGTTCCTTTTCCAAAATTTTGGGAAGTGTTTGATAACCTGGGATTTTGTTAAACATTTGGCTGGTTTCTCACGCTCTTTCCATTTTGAAATTTTGTGTAAGCGGGTTGGTGCCCCACGGGTTTGTGCCTCACTTAAGGACCAATTGATTGAGCTACACTCTCTTTTTGTTATCTGGAGAATCTAGAAGTACAAGTGCCCTTTTATGGCGTTCGTAGTTATTAGTTTTGTTGATTTACTTACACCGTTTGCCACTGCGGATTTATTTGGAGTCAACGTTTCCTCTTGCACGTTCGCTCTGGCTACTCTTCAACTTTAGGTAAGTTGACGAATTTTTGTGCGTTTTTAGCCAATTTTTGCTGGGGTCCAGCCATGTGCTCCTGTTATTGACAAATTACAATATAATTTCGCAATTTACCACCCCCGGATTCCGCAAGGGAATTAGAATTCGCCCATCGCATACCTGCAGCCCTCACGCTGCCTCCACTAGCATCAACACAAGACTACTTGCGTCCCTCGAACCGCTACTGGAAGCCGATGTCCTTGGCCCTCACATCTCTGTTGCCCCAGGTGCGAAGACTGGAAGGAAACACAAGGAATAATTAGATTGGGGTGTGTACTTCTTCAGGCGAATCATTCGCTTAGATATTATAAGGGCATGCTATACCAATTATCTCGCCTTGTTTATTTTTAGATTATTCGAATCTTTCGCATAGATATTGACAGAGAATGATATGCACCTCGTCCCACTTTATGTAGTTTTGGATTAAATTTAGCGCTGGTTGTGTTATTTGTGCTTGCCGTTTACTGAAAGCGACTGTTTAAAGTTAACAGGGCTCACCTTAATTATGTCAGTTATGATCTCGGGTTGCCGGTATCGTGCGAGCTAACTGTTACACTAGCAGACTAGCTTCGAGGCCCCCTCTGTAGTGCCGATGGCTTCGCTTAAATATATAATTGGGCTCCTACAAAATATAGCAGAATAGTACATTGGAGTTTTGCATTAGGCTGTAAAACATTATAGTAGGATGTTCGTACTTTCCTATGGCACGTTTTAGTCGTACCTGACGGCCAATTCGCATCATCTTGGGCCCCCTTGTCGCACAAGCACAATTTCCTCCATTTCGAGGTTAATTTTATGACAGCCACCGCATATTACGTATAAAGTAATCGCTCGGTTGTGGCTCGCGACCCGACTTCGGCAACGTATTGCTTAGAGTACAAGCTACCGAGAATTATTTACCCAATTTTTCGTTTAAATACTTGTGTTAAGAACATATTCAAGGCGTTTTGTTTTTTTTTGTAATAATTATAGACAGAATAATGAGTTTACAATAGAAATCCCCTCGATTATGTAGATCCATCCCATCGCAAGGTGTTTTCGCTACATAGAAATTTTGAGTAACGTCCTAATGCCAGATCGAGCTAACACTCGGGGTTAAAAGTTAGGCAGACACTTGCATTGCTCTGTTTTGCCGCGCTCGGCCTCACAGGGTGCGTGCAAATTTATGGTGCCTACTTTGTACAGGTGCATTAGAAATTAATTCCACTAATCTTATATTGCATAATTTTCGCGGAACGCCGATAATCTTACTGATGCAGGTCGAGTAATTTTAATAGCTTATGCAGCGCCCCTTTATTTTAATTTGTTAGGTTTATCATTGCCTGTTTTGTTATATATTTATTATTGTATGTGTGTGTCACTGTACTTGTCTATTAATTGTCGTCGCTTGCACTATAGTACCGATTATTTAATAAATGCTGTGATGTTATTGGTCTTTGCTAATTGATTTACTGGATTTATCCCATATCTTGAGGAGGTCCGACTCAAGGATTTGTCGACGTCGAGGACCTGGCGTTCTCTCCCTAAGTTTTCTTTTTCAGCGTAGCTGGAACCCCGACCCTTCTCGGCGAGTTAACCAAATAGAGCCGATATTTACCAGCCGGTAAAATAACAAATACAACTTTCGCCACCATGTAATAAGGCCAACCCTTAATCCTTCGTCACATATCGGCGAAAGTTAAGATCATCCTAACAATCTGAATGGTGTTTCCTGCAGTTTTAAATAGTTTATTGCAGTTGTAGTCATACAATTTTCGGAGTTTCCGGAACCATGATGTCTTTTACCATCCTGGGCTTCTCTGCCTCACTCTTTTTGTACAATTGAATACAGCATGTAGTATCTCTTCCTGTTATATCATCGCCATTGTTTAAGCAATTCAACAGTCTGCGAGATTTTAAAAATATTTATCATGGAGATTTAAGTAGCAAAATATTTCGTGGGACAAGAATATTTCCTTCTTCCTCTTCTTATTGTGCCATCTTCATTCGAAGGTTAACAATAATCCTGACAATCGGAATTTCGTTACCTGCAGCTTTAAAAAGTTGCAGTTACAGTTAGTTATACTTATACCACATTCCGAGTATGATGTTCTTTTCATTTTCTTCCCAATGTTTTCTTGTATAATTAGAAGCAGCATAGATGATCTCTTCTCGTTCCGGATTTTTTTTCCATTTTTTTTCATTTAATGATTACGTTACCATCATTTATAAATGTAGAATTTGTAAGTAATCAATAAAACAGCTCCAAACAACAATTCAGCGACTTCAATTAAAACTATAAAACTAACAGATACATTACAACACTTACTATACATTCTGGGAGATGGTAGAACCACTTTAATAGCATTAGAAACCTTTTCAAGTTAGTGCCATTTACAAGCGCCTGCAAGAATTATAAAAAACCTAACATGTTATTGAAACAGAATTTACTAATTAAGTCGGTGCATGTTCTCCGCCTGATCCCTTCCTTATTAGCGAAACAAAGTGGACGCTACGGAATCTCCCTTATCAGTTATTATATGGCCTGTTAATTATGTGGCATCAATTTATATCTGTTAATTAAGCCAATCTAGATCGTGAGAAAAATATATTTCCATGCTATCGGGAGCGCGCCATTAGATGCCGCCCGTGCAAGCGCACTCCTGATTAATTCGCAGAGGATATCTGATATTTCGCAGGAAGCTTCGAATTAAATTAGGAATTATGTCTACAAAAATGCCACGGCCGTGTAGTCTTTTTGGGCGGAAAAAATTAATAAGTGCACAGCGGCTAGTTGAAAGCCTTCTGCAGTTGGTTGTTAGCTTTTGGACGTAGTGTAATCTCATTGTTAAAATTGTTCGGATTCCTGTTTTTAATTAACAAATGGGCACGAAATTCAGATCGAGTAGAGCTTGTCAATTAGACTAGTTATACGTGTTCGGGATTTTTGGGGTAATCGCTTAGAAAGTTTTTTCGTCGATAAGCTGAAGTTGGTCATCGCACGGTTTCCAAATACCTTGAAATGGTGAAAATATTTCTAACAAATATGATAATTTCAGATTTGAATCTACATGGGAAATGCTACTTTTTTAAGCAGTAGCAATAAGTTATTTTCTAAGGGGTACAAATAGATTCTTTCTCTCTTGGTGGGGCAGTCATGTTAGTGGGTAGTGACTCGTTTACCATTGACTCCAATTAATGTAGATTCTGGAGCAATGTTAAAATTTGGTAGCGAATAGGAGACCTTACGCATGGTCTGCTGCCTTCAACTCGACCTTGTACTGCGAGTAATGGAAAGCTTGTCTTTTGTAATATAGCCAAAAAACCGAAAGATATTTTGCATCGATTTCCAATCACTTTATCTAATTCGATTTACATTTTCATCTTTTTAAAAAAAAATTTAGACGCGTAACAATATACTGTGCTGATTACAGACAGTTTTGCAACGCTCTAGAGTTTGACAGAATACTTAATATTCTTAAAAATGAAAAAATTCTTCTGTGGTACAAACAACTAAAATTAAATTAGTGCATGCGATGTTCTGCCTTTTCTGTGCTTTTGCACGGAATTGAAGTGATAACGTTCAAAAAAGACATATTGAAAAGATAAAGTCATAAACATGGAACTGTTGATAAAAGTGGGGAAGGATCCAAAACTGTTCAATTTAATTAAGTCTCCGAAACAACAATGGTTATGGCATGATATGAGAGGGAGAAATACTAAATGATGCATCTAATTATACGAGAAAATCAATTGTGGGAGAAGTCCTGGAAGAAAAAATACCATGGTTCCTATAGCTAATAAAACGGTATAACTACAACATCAACCAACTATTTCCAACTGCTGGTAACAAAATTTAGGTTGCCAGGATAATCTGCAACCTTTGAATAAGGATGGCAACAAAAGAAGACGCAGGCGAGAAGGTAATGTTGTTATATCGCCAAATATTTTACAGCTTAGACTTAGAAGGTCGTGTCTGAGTTCTAATTTTGTTCTGCCCATTTTAAACATGAGATAGGTGTTGACTACGATTATCATATTTGTCAAACCCGGTTTTTATAATCGGCATAAAAGCTTTTCTATGGCTGATATGCCAATGACCAGCAGCACAATGTCATCTCCACATCCGTCCCCCAAGTTTCTAGCAAACTTCTCATGATACACTCTGTACGTATGTAGATTGAAAACAAGTGAGAAGAGGATGCAGCCTTGCAAGTTGTTAAATGTGATTACGTTTAGTACACAACATTCCTAACAAAGACAACCTTTGTACAAATGTTCAAACATGATCCACAACAGTTTAAAATTAAATACAGTCGCAATTAACCTAAACGCGGTGGTTGGGAAATCAATTATTCAGGTACTCAGTTCGTGAAGCGAACTGTACAATAGCAGCCGACGTCCGAATTGGTAGCAATAGGGTGAGCTTCTAATACTGGTTCACTGATCTCATCTTGTATAATGTATCTTAAAAGAAAGGAAAACAACACCTGATCTTAGCTTCCTTTGAGTCCCTTCTGCACATTATGTGATGATCCAGATAAGTGGAGGCCCGCACATCCGAAGGTTGGAATATAGGTCATAGCAGCTTGAACCAGGCCAAGATCGACGCGCTCGGTCTCGGGGATGACATTTCACGGCCAATGCTAAACCTACGAGTTTCAGGGACCCCGAACTGGTTGCTGAAAGAAAAGGCGAAGTCACTATCACGGCGTTCGACAGGAAAAAGAGACGTGTTCAAACAAAAATCAACATTCGAGTCGCTTGTCCGCGCTGATAAGAGTCAAGGAAGGCCGCGACTGTGCGATAATATGAAAACCCGCACCACATACATTAAAAATATAGGCGTCGCACACACCGAGCTATGAAAATAGTAGAAGAGCGATCTAAACGTAACAAAAAGCAATCCAAACAGTTTCTTTGGCGGATTATCAATAGTTCGGGGTATATTCTTTTCTCTTCTACAAGCTATTTTTATCTGCCATCAGCGATTGATTCAATTATGTTCCTCTCCAGTTTTAATGTTACAGATTTAAGTTTTCTATTCAATACTTCACATCAGGTGTCTGGTTAAAACTTTGTTATCCTTTTTAGCATATTTGACAGAGGTTCTCACTTTTTTCAACTCTACAACCAAAAGAACTCTTCGTTTGCCTTTAACGTTCCTTACAATTGTCAATTTGTGGATTTCAACATCGTCCTCTAGAGGACCATTACGTTTGTAAACTCGACAACATTCATTTTGTCATTCCTTTCTTTAAATTCCATTTCAAAATTAATAGTTAGATATTCATAACCACGGCCAACATTACGTACATTGCTACGCGGCGTCAGTTCAATTTCTTCTTATTATGTGCGCATTTCGTTTAAATCCAGCAGATTAAGGGAATTTAAAAAAGTTCCGCACCTCTGCTTGAAAACAGAACGTACGCTATAAATTACTACTGGATGTTATTTTTTTATCTTTATCTTGCAAAAAGATTACAATTAATGTACGGTTTTCTATTTCAGCAAAAATCCATCTTGAGAAACATTCCACACTACAACGTTAACCATAACGCCAATTGTATTAAGAATTATTTGTAGTTAAATAAGAAACAGTAGAGATTCTTTTGGAATTCCAAATGGAATATCGAAAACAACAAAAGCAGACAATAATTACAGTAGCCATTGCTAGCAGTGTTTTTGAGCAACGGTTTTTCTTAATTTGTTACATGTACAATTTCAATTAATTAAATTATGTTAGTTTTCAAGAATTGTGTTGGATCTTCAGGTTAGGTAGCCGCTTCTTCATTAATGTACATCAGACTGCCTATGACTTGTTACATTATAAATTTCTGATATTAAATCGGAACATGAACTCCGACTAACTCAGGGGAAGGGAGTAGGTAACTTACCTTCAAAACTAATAGATCCAGATTTATAGGGCGCGCCAAAAATTCAGGCCCATGCTACTTTGTTCGTTTGAGCGAACGAACCATTAAATTGCTCATAGGTAACAACACACAATATAATCAATGAAACCCACAGTTAGAAAAATTGTATAATAATTCAATCATGTAATGGATCACAATAGGGGAGAATAAAATCGATTGTAATTACTGGCATCAACGAACAATAACACTTAATACTATACCACATAATTACTTATCACAAGTCATGCCTGAGACAGTGTGCGTGGAAACGCAGCCCTCGCTGAGTAAATTTCTGCTAATTTCCTAACTGGTTTAATTCAAATAGTAAAGTAGCCAAAGCAGTTAATTTTGAAGCAGCCCGATCGCTGAATGTATGATAAAAACGTTACAGCGTTCCACACTTATTGATTTACTTACATACCGCGAATAACCTCACATTCAGAACTACACAATTTGTTGAAAAGATGAAGCCGTAGAAGTGAAATCCATTACGAATACATTTCCACAAATGGAATATAAGGCCATTAGGGTCAAACCACCAAACTGGATACAATCTGCAAATGCAGCACGAGGTAGATGCGACGTTTACTCTAGCCTTTCTGCCTGTACGTAGGTTGACTTGGATAATTCTCGTACCAACCAGGAGCTGCGAGCAAGCCTGCTACTCCGAACACATTCCACTCGAATCGATCGGCTTAGTCCGTAGGGTGAAGGCTATACATACACTCCAAATTAGCAAATTAACCAACAAAGAGTAAAATGCCTTACCAGAAAAATCTGCCAGAATATTCACACAACACCAACACATGTGCTCGCTCAATCAATTCATTTAGCCAGTTTAATGGATCACAATATGCCTTGATTGATTGTTCTGCATTAGCCTGACATCACCAGCAATTCACAAAGCTCAAAACCATGACCTAGGAAATTTTAAAATGGCCGACGGCCCCGGATACACCCAGAAAACCAAAAACGTAAAACGTCTCCCCGAAAATTTGGCAGACCGGAAAATAATCCAAAACTATATCGTCATCTAGCGAAGAATTACTGCATTTGGCGGGAAAATTGCGGTTTGTAGGAAACTGCGCTAAAGCAGAAAACTGCATTCGGCAAAATATAAGTTTGCAAAACCAGTTACCTATTCCACTCGGCGTTTCTATGACCGTGAAAATTGCTAAATAATGGGATGGACAAATAAATTAGTCTCAGACTCATTTTAGATTTTATAATTTTTATAATCCTTGAGTTAGGGATATTTATTGATTTTTGAAAAATTTATAAACTATAGGGAGAGCGATTTATTGTGTCCGTTTTGAGAAATTGATTAAAATATTCATTCTGGGGCTGTGTAATGGAACCTTTCCGAAGGCTCAGAAATATGGATTAAATTCTTCGAAATGTTTGAAAGTTTAGTTCAGCATATCTGTGTTGGTTGTGCATTAACTGCAATTCTACTAGTTAAGTCACGATTAAACATTATTTTAAATACAATATTCACCTGCGGTCACCGGCCAACCACTGTATGAAGCAGGAATCTGTCCTCACGCTTGTTTGACACGTTTTGGGATTATTTTAGGTATTTTTACCCCTGTTCGTATTTTGCCTTCTTGGCTCAGTTGCCGCCCAGTTGCCACCTGGAACCTGGCTAATTTGCGAAGCATCGTCAGAAGATCTGCAAGTGGGTCATAGTAATTGTTAAGCTACGCTCACTATTACCATCTGGGACTGTTCAATGTGTTTTTTCCTTGTACGGCTTCACTTTCCCACCTCGTGGAACTTTTTCTGGAAACCTCATGATCGCCCTGGATCCTTTGGCATTGTGTAAAATCATATATTAGCGTCTCCCTTGTAGCCGAGCTGTCTTGAGGCAAATGGAATCACAGACTCTGAAATACCTTGTGTGAATGCTGAACCTTAATGTAAAAACTGTTTTCCTTACGGTTTGAGCTTATAATTTCATGCAAATTGTTGGGAAAACTGAAGAGCTGCTGGAACACTGCTTTCTAATCGTTTGTTGTTAGCTGTGACCTGCTAGGTTCTTTCAGTATTATTATATATGCTATTGGCTTCGTTGATTTTGGTTGCGTTCAACTCTTTATAGCAGATGTATCCAAAAACCATTGTTTTGCGATAATAGAATTTGGGAGGGAGTACTAGAGTCTTTTTTGTGCTTACTGACGTTTTCTGCACCAATATTGAAGTGTATAATAATTTTGACGCAATAGGCCTATCGCGAGAATTCGATTTAGCAGCATAACGAACCTCACAGGTTCGCATCGAGATCACTAGCTGTTGAAACGTTTGCTGTCGACGAGCATTGGGAGGAAATCGTCTGAAAATTGGGTTACAGACATTTCTGATTTTTATTTATCCTTCTATGTGAAATTTTACGTGGTTTGCGGATTTTCAACTGTAGATTCTTTAGTTTGGACCGTCTCGAAGCGCTGGCGCGTTCGGACAACCCACAGCCTACCCCATTCTGCTAAAGATATAGCTGACAAAACTTTGCTACACCACAAGACAATTCATGCACCACGGTATCTTGTTTTGTAAACATTTAGTGTAATTCAATTTTCATATAGAAATTCTGCGTTTAGCAAGTTTAGTCGTTAAGAGTTTAATAAATCAATGAAACCTGTTTTTACATAATACTTATTTTTAACCAATTTATAACTCAACGTAACACAATTCGAGGTAGAGGCATCTTTGTTCTAACAGACAGCCAGGCGGCTATAAAGCCCTAGCTAGGTATCGGATCAACTCAAGATTGGTCTGGGACTGCCTTCAAAACCTTTTAACCCCCTCTAACCGCAATAGGATAACTCTAATGTGGGTGCCGGGGCATAAGGGTATACAAGGTAATGAAAAAGCAGATTCTCTTACAGAAAAAGGATCAGAAACCCCATTCACTGGCCCTGAAACAGTATTTGGAGTCACCAAAACGACAGTCCGCAGCTGGCTAACCAGGTAGATAAACATAAGACATCAAAACCACTGGACATAGCAAGGTGATGCTAAGGAAACCATCTGAAAAACTGACAGATGACCTACTGCGACTAAGCAGACATCAAATTAGGCTAGTGACGGGCTGATAACCGGTCACTATAACATTCGTAAACATATGCACACAATGGGAATTCTCAGAGAAGAACCCATTTGCAGACTCTGTAATGAGGAGGATGAAACAGCCTCTCATGTCATTTTTGATTGTGAAGCACTTGCCCGATGGATACACACACTCCTGGAGGGAGACAACCCTCGAGAAACTCTAACAAGAGAACACCTGGTGAAAAAGCTATTAAATCTAATAAAAACGGCAGACCTTTTCACTGAAAAAGCGTAATGATGAGCAGCACAATAAGCCAAGAGGCTGCAGTGCTGTATGGCATCCGACCAACTCTCATCACACCACTACAATACAATACAATACAAGACAATTCGAGACAGTTCAAGACCACATAATGCTAAAAACCTCTATTATTGGAACAATGTATTTTATATAGGTGTGCATGAATATATTGTCGATAACCTCACTTTATTTTGCGGTGTAGAGGCTAGTGCTTTATACGCTTGCATCTGGCGGTACAATGCTCAACTTTCCCCGGATTCCGGATACAGAGTTGGAGCGCGCCTTCTGTGCTTGTGAAACAATGTTGCATAATTTTTGCTGTAGATTTGTTATTACCAATTTCAGCAGAGGTGAAATCTAGAGAAGAATAAAGATATTCATATTAAAATTATTTACATGTCGAGTGTACTCCTAAGAGATCATCTATACAGATTTAGCAATATCGTAAAAAACGTATATTAACTGAAAGCTGAAAATCTTTCAAAATAAAACTGACAAGATTTGTTTAATCTACTCTGCACGAACGATACATTCTTTTAATTGCTGTTTCGAACTAAAAATATCTTTATGACGTGGCTATTTTTAAAGGTGTTGTGGATATTAAATTTCCATCAACCCCTTCATACATTAACATGAAGCAAAACTGCGGTTGCTATTTTTGAAAGTCTTTTAAAATCAAAACTTTTCGTATTCAGTTTCAGCTCTAGCTATTTATGTATAAATCTATGAAAATCTAAATTCAAAGACTTTAAGTAGCCATGTAGCGATTTTAATAGTCAGCATAGTTTTATGTAAATGTGCTCTTATTTTTACTTCTATTGTTTTATTTGATCCAAATCAATTTCTAAATGCTCACTGAAAATGATGTTCGATGTGTTGCCAAGTTACATACTCATATTGCGACGTTGTTTACCTAGTTAACACTGCTTTTCACCAGTGTTCAGTACTAGTGCAACGTACATTTAACATTTCACCCATCACGTATAAGACGAATATAAGCATCCAGTACATGATTGTTTTAAAAAAGCGGTTTACATTTACTATATACTCAATATCTGCGAAAAGTATTCGAGTACTCTAATTTTAGGAAAGTTATTTGTATTTCATACTCTTTAAGAACAAACGTATTTATATTGACATCCCGTGCTCGAATACTTTTAACTTGTATGAACTTCTTTGTTGTTAACATATTTAAGAAGTTTGTTTTTTACATTTTATTTTTATTAATATTCTTATTTTATTCAGTTATAAAATTACTGTAGAATACGTTTTATATGTATAGGTCATGGTGGTAGTTATATTTTAAACATGTGTACTTAATTTTCGATGAAGACGCGACCATAATCACCAGCTACACGTTCGCTCTCTAAAAATCTGTTTCGGCTACGCTGCTGGTTAGCTATCGATTACCTGGGTGTTTGAACTTTGAAGTTATAATTTTGTTACTTCCCTTGATTTTCTTTCCTTTATTTTCTTCTCGCACTTTTCCAGCGACAAAATCGTAATCGCTGCAAACTTGCCGAACCGCATTTTTAAATGTTCTATACAATAAATCTGCAGTAGAAATGGAGCTGCATTTGATCGTTTTATAACTCTGTATCGGTGTTTTTGACTGCAATTTTAGGTCCTCCTGTTTTTCCTACGACAACTTCAAACAAAACTGATGCTTTTCATTCTTTTATTGTTTTAATAATTGCCCTTACTATTTTGTACACAGGAAATGGCAACAACATGACCTTGTTGGTGTAAAAAACTGTGAGGATTCATATTTTTCAAACAAAATACCACTTGCTTTTGATATTATGGGTAATACAGGTGATAAGTATTCGGGGATCAAATATTTGATTAAATATAAATTCCAGAGTGGAATTGTTTCGTCTCAGTTCATATTGGATAATTTTAATTTTGAATCGTCCTCTTTTCGAAGCAAACTAGATCTAAAATGGTGTGCAATGGGTGCAAGCAGTGCTCTGTAATTAATTTCTGGAATGAAAAAGATTAAATTTAGGAAGTTGACTAATGTCAATTTTTGAGAAACAACTTTGGCGTATTTTGGATTTTAGCTGAAATAGGCATTCAGTAGAACACTATATTTTTTATATATTATTAAGTACTAGTATCTTCATAATTGATTTTTTTATTTGTTTAAAGCTTGGTTTGAGTTAACTAATAATCAAATTAAAATATGCAAAAATTAAAAAAATATATATAATTGGAGTTGTAAAACATAATTTATTTTAATAACCACAGAAACACTTCTATAATTTATATAGTAAAATCATGTATTCTTTCCTCGCTTGTTTTATTTATTCATGGTTTGGTTGTCTTGTAATATTTATATAAGAACACGATATAATTAATATAATGTTTAGTTTCATTTGGTACCATTCAATAATTATATTTGACTTTAAACTTGTGGAAAAAGTTTATTTTTAGTTCAGTTTTGAATAATATCCTTTATTTTGCAACGATTTTTATAGTACATAGATATAATTTTTTTCATTTGTGCCTTTGAAGAATCAAAATTAGCTTCTAAGTTGGTTACTGAAAATAATTTCATTCGTTATGAAGTCATACATGCAAATTATTTGCCTACTTAACACAGCTTTTCACTAGTGTGCAGTCCTGATCATTTCTTATAGACTTCAAGTAAAAGCAGAATCTGATAATGAATTTGATTTAATTTCTAATGCAATAAATGTATAGCCATTGTCGTTTCGGTGACAGCGCTGTTCGGATAACTCATTTCTTTAAAATATCTTCTCCACAGGATCCATTACATAATCTTGCAAATTGGTAGATTTATTATTGTAAATCTTAAAACCTTCAAACGCATACGTGACTACCAGTTTGGAAGAGTAAACTTCCTGTTGACTGTGTAATATTCAATACGATTTTATGGTGTACGCTACTTATCCGTTTTCGATTATACGTGACTGTTACTCCTGTAATAATTTTGACTTAATTTGCAAGTTCAACTGCAGCAGATGCTTATCTACATGTTGGAAATTCGAGTGAAACCTGCAAATAGTTAAACTAAACTGAAACTAACATTAGTGGGTGGTGCTGAAGTTTCGCTATTAATGTAGACATATTCAGTCGTACACATTCCTTATTTGGTCAATCATTGCAGAAACATCATATGTTGCATTTTTTAAGTTTTGATTCTATGCTAAAATATTATCTCATTAGACAAATATATCACCCCGCTGAGGAATAGCACACGCAAACAACACAATTACACGTGGTGGTTGTTGGAAAATAATAAATAAAACATTCGTACATAAGAATGCGTGTTAAAATCATATGCAAAAACGAGTGAAATTGTTTGTTAAATAATAATTGCATTAATTTAAAAACAAAAATATTGTTTTTATTTGCATAGTATCATGAAGTCATCGCTTTTAACGAAAAATCGCAAAGAAGCAAAAAAAGTAATACTTTTTAAAATTATTTTATTGAAATTGTGAATTGTCAAGTTGACAGTTTTACATTCTGAAGTCTCTTTCGACCAAATTTCGAGTTACAGGATATCACTATACAAAACAAGACGTGCACAAGATGTATTTTTTACTCGTTTGACTCATGACCGTTCAAACTTATAAAAAAAGTATTGCTTTCATCACTAGTTTTACAAATAACTATATACCGCTATAATAACCTAGACCATACATTACCTTTAGAATTTGGCATTTTAAGCAATAACCTGTGACGTTTAAAAATTAGA
Organism: Agriotes lineatus; assembly: GCA_940337035.1. Taxonomy (NCBI): domain Eukaryota; kingdom Metazoa; phylum Arthropoda; class Insecta; order Coleoptera; family Elateridae; genus Agriotes; species Agriotes lineatus. The sequence goes on along the minus strand of OW679199.1, from coordinate 8,936,940 downwards.
TAATAGGAGCTTTGCACCTTCTCATTACCAATGTAGACGACACGTATATTTTTAACCTATCTGATTGACAAGTTAATAAATCATAGGTTTTTTCTGGTTATTAGTTAAGTATGTTTGGGGATTTTAACGAGGTTGGCAACTTATTTCGTTTCCATAGTGCAACAAGAGAGATACGAATTGAAAAATAACGAAGGTAAATATTCGTGTACAAAAATACTGTTCAGCAAATTTTGTTAAGGGCTGAGACCCCATTTTCTTAATGTTATGTGCACGGAGTCGTTAATGATTCTCCTGCGAGATATTCACGATTATTCCTGAGGGAAAGTGTAATGTTTACTAACACATAATAATCCCAAATGACATATTGAGGAGTAAGTATAGTGCACAGATTGTCGTTAAAATTCTGTAACATATTTCCCTTCTACAGCTTTTTATAGCAGTCGAATACTTGCATATAATAGATAAAGTATTTCTTTGTGAACAATTTGGTGGGATTAGAATACGTTGGTATTCTGGTCGATTTGTTCTTGCTGGTGATCCTGTCAATTGGTCGTTGCTGAACGTTTTTTCACCAACAGATTTATTAGTTCCAAACCTGTGGCAGAAGTTCAAGCGAATTGGAGAAAGTCAGTGTGTTAAGGTTATGTACTAGTGATAAAGAAACTTATATACAGGGTGAATGAGACCACCCGTATCAGTATTTTTTTTAAAGAACGGTGAGTCGTAGAGAGTTGGGATAAAAAAATTTATTATAAAAGTCATACTAAAGAATGGAATGGTGATAATATTATTTCTCGAGAAAGTCAGCATCACGAGTAGTTTTGTCAACAATGTCCAGAACTCCAAAATTTTAAATGGCACCATAAGTCGAAAAACGTATTGTCGAAAAGATCGTTAAAAAAGAAGAAAGTTTTGTAGGAAAAATTATTTTATTACTACCACCCCTTTTAAGTAATATTCGATTAAAGTTATTAAATTTGAAATTCGTTGTTAACAAACAGAATTGAAAAGTCGGCTTTTAAAATCTAGTTACCGAATTAAACAATGTTACAAGTGTTCAAAATGTTATTGACATTAAAACGTGTGTGTAACATTGTTTAATTCGGTAACTAGATTTTAAAAGCCGACCTTTCAATTTTGTCCCACCTTTGCAGCAATATATACTAGTACAGCTAGTTCGAGATAAAAGTGAAATCTACCTGTAAGAACGAATCTAAACATTTCTTTGGAATCATTTTCAGACGGAGATGTGCTCAAGATTTAAGTTCGTTAAGCGGTCGGTTATTAAAACGTTTCAAGCATATGCAGCTTAATTATTGCATTGAAAATGGCGTCAATGCACGGAGCAATATTATTACACAATAACGTAAATATACATAGCATCAATACAGTAAAAGTTAGAGGTTTGAAAGGGGAGGCGAGACAGCTGAATTCGTACTTGTACTTGTGTACTTGTGGAATACGATCCGAAGTTGAAGTGGTAGTTCTACGATACACCAACGAAACGTAAACAGAACTTCAAGTAATATTATGCCGGGGAATCTTATGGCCCCCGTAAAATTCCCCTAATAGGCAAATGTGACTCGACGCTAGCCCACTGGCTTCTAACTCGCGCCCCTCGGCTTACGTTCGCTGCAAGAAGTTTAACGTAAAGTACCCCTTCCGCTGTCATGAAACCAGTGGCGGCGCCATCGGTATTTCAAATCGACATAACAAACGTTGTAATATTTGCATTGATTTTGTTAATAGTATATTAACGACAAAGCTAGACGATTTTCAACCTCGCGAGCAAGCAGGCTTCAGAAGGGGATTTAGTACTGTAGACCACATCCACACCATAAGGCAACTAATGGAGAAGTCCCACGAGTATAATCAACGTCTATATATGGCATTTATTGATTTTGAGAAGGCCTTCGACACCGTGGAGACATGGGCATTGTTGAATGCACTAAAGCGCTGTAGAATAGACCACCGATACATCCAAATAATAAAAGATATGTTCGAAAACTCAATAATAACCATACAAGCAGTCGAAGGAGTAAATGCAGTAGAAATAAAAAGAGGTATAAGGCAGGGAGATCCGATATCACCAAAGTTATTTACGAATCTTTTAGAAGACGTTTTTAAGACACTATCCTGGGACAATACAGGAGTAAACATAAACGGAGAATACTTGTCTAACCTCAGGTTTGCCGATGACATAGTGCTCTTCGCCGAAGATATGAATAGGCTGGAGGAAATGATAAGAGAATTAAATGAAGCTACAACTAAGGTGGGACTAAATATGAACATCGAAAAGACAAAAATATTGACCAACGCGGATGATGGACGAAGTATACAAATGAACGAGAAAACGATAGAAGTGGTGGACGAATACATATACTTGGGTCAAAAACTGTCAACAGCAGAACCAACACAAAAAGCCGAAATAAGCAGGAGAATAACACTGGCATGGGCATCATTTAGAAAGTTAAGCCAAGTGTTTAAATCAGAGATACCGCAACATCTTAAAACGAAGGTTTTTAACCAATGTGTTCTTCCAACACTGACATATGCCTCAGAGACCTGGGTACTCACCCAAACAAACATTGAGAGACTGAAAATAACGCAGCGAAAAATGGAAAGGTCAATGTTGGGTGTACTTCTACAGGACAGGAAGACAAACGAGTGGATTCGAAACAAAACTAGGGTGGAAGACGTAGCTGAACGCATCCGGCAATGGGCCGGACATCTGGCAAGAAGGGAAGATGAAAGATGGAGTAGAAGGGTGATGGAATGGCGACCTACAACGGGAAAAAGAAACCGTGGGAGACCCCGAGCTCGATGGAGGGACGACATTATGACAACAGCAGGAACTCGGTGGATGGGAGTTGCCACGGACCGCTCAGAATGGAGGCGTCAAGGGGAGGCGTACATCCAGAAATGGATATAAAAAAGCGCTGATAATGATGATGATGATGATGATATTGTTATGTTGTTAGTACTTACAGGTCAGTAGTGACTACTATAATGTGTGCACTCACATTACCAGTTTCAATGCTATTAGAATGATCAATTCCAGGGAAGTGATAAATATCTCTTGTAAAAGCAACTCCACTGTTGTTTGCAAATAGATTTACTCTTTGAATAGTACTACCAAATTGACAACAGTTTCAATTCCCTTGGTATTTGATTATTGAACTTATTTTTTTCTGTTATTGACGCCAATATTTTACGTTTCTATCTGGTAACTGTAATTGAATTTCGACCCAACGCCAACGACTAGTTTTTCTTTTCAGTTGCAACCCATAGGCCAGGGTACTTTCTGCAGGTTAAAAATGTTTGATTTTTATGCGGCATTTCCTTGTTCCTTATCAGTGTCTTCAGTTCTTGGCCCAATAACAGCCAGAGTTTGAATTTACTCATCCGCCGCTCATAAACAAGGAACAAGAGTGGAAATTTCTGACTTCTCCGACCTTACTACGCAGGACACTCAGCTCGGCTGATTATTGAAGTGGGTCAAAAAAGCGATAACGACGGAAATTTTCGCGCCTTTGCTGCGACAGTAAGCACCAATAATATACTTTAACGGCACCGCGTCGTACAGCAGAATTATTAATAAAAGCTGCAGATTTTGCATATAATTCGATGCGAAATGCAGTTATTGCATAAAGCCGAGTGGGTCCGTTTCATGAACATTGTAAACAAGATACGATAAAATATTCCGAGATACCAAGAGCAAATTACTAATTTTTAATGGCTTTATCAGACAGCGAGGCGTTGCACTTAAATGTTATTTATTTGCCCAGAACCGCACTTTCCCGTTACACTTTGATTAAATTCCAATAAGCGGCTTGTAAATATCGAACGCTACAACTACATTTCAACAAAGAATGCTTACGAAAGGCTATTAATTTATCTGTGCGATTAGTACAGAGCCGTTTATGGCTTATTAAATGCCCCAAAATTTGGATTGCAGCTCAACGACGAGTGATTTATCGGGCGGCTTCTTTCAGCTGCAACCCCGCGACCTCTGGATATTTGTAGTACTGTTTTGATTTGCGAAGTGATTACCGCGAGATAGGCAGCAGATGCTCCATAATTAATAATTATTATTTGTGCTGCAGCAGATTCATTCGAGTTCCGTTAGATAAGGGAATCACGTACGCCACGAGACCGAACGCCGCTATTACAAAAGTCTTTGTCTAATTTCTCCTCAGGAGTTATTTTAGCTGGAGTTCCTAAGAAGTTTTGCTGAACTTCCGCTTGCGGAATAACAGTTTTAGTGAGCTACGCCCGCGTTTATGTGGCGTCTTTTTGTTGCCAAGCGTGATTTTAATTAAAAGCGTAATCCTGCACTAAGCTAGATAACTTTTTGTCTTTGGGTCAAGCAAGCCAGGACTATGACAAACAGAAACAAGCACTGGTAACTACGAATTTTGCCTTGTAGACTCGTGTTTGTCTTTATTTTACAATGTGTGTGCTATTCTGTTACAATTTTATAATTTCATGTTATTTTAACAGAAATATTCAGTAATAATACCACGAGATGACTGTGAATTATAAAAAAAAAACTTTTGCTTTCTCACAAAACGGGTTGCTTAGAAACACCTCGAGCCGAAGACGAGTGGTGTTTCTACAAAGAAACTCGCTGAATTTCTAAGCAAAAGTATTTTATAGGAAGTTAGAAACGCTTTTTGTAATTCCTAAAATGTTAATTTATAATGACATACTAGATAGAAAGTTTTCATAAAAACAAGAGCATATCTCCATATTCAAAGAAGCAAAAGAAGAATGGCTTTTGTAACAATGCCACGAAATTGAAGCACAAGAAGATAAATATAATGTTATCGGTATATCGCCGATTGCAACATGTGACAAGCTTATTGAATGCTCATCGAGATGCGGGAGGATCTCAAACTGAAATAAGAGCAGGAGTTCGCTTGAGAAAGTCAAAGTAATTGTACCATGCAAGATACGGAAGTACGGGGATGAATGCTTTTATTTGGGAAGGTCACACCATGGAAGACCTCCTATCGATAGAAAACACAAAACGCCAAACTCCGGAATGTGGACCCACCGCATTTCTGTACCTTTGTGAATGCTTACTTATCTACGCGGAACTGCACTCGCTTTGCAAATGAAAACAACAGAAGAAATGTCTAAGAACTCTATTAGGATAATCTTCATAATATTGTAACGTGTTACCCTCCTGAATTTAACTTTAGTCTTGGTAATTAATTCTGGAAATTTTGACTTCCATTAATTTCGGAAAGGAAACGTTTAATTAATTTCTACCTCGGATAAGTTCAAATCGGAGAAATGTTCGCTCAACTCAAATGTAAAGGGTCAGGAAAACATAGTTTATAAAACCAACTTTATAATGTTTTTAACTAGTTTGTACAAAATAATCGTAATTTTATAGAAACGCTTTGTACATTAATAAAATTAACAATTTCCACGGGGGCTACGTTTCTTCTGTTTTCTGGCGAATTGCAACCCACACAGCATCTGAGTGTCGGTGGCAGTAGCATCCGACCTGGAGGGAAGTATATATTTCGGCCGTGTATATCAAATGTCCACGACGCGGCCTCCAGATAAGCGCTTTATTTACAATTAGTGATCTGCAAATAACGCAGAAATTTAGAAAATACCTGCGACTCCAAGAGTACATGAGGGTTGCTACGGTTTGTGGTGGTGCTTCCGTTGTTCCCTGAGTAGTTGGGCAGTGAGCTTCCCCAGGTGAAATATGCTCGTTTTTAGTGGGAAATAGAATTAACAGCTCCGGTCTTTGTGTGCAACAGGATCCTCGAGGTTCGGGTTCAGGTGGCTGGTTTCGCCTTTTGGGCTACATGAAGGCGTCGTTGGAAGAATATGGTTGTCCCTCCAGGTAACTTAATTGCGGCAGCTATTTTGTTTGCGTCACCGTCAGGCAGAACGTACAAAATTGTTCCTACAGGTCAGGTAAAAAATGATAATGTTCTCGACGCATTTAATAGCTTCGGGCCGGGGGCTTTGAATTAGCAGGAAGATAGACTGATAGACGCAAGTCACATGCTAAGGTACAGGTTGTTATTCGGAAAGTACCTTAGAAAACCGAAAGGCACGAGTCACATGCCACATGCTAAGGTACAGGTTATTAATGGGGAATGCCTTAGGAGACCGAAAGACACGAGTTACATGCTAAGGTACAGGCTATTAATAGGTAATGCCTTAGGAGACCGAAAGACATGAGTCACATACTAAGGCATGGTAGGGATGGAGGAAGGTAAGTCCAGAGACTCAAGTCAGACTGCTGGTCGGGACCGGTAAACTCAAGTGACTTAAAATAGTCGAGAAACCTGCTTATATACTATCCGGGCGGCTTTATCGCTACAGCGGCTCTGGGTTCCCATGAATTGGTAAACGACGCCGTTGTTTATTCAGCGCAACTTCGTGCATAGCCGCGTTTTCGCAAAACCGAGCGTTGGATAGATGTAACGCTCGATTACGTGATGTACAAATTTAATACATTTTATGTATAGTTAAAATTTGCTGCAGAAGCTAGCGTTACAATATTACATTTGAGTCAGCTTGTCAGCCGTGGCAGGTTTCCCAAAACAATCCTTAAGAAATATAACTTCGTGTACCCATAAGGCTAGACGACGACCTCAGAGTAAAATAATACTTATCGACACACAGCCGCAGCGCGCAGAGGACGCTGGCTGAGAAGTAAAACCTCTAGTCCTAGACCAAAATATGTGGGTCCGACGGCCACAAAAAATCAAGTGACACTCCCACTACGATTCCCCAATTCGGATTTGCAACCATAAGGTCTTAATGCCGAACAACCTGCTCTAAGAGTGGAGGTCCATTCTATCTTTCGTTTTTCTGAAGGTTTTCAAAATACTATTGAAAAACTGTCTCGATCTAGAATTGGGTTAAACTTATCTCGAATATTCGAGATCGAAAAAATTTAATGTCCAGGCGGCATTATTCGTTACTATCAGCTACTAAACCTTTAAAAACGTATGATATACATATGATATTTACTCTTACCACAAATTACCAAACATTTTGAAACATTACGTCAAATTACCGAAGATTACCCATAATTATATGACGTTACTAAAAATTACAAAAATTTCAAAAACACTTATAGAACAAAACTTTGTGTACATCATATTCTCTGTTACAACTAACAAATGGATGAACTGTTCCCAATAGAAAATTCGTTTCATCCTGCAGAACGAATTAACAATTATTCACAAAATGATGATAAAGGCTTCGTTGGAGTCAATTGTACGCTTCTTTTTGAAAGAAAGATAAAGATTTCTGCTCATTAGTGACATAACGTGGATACAAAACTTTCAAGTCATATAATTCCATAGTCTGCAGATATTCTTGACGCATAAGTAACGTTTTCTGTATTTTTTCTTCAGAACCAGTTATTAAAGATTCGGCCACGTCCAACAACGATTTGCTTCAGGAGGGTTGCACTTAATCTTTGAGTGTTCCGTTGGTATCATCTTCACTCTAATAATTTTCATTATAAGGTTAATAATTCAGAGTATTGTACAGATACAATTGTGAAGACAGTTTATAGGCTCACACAATTAATAAACATTTCTAAAAATAGATTGTTACCGAATAATTGGGATTTTACGACAACACCGGACTGCACTTACTACAGGGCAGTTTGCGTTGGAAAACAACGGTAGTAAAGCCCCCGATTGTCCGTGGCTAGCTTGCGGGAGGGTGTAGTTCACGATCTTCCTCAAGTCCGGTTATGTTTCAGGATAATCAAGATGGTGAAATGCCAAGACGCAACCGTCAACTCTCCTTTACACTTCTTTAGAATTTTCTTACAGTAAACATTTATGAAACTCAAGTGCTTAAAAGTGAGCTTCCTTATACTTTCGCCAAATTAACTTTGACTAAACGAAACACAAAAGTAACTTAACAGATGCGGTTTATTCTGATTTGATATTAATGGGGCTTGAAAAACAGACGCGATAAATATATACAATGTAAATACACAATAAAATCATAGAATGTAACACCACAAACTTATATAAATGCGAGGTCCCCCTGTAAATAATAATAATAGAAAAAGTTGAAGACAGGGTTTGGTCCCAAAATGGTAGATTTGGTCGCTACAATTCCTAATAGCTATTGTTAATAGCACAAACCAAACTCCGTCCGCACACATACATAGAACAAATATTGACAAAATACGGCACAAACCCACATACAACGGGCGTTGCAAATTTATACCAATATATATGGCTGTGCTAAAAGCACTATAAGGTTTGAGAATAACAAAATGAAATTACATTAGTTCGATCTAATTTAGTAGCGCCAACAAGGCGCTCCTTCAAAATCAACAATGCACTTGTCTAAAGTACCTGAGGAAAGCTGACACTCAATGGAAAATTGAAACCACCATAATTCTGCTTTATTAAGGTTAAGTCAGATCCAGAAGGACAACTACACGGTGTCTCGAACAAAATTTTACAAATTCAGACCGGGACAACACGAAAATCGCTCCTTGGGGTTGAAAAAAGATATCTCAAAAAGGCAAACCAGCAGAAGCTTCCCGCTCCAGGTTTGAAAATTATTAAGGTCGAATTAGGTCGCCTCTAAGATCAGTAGGAACGAAATACGCCCCAATTGCGTAATTGTTAAGTAAATTGAATTGGTGCGAAATGCAGGTCCGGAATGCCACTCCATAAGACTTGGTCACATGAAGCGATCCAAAGCGGTCTCTATTGCTCCAGGCCATGAGGCCATTTCAGTACACATTAAGTTTTAAAAACATCGAAATATATTCAACTTTAAAATCTATTTTGACAAGGCAGTTCACATCAGTAGCAAAAATGTCTTTGGCTTGTTGCGTACCAAGCTGCAAGTCAAATTTACTACGCTTCATAAGTTGCTCTATATATTAGCGTGTTCAAACTTCCATCGAATAAAACAGTGGCACAAAAATGGTAACAAGTTTTAAATTGAGAGGACTGGCTTATTGAAAATATTAGTGTTATTTATGAAAAGCCCTTTAAAAAGCTGATATAAAGGTTGATAAGATGAAGAGACTTGTTCGGGCTGCAATACCACTAACTTTCATGCAAGTTATTTTAAAGAAATTACTGTTTTAGATGAAGTCAAAATCAATAGTAGCACTGACAGATTGTTCATTTAGTAACCAAAGCTAGTAATTTTTTGTTAAAGGTTGGCGAAGTCATCTTGCCAGATTGTGGTAAACCATTCCAAAGGTTACCTTATAAGCCTATTATCATAGCCTGGAACAATATATAGAACACATTCGTTTAATAAGTGAATGTGAGCACACTAGTGACAATTTTCTAGCGGCGGTTGTAAAAAGTCAACGTGTCCTATTTGATATTAGTACAGCATGGATGCAGGAACTGTTAAACAACCGCTTTGTTCTTCTCAGCTTGTTGATTTTTATTTAAAAATGAGGTGTAGTCAATGTGTGGTCAAATAATCGAGCGGTTAAAAAGTCGCTCATGCGCGCTAGCCCTTAGCTACATTCAGCTCCCATAGCGACCCCTCGATCTTCCGACACAAAATCTCCGAGACAAACATTACTCACACGTGTTGACTACACAGACTTTCGATGACGAGTCTCGACGCTTCAATCCAAGCCTGTTCGCCCCCCCCCCCCCCTTGACAGTAGTTCAAGCGTCTCTACCTAGCTTTTTCTTACACACTTGCGTTATCTGTCATCTTATGGAATAGCATTTCCCGAAACTGCTTACGCGTTAATACACTGCCGACTAAGAAATACTTGCATGGTAACATTTATAGAGTGCACGAATGACGCACAAGAGAATTTTTAAGTAGGCCGCAGTCTTTTTTCGAAGCGCGGTAGCTTGTCATTAAAACCCCGACAAGCGTGACAGAATTCGGCGGCAATGAGTTAGATCATTGGGCAATTGTGAATTTAAAATTAGACTATTTTAATGGGATAAACGTCTTACTAGCCGTGTTTGCGAATTTATTTGTAAGCGTACAAAGGTGAGCTGGCCCAAACTGCTGAAAATGTATGAATGTTGCTAGCGCTTACTAACATTTAATGAAAACATTATTTAAAATATTACCAAACATAGAACCAATTTGTGGTTAAAACAGGCCACTGGCTTATAATAAGAGGAAGAAGAAGAAGAAGAAGAAGATATTTTCAAGGATTATGTCAAACTACCGAAGATCACCAAACTTATGTGACATGTGACATCACCGAAAATTACCAGAGTTTTAAAAACTAGATAGTAAAAATTGTCAAAGATATCCTAATGTGATATATAATTATTGTCTTTACATTGTTTTGGAACAAGACGGTCCTTAGGTCGCTAATTTTTATAAATTATCTGCCCTTTTTGTTGTCAGCAATGAGTTAGTTCCACCCTTGGTTTGGCTCTTAGCCGCACACTTGAATTCACCGAAATTTCAGGAACTCCTGGTTCCTGAACACCAAAAACCTCTGCACTCCTTCAGTGCCCTTCTGGCTTTCAAAAATGCGCGGCCATCAATGCCTCGTTTTGCGCTAAAAGGCCTCTACATCCGGCACAGCCCTAAAACACTGTACCGAAGAAAACATGGGCTCAAATTGCCAGAAGCTCCAAATCTTCGACGCCAGTTTAAAACAACTAACTAATCTAATTGCAAATGAATGATACAACACACAAATGTACAAATTGGCTGTATTTTGAAAGATTATTATTTATTTATCGTTGTCAATGCGCTCAGGTGGAACTAGGTTAAGCCCCGCTTTAGTTTTGAAACAAAATATGTATTTTTTTAGCTGTACTATACTATACTCACGAAATGCACTTCATAGCAAAATATTAAAGTAGAATTCAAATATTTGAGTTAAAAACGATGCAGTACAATTGTCGATGTTGTGTATACACAAAATATCCCAAAAATCATTCACATTTCTCTAAAATTGGGCGAATTTCAGAAATAAACTCACATAATTTTTCATTAACCCAAATGCGATTACTGGGTCGTGAATAAAAGAGGTGATATTAGAATAATTTAACGAAAATTATTTTTCTATAATTTTATTAGGAAAGCAAATATTCATTGTGTCCATTCTGACACATTTATACGCCTTTACCATCGACGCTGTTTAAATATGTCCTGAATAAATCAATAAATTGTGAGGATTCTTCGCCTGTATAGGAATTAATTTTTAATAACTTCATACACTTTCCTATGACGAAACTCGTTTGAAAATATTTAGAATGAACAAATTAAAAACGAGAAAAACGTTTCATAATAAATATATTTTACGTAAACAGTGGTGTAGGCTACATGTTGCCTGTCAGTCTGTTCGTCACTGGCAATCAAGATAAAAGCGATCACTTTGTCACCTTGTTATTTTGAGGTTGATTAGTACCTTTGCCATTTTGTTATTTTAGCAGCGTATCTTATCATTTAGGTTATCCGAAACGATCTAAAGCTGATAATTAACGCCACTTATCGCAATATAGCGTCTGGAAACTGCGTAGCAGCTCAGCACAGTTAGTAACGTTTATTCGCGAATTGCGTGTGTGTTATTTCGAACAGGAATTTAAAACTGCTTAAAATACTAGGACGGCCTAGAAGGTTGTTCTGGAACATTCACCATAGCAGCAACCATGGGAGCGTTAAAGAGGATCTGGAAAAGAATGGGTGAGCAGTTTGAGTCCTTTGAGACATATAAATTAGGTGACATAAACAATAAAGGATTGGTTTCTTTATACTTTTGACATATATATGTTTTAGTAACTTTACATGACTACATTAACTTATAAGCTTCATAGCATTAATTGAGACTGACCAAGTATCCTCTATGTATAACCATCAAACGATAAACAAGAAAATATTAATTAGGTAATGTTAAAGATGGGGATACTCCTTCATCTATGCCAACTCACACATTATTTAAGTAATAACTTTTAGACCAATAGGAAAATAATATTTGGTTTATTATCTCAAATGATACTATGATCTTTATTACCCTGCAATTACTTATAAGGCTTTGAAGTTTATCAAATGATTTATAGGTACTTAATAACGGTATACGTTTGTATTTCATCTTCAGCTATTCAAATATCCAATTCATTTCGTGTTTATGGTTTTTGAAATGTCATTGTACCGGGTGATCAAAAATAAACTTGATGGCGGAAGCCATCGAAAACAGTCAAACTTGCCTAATCTGTAGCATGCCTTTTGTTGACATAGAACTGTCAAATTTGTTTGAAGTTTAAAATCCATTTTCGGCATCTTGTTTAACTTATATCATGGCTATTTTAATGTTATCTGTCAATTTAATGTATTAATTTGGTCTAAATTACATATTTTTGTAGCTGATGATTAGACTCTTAGTCACATGAACTAATAATTCAGTTAATTGTAGTTCAAATCCACTTGGTTTTATAAAAGGCAGTGTAGACAGAATTTTTTATGGGCTCTTGCGAGCAGGTTTTTTCTATCCCCCGGTACAATCGCCTTGTAAAATACGTATACTTGTAAGAAAAAGAAGTATACAAAGATAAATTTTGCTGTTGCAGTGTATTAGAACTTTTGAAATTGCTTTTCAATTATGTACTAAAGCTTCAAAGTCATTCATTTAGCCACCTATTTGTTATAAGATGGTTACGCATACTCTTTGAAAGAGATCCTCATACGTTTTCAGTGGCTTATCATCTCCAGTTTTATTTAAATTATCTTCAACGAAAATATTAGAAGGTTAGTGATTTGGCATATCATACAGGTATACATATAATATAGTTTGTGTACCACTCCCCCCAGTAATTACTACGCAGGTTTTCGAGCAAAGTTCCGTAAACTTTTAAAATCGTATCTGTTGACTGGAATACTTTCACTCAAACAGCTCGGTACTACTCTCCACAAAAACACATTATTTTTCCTTTACGTTTTGTCTGTTAATTTTCATCACTACTATAAAACTCTTTGCGAAAGTTGACAGTTACTTTTGATAAACTCTTACCAATTTGGAGAAGATTCGTTTCTCTTTGATTGGCGACTTTACATTTCTTGTCAGATAATTACTGGCCCTAAATTTAGCTTTTAGTTTTAATAACCAACTATTTGGTAATGTGATGCATTCAATTGGTTAAAAGCCAAATGTGTTTCCACGAACTCAGTTCCATTACTTGGAGCCGTAATATCTCAGAGTTTTCCCTCCCTAACATTAATTCACAAAAGTGACAGATGCCTTCATAATTTTAGAAATGCATCCATTATGTTAGACATTCGGGTGGTCACAAGAAATCAAAATTCGAATTTTTACAAGGGGATTCCTCTCTAAAAGTTACCAATTGGCTAGAAAATGGGATTGGCAAAGTTTCAGCTCACCTCGATAACGTTAACCAGTGCCTCACTGAGGTTAAAGTTTGCGATTTTCAGCACAAAATCTAAGTTTTCCTCCATGGAATTGAAACCATACACCCCACAAACCTGATTCTTATTAAATTTTATAGGAAATTCTGTTGCCTTAAAGTTTTATTGTCATCTTTTTTGTCAAAACTTGTAGATTTAGTGGTATTTAGCATTTCTCAGGTCAGTCGTGGTGCATATTCCCAAAATTCCTTTTTATGCAAAAGCCTAAAAACTTTACAACATTCAATTACATCTACTTTGCAGATTTTACTTTTTGTATTCAAAAGGGTTTGGTTAGGGGCGTTTTCAAAAGTAAATGCAACAACATCCAAATTGAAAATTAAGGGATTACGGAAAAAGAAGAGCAAGGAAGGTGTAAAAATAATATAAATAGTATTTTAGTACATTTTAATAATTACATTATTAGATTATATTTTGAAATTAAGGTGACAATGGCTTAGATAAGGTAGCTTTTAAAGAGTCAGGAGAAATGTGTCTACATTCAAATACAACTTGTAACGGAAACTGTGGTTGTTCTTTGTCTTTCGTCAAACAGGAATTGAAGTCTTGGATTAATTTTACATCCCTTTCTGCTGTGTTATTAACAATCATTAAACTATTCACTACTTTTTTAGCTTTTAAATAATGTAAATTTTCGGGATCAGTATTTGAAAATTCTGTATCGATTTCAAATCTCTTAACAAAATTTAGAGTTCTAGAAGAAACAAAACACTTCTTTGACTAATAAATGATCAACTTGTTTAAGACTGAGTGTTGCTTTTACGTCCTTATCATCACAATCATCTTCATCATTTTTTACTTCGGGCTTTAATTTTTCAACCATGCTTGTTTTAGCATTTTTTCCCAAAGTACCATCGAAAAATGAAACTGCAATTTGCTCCGAGTTGAGATACCACAGATTGTTTATCATTTTAAACAGTGCTTTGTCTGCAACTCGTTATCATTTTTTTTATATTTGCCAAAAGATTTAAATAATTGTAGGTCTTGGTTAGGCGCCAAACTGGGTTTGGCGGCATTGAACCACGCTTTTACATAAATATTGATTATACATAGACAAATATCTTCAATTCATTCTTTCTCTAAATCAGTTAACGAAAATTGATCCCTGAAAAGATATATTTTGAGAGAATAAATGGCCGTTGCCATCCATATAGAGTGATGAATAGCGACAGGTACTTAAAAAAACGTCCTAAAAATTAAGCAAAGTTGGATGGATTCTTTATAATCATCCCTGGGCTGTCGATTTTTTAGTTGCTCAAAAAGAAAACTTGAAATTTGGTCCGGATTACTTATTTTATGCCTAATATTTTCACCTTCAATTTCTGTTTTGCATTTCGTTTTGTCTAGCTTAGACCACCCAGTCTGGAATTTTCCAAAAATATCTGACTGAGAATCAGTGGTTGTACCCATTTAAAAAAAAACTACTTTTAGAATAACTTCTAAAATATGGTGGCGACATGCTAAATACAGTAGGTTTTTCTCTAATAATTGCTCAAGCAAAGCGCAGGTTCCCCTAAGGCAACCAGCTGCCTCCCACTGTTCAACTGCTGAAAATTCTGCTTTTGCCTGAGTAATCCCGATACTATTGTAACGAATGCGAGAACGACTTCCAGATCGATCTAGAAGCAGGTGTGCGCGATGAGTCACTTCGAACAGATGCTGCGAGAACGGGCCCGAGGTCAAATGCGTCATGCTTCCGCCTGGAGTTTCTAGTGAGTGTCGGGACTGTCTGGAAGCTTCTGGAGGGAAATTATTGGCCATATAAATACCCGGCCGTCGGACCCGCAGTTCAGTTCTGAAATAATTCTGCGGCAGTTCGAACTCACGTCGAGGCTTGTTAGAAGCCCCCATATAAATAAAAACGCGTGTACATATGAACATAAATAATAGAAATAAATAAATATATAATCGTTAGTGTTTAAGAGTGATATAAATAATAATAGTTGTTAGAAATAGTGCCGTAGTTTAAAAGTAATTTGTAATCTGCTTGATAATTCTCGCATGTGCTTGTAAATAACAATAATTAATCCAATAGTGTAAATAAATATTTGAACCCATGTTTGTCGTATAATTTTAAATAGCCCGAACGTTAAAAACGTAACAGTGGTGTCGGTGTGAGGTTTTGAACCGGGGGCTATAAAAAAATTATCGAACAAACATTAAAATAAATAAATTATTTAACAAGTGCCGATAAAACGACGGTCAGATAAATAAATTGAAGTGAGTATTGTGCATGCCTTTGACGAGATCTCAAAGCAGCAAAATGGAAGCCCAATTAAGGCAACTTTTGCAACTGATGCAAGTTAGCCAGGACAAGGCAGAGAAGGCGCAAGAGAAAGCGGAAAAAGCACAAGAGGATCTTAGGAAAGAGATCCAAGTTGGCCAGGAAGAATTGAAAGCCGGCCAAAAAGAAGCACAGGAAGCACTTAAGGAATGGCTGAAGGCCGAGCAAGAGAAAGCAGTCCAAAAACTCGAGGAATGGAAAGCCGGCCGAAAGAAGGCAGAAAAACTTGAGGAAAAGTTGAAAGCCACTCAAGAAAACCTCAAGGATGAGCTTAGGGAAGAATTGCGATCCGGTCGAAAGAAGGCAGAAAAAGCACAAGAGGATCTTAGGGAACAGCTGGAAGCCGGGCAGAAAGCACGAGAAGAGCTGAAGGTCGGGCAGGAAGAGCTGGAAACCGCAGAAGAGGAAGTAGTCCAAAATCTTGATGGGAAAATAAATGGAAGAGTTCGGTCTCTGTTGTTGGACCTGAGACGCGGCGAGTTGCACGTGGGTGGGGAGGAGCTTTCCCGACACCCAGGAGGAGAGATCGCGGCACAAGTGGTATGGGCGGAAGATGTTATTCTGCAGGGACGAACCGAGAGGGTCGTGGATGCATACCTGGATGGCGATCTCCGGAGCAACGTGGTGCGCGTGGTTGAGCCCGATTATGCTGACATTGCGGACGAGTGCATCCTGGGAATGGATGTTGTGGATAAGTGTGAGTGCGTTTTGGACCTGAGACGCGGCGAGTTGCACGTTGGTGGGGAGGAGCTTTCCCGACACTCAGGAGGAGAGATCGCGGCACAAGTGGTATGGGCGGAAGATGTTATTCTGCAAGGACGAACCGAGAGGGTCGTGGATGCATACCTGGATGGCGATCTCCGGAGCAACGTGGTGCGCGTGGTTGAGCCCGATTATGCTGACAGTGCGGAAGAGTGCATCCTGGGAATGGATGTTGTGGATAAGTGTGAGTGCGCTTTGGACCTGAGACGCGGCGAGTTGCACGTGGGTGGGGAGGATCTTTCCCGACACCCAAGAGGGGAGATCGCGGCACAAGTGGTATGGGCGGAAGATGTTACTCTGCAAGGACGAGCCGAGAGGGTCGTGGATGCATATCTGGATGGCGATCTCCGGGGCAACGTGGTGCGCGTGGTCGAGCCTGATGGTGGCAAGAAGCTCACTCATGGTATCCTGGTAGGGAAGACGTTGATGAAGACTGGGCTTGGGGTCCCAGTAAGGATGATGAACGTCAGCAGGGAACTGGCAACCGTCAAGAGGAACCCAATACTGGGAGGGGGCATGAGCCAACGAAAACGGAAGAAGATAGAAGGTTTGGTGGCCCGGTACCAGGACATCGTCGAGTGCGGAGATCATCCCAGCGGCCGTACTGACGTAGGAAAACATAAATCAGTTGAGTTTGGCAAGAGTCTTGCTGAGGACCGACCATCCTGCTCTGAGATGGCTGCTGCAGTGCAAGAACCCTGAAGGGCAGGTGGCTGAGTGGATCGAGCGCCTAGAAGAGTTCGACTTGGGAATAAATTATCGACCTGGCACAGTCCACCGCAACGCCGATGCGTTATCCAAGAGGCCTTGCCCTGCGGACTGCGGCCACTGTTCGAGACTGGAGAGTCGTGCGGTACCCATCAATCGTACCACTGTAGTCGACGACTCGTGGGAGCTAAACGAGTTACAGAATAGCCAGGAGAACGACACCGACTTAGGTGCGGTTATAGCCTGGAAGCAAGATGGCCGTCGACCTACCTGGCAGGAGGTCCCCGCCACCAACGCAACAGTGGAGCCTTATTGGGCGCAATGGGACTTCTTGCAGCTGGACAACAACGTCCTGACCAGAATCTTGGAAGATGAGGACAGTAGGGCAACGAGATCACGATCGATGGTTCCAAGGAGTAGAGTGGCCGAGGTGCTACGCCACCTGCATGATGGCTCCTCTGGGGGATACTTCAGATTGAAGAAGACGTTACAAGAGGTCCAAGAAAGGTTCTACGGGGCAAGCTGCAAAGGTGACGTCCGAGAGTGGTGCCGGAGGTGCGAAGCATGCGCTACGGGAAACGGACCTGTTGGAAGACGTAGAGCTCCGAGGTGGCAGTACAACGTCGGTGGTCCGTTCGAGGGTATAGCCATTGACATCGCCGGACCATGCCCCGAAACCGAAGCGGGAAATAAATACATCTTGGTGTGCATGGGCCACTTCACCAAATGGCCCGAAGCGTACGCCGTTCCGAAGAAAGAGACCGGTACTGTCGCTGATGTTCTGGTGAAGGAGTGCTTCAGCCGTTTTGGAGTCCCCCTGGAGTTACATTCCGACCAGGGCCGGAATTTCGAGTTTGGACCGTTCCGGAACGTCTGTAAGCTACTGGGGATACGCAAGACCCGGACCGCTGCCCTCCGTACTCAATCGGACGGCATGGTGGAAAGGATGAACGGAACCATGGAGAAGCATCTGTCCAAGGGCGTTTCCGAGCATCCGCGTGACTGGGGCCAGTACATGCACCTGTTCCTGATGGCCTACCGATCGGCAGTACCAGAGACAACCGGCGTCCAGAGCGAGGTGTGCTGTTGCGAAGCCTGGAGACCACGGTGGGCTGCTGCTTCTTCAGCCAGTCCATGTGCAAGAAGGGCACCGCCTGCAAGTACCGCCATCGGACCCCCACAAGAGCGAGAAGACAGGCACCCGACGCAACTCGTTCTGGGACAGAACGATCTAAGGCGGGGGCAGTGTAACGAATGCGAGAACGACTTCCAGATCGATCTAGAAGCAGGTGTGCGCGATGAGTCACTTCGAACAGATGCTGCGAGAACGGGCCCGAGGTCAAATGCGTCATGCTTCCGCCTGGAGTTTCTAGTGAGTGTCGGGACTGTCTGGAAGCTTCTGGAGGGAAATTATTGGCCATATAAATACCCGGCCGTCGGACCCGCAGTTCAGTTCTGAAATAATTCTGCGGCAGTTCGAACTCACGTCGAGGCTTGTTAGAAGCCCCCATATAAATAAAAACGCGTGTACATATGAACATAAATAATAGAAATAAATAAATGTATAATCGTTAGTGTTTAAGAGTGATATAAATAATAATAGTTGTTAGAAATAGTGCCGTAGTTTAAAAGTAATTTGTAATCTGCTTGATAATTCTCGCATGTGCTTGTAAATAACAATAATTAATCCAATAGTGTAAATAAATATTTGAACCCATGTTTGTCGTATAATTTTAAATAGCCCGAACGTTAAAAACGTAACACTATTTTCAAGCTGAGGAACAGCTATCAACTGTTCTTAATTTCCACAACTAATCAAAATCGCTACGATCTCTATATTTTTTTACTCAACATATCTGTAAGCAATTTCCCATCCCAGTGCACAACAGCTCCCTCTAAATCGGAATTTCTGAATCTATTTTTAATGAGGCCAATTCTTTGTTTTCGGAATTGCTGTATGCAAAGTCGTATGACACTTCTACTTACAATTAAATTCTGTGAGTCGTGACGTAACGCCTCAGCTGTAGCACTGCATCTCCATCAGAAATACTACACCCATCTAACAATAAAGACGAATTTTCAGTAATCATCTCTTCAGTACTTCGACAGTACCTCCTCTTCTTTATTTCTGGTCCTGCTTCCTCTGGGTGTGGAAAATTATACTCCGTATCTTCTTACATCGGCGTCTCTTCCTCTGAAGTGCTGTTAGTGTTTAGTACAGATTCCAGTTCTACATATTCTTCACCTTATAAAAATAAAATATAAATCTTAGTTAATGTCAAACTATCTGCTTAAGTAGTACTAAATAATATGATAAAAATGAAAAACTCAAACTCACCTAGGTTTTTTCTTGATTTTTCCAATCTTGCCATCACAGCTGCTCGCCTTTTTTTCTCTTCGTTGTTCTGCTGTTACAAATTTCATGTCAAGACCCCCCATACAGCCACGACCTCCTTCTTCTCTCTGGTGTACCAAAACCTGCCTGTTTTCTTCGGTGGTTTGTAAGTGCATCCTGATGAGCAACTTCAAATAGGTTGTTTTGATCTGGTAACGTTTCTTTGCAGTTTTCTCCACTCATCATACAGTTTTTCCAGCTTTGAAACACAATATTTCATATGTTTAGTTGGTATCTTAGCTTTCTCCCAAAAAAAGTTGAACTTCCTGTATTGTGAGTCTTGCAGCTTCTCTGTTGTTCAATTTCGCTTAGCGCATATTATAAAATAAACTGCGTAAGACTTACTGCCAATGATTTAATGAGACATGTGGCCAATTAAAAAAATCTTGTCCTTCTGCCTTGAACTCATGCTCGTTGATACTGTAGAAATCGAAGGTGGATCCATTGTCCTTTAAACCTCACAGAAAAAATGCAGTAAACGAACTTGACTGAATGGCCAAAAATAATTGTAGAATACCGACCATTAAAAAACACACAACCGGCTCGCTCAAGTCTTACTTTAATAATAATCCCATACAATCTTTACAAATGGCTTACATGCTTGCTATAGTTATGGCATACTACGACTAGGCTAATGCTAAGTAAAGGAGTAAATGGGACAAATGGCAGTAGCAGGGCCAGATGTGCGGGTTTTTCTAGTAATCGTTGTGAACCTGCTACCACAGTTCTTCAGATGTATCGTGAGTTCTTCTACCTGCATTTCTTGGTATGAGAAGGGGCTACATTGCAACACAGAGGTCATTCGATATGGGTCGGCATACCGTTTTTATACCCAACGCGCTAACAGGGCCAGATGAGGGTTAAATTAGTTCTGCTGCGCTTTTGAGGATATGTACCATGACCTGACTTGAAAAATGCTAAATACCACTAAATCTATAAGCTTTACCAAAAAAAAAGGAAAATAAAACTTCAAGGCTTTAAAATTTGCCGTAAATGAGAAGAGTTAGGTTTCTAGGGCGTATGGTTTCCATTTTATAGACGAAAAACTTCAATTTTTTGTTAACAATCGCAATTTTTTTAAACTTTAACCTCAGTGAGGCACGGTTTAATTTAATGATGTGACCCTTTTTAAGAGGAATTTCATTATAACTTTAACCATTGTCTCTCAATCTGTACTTCCCTCGTCTAAACGATACAGTATTGTAATCGCGAAAAAATCACCTTCCGAAATGTCTTCAGATCTTCACGTTTCAGGGTCCCTAGCTGACAAAAAACAGGTTTTCTCAATTCCGTTTATCTGTCTGTCTGTTGCCGGTATAACTCAAAAACTATATGTTGAAGGAAGGCTATATTTTCCATGCGGATTATATGTCTACCTGGCATAAAACCGCGAAAATGTCGGTCAAATATATACAGGGCAAGCATCTTAAAAATAAATTTTGTCTAATTTTGCTTTAACAGAGAAATAGATAAAAGTAATAATTTGCACATAAATCATTCTATTTGTTTATAACAGCTGTTTTTTAGGTATATATATAGTTTAGGAAAATATTATTATAAAAAAATATTATTATAAGAAGATAATTAGCTGACTAATTTTCCTGAACTATATATATAAATCATTCTTTATCCTTGACAAAACTAGGACCTACCAGACACAAGGTAAATACTGTAAAAGAAACCAAAGTGGTGGGCAACAGTAAGCTTGTTGAATGTAATGCATTCCCATGGCCCACATGCCAAGGATTCCTCCGTAGCAAAGTAGAATCGCGGGGCGCGCTACACATGGCCTGTTGCCACCCGTTGAATCTCGTTCTCAAGCGCTGAGTTCGAATCCCGTCTTGTAACGGTCTGGTTCGTGTCACCTTTGTATTTAATAATCACCTTGCTAGGGTGTAAACTGTATTTCTTACATTGTAATAATTAGATTAAAACGTATTACGCATTTAAAACCTACGAGTGTCGCGCGTGAGTTTGTGTGCGCAAATCAGCTGATTTAGTCGTCGATTGTGGTTATTAATAGAACAAAGCCAGTCAGTCGCTTACCGAGAAGCGAACTGTGCGTATCACCCGAAAGAAAATGGACGCCACGCGAAGTATTATAAGTGCCAGCTTAGGGAAGCATCCCCGAGATACAGCAGTTCATAGCCTGAAGCTGCTATTCCAGCTGCCATTGGAGCTTCCAGGAAGCCAGCCGACTTTGCTAATGCCAGAAGCATGTGGGAGCAACTACCAAAGTCTCGGATCAGAACTCTTCGTTGTCTTGCAGCAAGGTAAAGACAAATTTTAATTATCATAAATAAAACACACGGTTGAATGCAGGGCCTGATTTAAGACGTGGGTGGCCCGGGGCCCATTTTAGTGGGAGGCCCATTGTTTCAAGGTGTTGCAATATGTAATGCAAAAACACGAAATGAAACGAACTCAAGTTTATTTACAAAATTTATTTACGCAGAGAAATTAAGTTAAAATTATTCAATTTTTTCATTAAAAAGTATAGTATAACATAATACAAGTAACACATAAATATACTATAAATCAGGAAATGAATAACGATATAACCATTACAGTACAGTCGCTTTCCTTGATTTTCGTGCTGCAAAATCGCTAATGATGTCACTAAAGTCCAATTCACGCAGTATATCTGACTTTTAACATAATGCAATTTGTGATTTTCAAGTAAAAACCTACTAAACATTTAATTGTTAATAATTATAATTGGTGTAAATTAGTACATTTTCAGCCATTGTAACTAAATTTAATGTGCAGTACTATATTGTTGGAAGAACAGGCCAGTTCACCAGTACAATAACTTTTTATGATTTTAAATAATTTTAACTAATTTAAAATACAAACTTTGGTTATTACATTTCATATCAAGCTAGAGAAGTAAGACAGAATGTATGGAATTTTTTTTTAAATGTTCTCTATCAATATAAACAGTTCACAGCAAAGAGATATGTTTTGTGATATTTACCCTTATATTGGTGGGAGGCCCACTCTTGGTGCCCCCCCCCCTTAATCCGGGCCTGGTTGAATGCCTGAATCATGAAACTGGGGGCCGAACCATAATAGCGATTCACAAAGCAATTGCAGCAATTTACGCAATAGCCTCAACAAGCGTGCTGCTGATTCAGCGAGTCATAACACGGCGCGTGCATCATTCCGTTGACCCGTCGTGTCAGCTGACTCCAAGCTACTGTAGTCAGGGTCGGTTCAGTGAATTCGAGTACGGAATTTAAACATTAAATGTAAATTCAGCATTAAGCTCGTGGACTGATACGTGCTACTAGTAATAGCGCATATAACACTTATATATTACAATTGTGTATTCTTTTTATGTATGTCCATGCATGCATGTTGCTTTTACAAAGTATATATCTTTTCATGTAAACTGTTTGGTTTTCATTTCTGGCAGCATTTGATTATACAATTGCAGAGTTATAGGTGACCACGAGCAGGCCGACACGAGCCTCTACGATTGAGTTAACTGGCAAACAAAGGGCAATCTAAATGTATAGTAAAGTAGAGTATAGAACACGGAAAGCGCCACATTATAGCCTGCAATATCTTTTTAACTGAAAATTGATGTAATTCGCATTACCAAGTGTCTCCGTTCATTGTTTTAGTATGATTAGGAACGGTAAGATATTTTTACCATTAATTTGTTTTAATTTTTCAAAATACTTAAGTGTCACAACTTCCACTTGCGAGAAAAGTTCTGAGTAAATCTCTTTTTTAAGCTACAATTTAGGCATACACACCTTGAAAGAAGTTGTTATTTGATGTATTCTTTTAATAATAATCAGGGCAATCCCCATTTACGCCCTGTAACAAATTCTAGTTTATACTGTTCTGTCTACTGTAACCAAGGAAATGATTACCAAACTACTTTTATTAATTGACACTTAATTTCCATTAACCCGAATGTAATAATTAAAAACTGTCACACAATCTGACAATTTTCACAATACTCGTCTCGGAATTCTAAACTCGACTCCTTCGTCGCCCCGTCCATAAACATCAAACTCGTAATATAAAAATAATTTATCGGACTTGTAACGTAAATTACTATAAAGATTGCACGACTCGCTAGTGGCAAAGGGGAGGCCTTAAACCGAAGCTGCAGAGGCTCGCTCACAATAGTTAAATAATAATAGATACGGAGAAAATTTCTTTTCATTGTAAGGGGCGCCAGCTGGTGTTCATTAGCCGGTAAAAGTCCACGAGGAAAACCTTCTTCCCGGTGTCGGGAGCTGTGCGGGCCAATAACGCTGATTCAACTTACATTGCGTCTTTACTCAGTACAACATAATACTGCATTTCGCTTCACAATAACTCAAACAGCGCATGAAATCTGATCTGCATGGAAAAAAAATCAACCCAATTACCTCTTCTGCTAGTATAAAACCAGTGCTGACGTCAATCTTTAAAACCCACTGATTAAAAATTTAATTATATTTTCTTCCTTCTTTTCTCATTAGGTACTTGTGATGCTTCTTAAGAGTGCTGTGGTGGACCCATGTTTCATCAATAGTAACAAATCGTCACATAAAGTCTTTTGGACCACGGTGAACACGCGCAAACACTCGTTTGGAACGTTGAATAGTTGGGAGTCGGGGTGCTGATCTGCACAAACATTTTTCATGGGCAAATTTTCGTCTAAGTTGGAATGTACACGTTCCTTAGATATGCTTACAATGCCAGCTATCTCTAGTGATTTAATTCGATGTTTATTTAATTCAATTATTTTTTGGGTGGTAGCAGTTTTTGACCCTCTCGAACGAAATGCATTCGGAAAAATAATTTATTATTTATTATTAAAAATAATGCACCTTTTTAATTACATGTAGATTTAATTTTCTAATCGTAGATTTGCTAATACAAATTCATTTTCACACTTTAGCTTTGACCCCACTTCAGATTGTATTAGTGTTATACAAAGTCCGTGATGCGCCGTTGATTTGCGTCAAATTAAAAAAAAAATATTAATAAAGCTAAATGCGTCGGCTGTAATTACCTATTAACGCCACTACAGGCTGTCAAATCCCGACATATGCATGATTATTAATCAATAATCCATTGTTTAACGCATCCCTTTGATTGCGCCTGCACATCATAAGCTTGACGTTTATTGGAAATTTTAACCTTCACACTTGAAATTTATCGAAGATGTCATTCAGAACGTGCGTTCTCCAAGAGCGCGTTTTGTTAGTTTTTTACCAGGTGATTGCACACCATTAAATTAATATTACAGTTAATACAATTTGTTAAACATTTCCGCCGGCTTTTTGCAAAAAAAACAACCGGCGGTTATTAGTTTATGTCGCTACCTAATTTAGGGCATCGTTTCTTGACCTCGCCAGTTCTGTAAAGAACGAGAGGCCAACGCGGCCACAGGCTCCTGCGATTTAAATCCGCCGTTAAATAATGATATCGAAACTGCCAGGCTGCATGCACCGTGCTAGCAGAGTACGAAATAAAAGTAATAACTGTAAGCAAATGAAGATAAATGTCTCTATATTACGTTCATTTATGTTCTTAATCTCGGGGAACGCAGTTTTGATTTCTTGAGGAGTTCGTTCCTTCCCACCAGCTTTGCATGTGACGCTGATAACGCACTCTGCTCCATGCTTTGTCTAATTTGAAGATCTGCGATTTCGAATCCAAAATATTATTGATTAAATATAATCTTCATTATTGTTAGGGCTAAAAAGTATTTGCACATTATGGGTCAACCTTTTTAGGTATAGTACAGAAGAACTACAGTAAACGAAGTAATGTTTGGGCAGTTCATCAATCACGTAGAAACCCATTTTGTCTATATTCTTATGATGTCTTCAAAAGTTTTGAGAATTGGAGAATATCAATCTAAGAAATTATCAACAGAAAATATAGATTTACTAACAACCATATATAAAAATAATTGTGAAAGATGGAAATCATAAAGTTGTAAATACTGATTAAGGTGTCCTTCATTATTTTACAGCAACGATTGTTACAAAATATATTAAATATCAACGCAGATATATTAACAAGGTGCTGGTTATACTATTATACTATACTTTAGTTGATCATTATAATTTGTTGTGTATTATTATTTTAAATAAAAGTGTTTATGTTCTCATTGATTCTATCATCTCAAAGGGTTGGGTTTCTACATCCTAGCAAGTATTAGTATAAATTATTGCAAATAAATTTGTTCTCAACTTAAATATCGTGGTATATTTTAATAATTTACTCGTAAACCCTTTGAAAAATGCTCATTTAACCACTGGGATCACTACAACTATTGGGAACCAAATTCAAATATGGCGATCCAACCTCACAATTTCGGATGAACTTTCCTTACCTTTCTGTTGCGTTTGCTATGAAAACTAGGGCTTAACTCGAGCCCCCAGCAAGTTCCACGATGCCTGGGCCCCTCTCTCTCCGTTTGCCTGCGGATACAAGCCGCTGATGACCTACAGAAGGACCCCTATTGTTCGACCGCTCCGAAAACACCTCCAATTCAGCCATTATCTCATACCTATGGCTTAGTTGGAGCCCTTCCCACGAAAGGCACTGCCTACCTCTAGCTCACAGGGTTCCAAGTGCACTGCTCAAACCTCGTACACAATATCGACAAACCAACTAAGACTCAATGCACAAATTAAACACTTTTTTATGAACCTCTGCAAAGGTGCTACGAATTACTGCAACCTACTACAGCCTACCCAAAGGATATAGAGTTAATTTCAAACACACTGGAATGAAAAAGGGTTACTTATTCACGTATTAATAATTATTTATTGGGGAATCCAAATTTAACACCACTTCATAGCTTGCCTTCCTTTCCCCAATTGTTTGTCTTTGATCTTATATTGTTTTACATTATTTTCAAGCCTGCTCTGAGTACATTTTGTTGTTCATATCAAGGCTAACACTATTTTTATTAATGTTTTACAAATTATTATCAAGGCCAATGCGATTTTATACAATTTGCCTGAATTGCTTATTTAACAATTAAATATTGTGATAAAACAGGGTCTATAAGTTCCACGTCGCGGGCCAATAAATGTAATGATTGCTCGGCACCTACTATCTGGTGCCTATTAAATGTAATGATTACCTGTTTGTGAATTTTATTTAAAATTCGATAAGTCAAATTCTGGCTGGTGAAAAGCGAAATGTAATTAATGATTACACAAATAAATGGTTGTGTGCCCCTTTATATTTTATCCAATCTGCAAAACTGGTTTGGCTAACTACAAGGCAAGCATGAAACTCAAATCTCATTGGGTTGGGATCATAAACGGACTTTATTTTATTCGTGAACTCAGTAGTTCGAATGCGCGGTTCTTGGTAGATCAAACAATCCTTGATTTGACAAATGACACAAAATGTCGTTAGTGGTGGCAGCGTATTCGAATGTTTTAAAAGTGAAATTACTGTGAGAAACGCGTCAGGTAATTATTCAAATTTTCGCGCTTGCAACAATTAGCACAAGAGTTTCGTGTGCACTGAGCTAACTAGGTAAACAAACAGAGCTAAAAGTAAGAACGTGTTACAAAAATTAAATACAGCGGGGGGTCAGCGAAATGATTCGTTGCAGAAATGACTCCCAACGGTGGGGTTACAAGAAGCCTCGTCACAACAAAGACTTAAAGGGATGATCCACCGTGAAACAATGAACCAGTAAAATTCCTGACAAGAAGTAGTCATAATCCTTTTGGAATGCGTCCAATAGATAAGATTTAGCATTGTTAAGGCCGTGTCCTTCATGTTTAGTCGCTCGATTCAGGCATCTCGACAGCATAATTATGTATCTATGTTAGTTATCCCTCACCATTCCTCTCTTCCGTGGTACCTTGTGTACACTCTTCTATATTGCATCCTCTTAATCTAGTCTGTGAAACGGGTCGGCCTATTTTCTGCGACTTAACTTTGTTACGATTCATTTGCACCGCCTTCCAATTTCGCGTTCTGTAGTATCCATTTCACATTGTTACGCATCTCCTCGCGCGGATGTCTGTGAGCACGCCGTTCGTATTTCTAGCGCTGCACCACGCCTCCTTCCTTGGCCTCGCGTAAATAAGTTTTAAGAACTGGCATCTGTTTCGAGACGCGTTAGAATTTCGGAGAATTAATTTTGGGCTGCCATTAGTTTAGATGGTGTTTATGTGAGTCTACACTTTTAAAGTGGATTTTCCTAGTGCCTGAATTTCTATATTAGGGAAGATTGACTCCCACGCCGTTGGCGGAGTTTTCACGCTGCCACGTATTTCGCGAATTGCCTGGAATTTCATCCAGGGTAAGTAAAGAGTTCGCTTCGAAATATTCTGTCGTTCTTGTATGCTATCGTGGATTCCTTCCTCCCTTATAGCACATCGTGCCGGAGGGCCGATTTGAGGCTTTCGCTATAGCTAGTTTTACTTGCACGTGCGGACGTTTCATGCGCTGGTAATTTTCTGGATCTTTGGACCCGCTTCGACCCCTGCTGCAAATGCTGTTGGAAAGCAGAAGAGGATGCGACAAGGAGGCTTACCTTCAGGTCTAATTTGTCCCAGTCTCGCACGGTGAAGTTCCCTCTGAGCCAGCTTCTGGCCGCCCGAATTTGGGGCCAAACAATTCCGAAAAGTTTGACATTATTCGGCCATGAGTTCGCACCTGGAACCGCGTTTGAGTTTCCTCCAGATTCATCGGTATAATCTTTGCCTGCTGATAAATCTATTTTTAATGTGTGCAATAAGGCTATTGCGCTATATCGGTGTATTACAAACGGTATTAGTTTTAATTCTTGTCTGAGGTACCTCATATTATTACTGCTAAATTTGCCAAATATAATAAATTTTTGCAAGTAATATTGTGGCCATCTACGATTCTGATGGTGGATCTATAATTTGTGATATTTATATGTACTATGATCTTGAATTTTTGGAAATTATACTGTGATTATGTCAACTATGGGGGTTTAATTTAGTTACCGAATTTGAAACTCCTCTTTCAGGAATGGTGTTTGTACATAACCATTGTGAGTTTACAAATTCTCATTGAACACATGGGTGCACTCGCCGTATGTAATACAGAAAAATTCGTTGGCGCACTGAGCATTTATATATCTTACTTCGCTCTACCGACTATGCTGTTAAAGACCTTTACGCTTCCTTCGACTGAGCTGGCGGCCGGCAATTGCACCCGAGTGTACAAAGTAAATTTTCTGAAAGAATGACCAATGAATTAAATTAGCTAACAACTTGGCATCACAAGTCTTTCCCGGCCTCTATGAAAGTTGAAATTTGAGTTTTTAGGGATTTTCCCCAATACAAAATTTATGAGTCGTAGGAAGTTTGAGTTAGGAACAAACTATTCTTACTAAAAGAGGTAAAATGTTGCTCACAATACATACCTTTTTGCCCTGCAAATTGCAAAATAACCTCGCAGCCCTTCACATGCGGAAGTAAATCGTAAACGTGAACATATTGATATGACTAAATTGGAAATTATTTTCCTACAGTTTTTGAGTTGAATTAAAAGGAAAAATATTTTTTTTTAATTTCTGGAAAGTACAAGATAAGAGTAGTGGTCGACCAGAAGGAAGTAATTGCAGAAAGGCAAGGGTTATTTGATTGTTGCCAAGAATGCCTACGGTTCAAGTTCGGGTCTAGCAAGATTAATATCGCTGGGAAAATTATTAGAACTTAAATTTAATTGCTATAAGATAGACAGTGTAGCAATTACAGCTAATTTTGTTATCACTATAAAATATCAGTTTTTGGTTTTTATTCTCAGCTATTTTTTAATCTCGCTTACACTGCTTTACTTTGTATTATTTTGTGTTTGGTATCACTATCAGTATCAGTTGTTACTAATCTTCTAGGTTTACATAATTTAAATCACAGTTAA
Source organism: Agriotes lineatus (assembly GCA_940337035.1). Lineage (NCBI taxonomy): Eukaryota > Metazoa > Arthropoda > Insecta > Coleoptera > Elateridae > Agriotes > Agriotes lineatus. The sequence continues at coordinate 8,907,514 of OW679199.1, read as the reverse complement.
TCCATAGAATACCACAATTAAATTCAGTTTCATTAAAAAGGAATCATATTCTCATATTGACAGTAAGTTTTCTACTGCAAATTGTTGTAATATTTTACCTAAAAAGCCTGTTAAAACTTAAATGTAAAATTTAAATAAAAACTTACATAAAGATCCTCTCGATGTTTTAATATTTTCGTTGATTTGCTGCTTAGACGTAAACAAACTATGTAATAAAATTTAATGTTTTCTGCAACAGTGATAATTTTTCGTACGGGATGTCAAAGGTTTACGTCGTTTACAGCCATTTCTACGAGCAAATTATGTTGCTATTAAAACCAACATTTATTAACATTACTTCTTGTTTACTCTCTGACACTGAAGGCGGTAATATAGGCACCTGCCGAACTGAGCATTACCACTTTACGATTTCCTATTTGCAGAATATTGACACAGCGTTTAACCAACGGAATTATTACAAAAATCGATAAATACATTCAATGAATATCTTGTGTTTGCTTTTTATACTCTATTCCAGGATAGTTAAGTTTGATTAATCATATCAGCGTTGTAACTTTTGAAATATTGTATTCATACGTTTAATAATAATTATTTTGTAAATACACTGCTCAATTTTTTTTTAGCCCTGCAGCATTTTTCAAATGAAAGACAGACCCAAGTATCAACTTCGGTATACTGTTCATTTAACATTACGTAATACGATACAAACAGCAAATATGATCTCCTTAATGATTTTTTTATTGACATCAAATTATTAAGCACTCAAATACCGAGCTCTCCTAGGGCGTGTGCCCTTCATTAGCAAAAGATCGTCTAGGCATGCTGCAGACGTTTTAACACGAACAAACATTTAATTATTAAAATTACTAAACAACAGATACCCTTTATACCGCAGAATTTATTTTAATAAGTTTCCGCAAGCAAGCAATTTTATGGGACTCTTATTTTTACGCATAAGCAATTGAGGGTTCAAAAAACCTTTCCAATTCCCATTCTTGCCAGTTTGATTATAATTGTAGAGCTCAACAATTGCAATAAAATATTTCGCGAGTTTAAAGGAGCACATAACACATAATAAATACGCTAACGTTTTTCACTTTCCACCACTAGTTGATGACCCGCTGAAAACTGGAACCATGCGCCGCTGGTTGATTCATTCGCTGTTTGAACTACGTCACCAAAGACAAATAATTTAACCTCAAAAAACAGGAGCACAAACCGACATGGATTTGCGTCGAATAAGATTGGTGAAGTTTTTGTAAACTTCCATTCGGGTTTCATTTATAGCCTCGGAAAACAACCGCCAGGGATTGGTTTAAATTTACGTAAGTATTGTAACAATTGTTCCCCGATACGTGAATAATTAAACAAAAGCCTGTCGCTATTTGAAAAATGTGCATCAATTAATTACATAAAATCCTTAAATCTAATCGTAAAACTAAATGCACCGCTGTTTTTAGCACAACTACAAATGTCCCAAATTTCACCTTCCTTCGCACTCGTGTCATGTTAACCGTTTTAAGCACGATGTACTCAGATGTACTGCCGGAAAAATGTTTCCACACCCTTGCTGCACCTATGTGAATATTATCTATAAGAGGGCAATTTTTCCCACAAAATTTGTACAGGCGACCCAATGTGATTCTGCGACCTGCTTCAAACCAAGGAGTCTACCCGCTCTACCTTGTATGTAGGCTTCAAGAATGTCCATCAACATCTCCTTCCAGTATGTCTTTGGCCCGCAGCCTGCAGGGACCCATCCATGTAGCATATGCACTGCCTGATTTTATTTGTTACTGCTCCGCATCCTTGGTAGCTCTCAAGTGTGCCATACTCAACTTTCTGTGTTTGTATACTCCCAATTAAGGACACACATCCTGCTCCTGAGTTACTACATTACTAAACTGGATGTCAACGCGAGCGAGGGCATATTGTTAGAGTTCCCTGTGTATTAAGTTCTGAGTCTAAATTATTATGGTTACTAACAAGTGCAATTGTTGTTCCTCTACATTTGAGGAGCATTTTCTTGTTAAAATCTGTGTGTGCTTGAAAGATTTTGGAAATTCATGTGTTAATTTATCATCAACTGAAACCAGGATTATAAATTCAAAAAAGGGATCCTGGACATGTGAGACCGGCAAAGATGTAGGAAACGATTTAAATTCACTTTCCACTATAAAAGATTTGGGCATAATTTTTGATAACAAACTAACATTTCATAAACACATAACTTGAAGGTGGTAGAAAGCTTGAACATGTATGGTTTCATCATTAGAAATTGCAGAGTTCAATAATCTTCATTCTTCGAAACTTCTTTATTTTTCTTATGTAAGATCTAAGTTGGAGTAGGGGGTTACAATTTGGAATCCTCATTATATTAGTTACTCACTTACAATTGAGCGTGCTCAGAAAAAGTTTCTAAAATGTCTTAGTTTTAAAGCTAACTCTGTTTCTCCAAAAAAAAGACGTAAACTATTATCGACTGCTGAATATCTTTTAGTTCGACAGTCTGGCCTGTAGAACAGGCTGTGCGTTATTGAGCTTTTTACACAATATTTGTAACAACAATATTGACTGCTCAGATTTGGTAATGCAGTTAAGAATAATAAGTAGTACCACGTTTTGAGTCTCGACAAGATGTCACCTTCTACTGTCCCATTCCTCAAACTAATTTGATGAGTTTCGGAAGTTTGCTGTGTGGTCAGAAACCACTTGGTTTTGAGACTTTTTTGCATTTTGACGTCTACAAAGAAAACGAGCGAATGAATCTCGGTAATTCTAATTGCCATTTGTCAATAAAAACCAAGAGAACAATATTACAAGAAAAAATTTTCATTCCATCACTTGCTGGACAACATAGTGGCATTCAAAAAAGTGTTCACCTAATTTTGTTGAGCAGTGTATTTTTAAACAGCAGTGTTGATATTATATTTTGAAAACATAACTAAATACAATTGTCTTACCTCTAAACTAATTGATCAGATGGATTTTAATAATTTTTGCAATAGCAACTCCAGAAGACTGCCAAGAGGCCCTGCTAAATAATGTGTAAAATATAATATAGATAAAATTATAAATATAACACATTCAGAGGCAATTCTATTTTCATGTGTATTAGCAAACGTTAGGATCTTTTTGCTCATTTAGCCCATAAGGCAAAATTTACCTTCATTGTTCATTTTAAGAGTAAATCATTTGAGAATTGTGTTAAAGGTAGTTAAGAAGGAAAAGTGAAATTTAGTGGTAGGATGTTTGAGCAGTTTGAGCAGATAATACTCCAAATTATGATAGATAGATACTGCATCAAAACTAAAGCACTTTCTAGATTTTCATTTCAAGATGGCTTGTGTTTAATCTTTATTATTCCAAATGCTGGTATAATATCCTCTTATTTTAAAATTAAATTAAATGCGTGTTAATGAAATTAACAAGCTCGAAAACAAATTATAAATTTTCATATTTATCTTTTCCCCTACAAGCTTGTAGATATTTATTTGTGGATTATGGCAACGCTGGTTAAAACTGTTTACCGCGGTTGACTTTTACATTTCTCCTTAAAATAGAATTGCGTTCACGCTTCTTCTATCGCGAACATTTTAGAGGCCCGATAATTTCAGACGTTGGCCATTACAAATATTACAATTTTATATAACTTAGTCTTGAGCTGAGTACTCCTCTGAATAGATTTAAATTGGAATTTGGGTAGTTAATATTTCAATATTCAGCTAAAATTGTTTTGTACATGTTCGAAGGTGGAATGGACACTTGCTAACACGCTATATCCTAAAATTGACTTCTAATCACCTTGCCCAGAGCTTGGACCACATGCTGCAAAGTTCACTAAAATTGGATATACAACAGTATATGTACAAGTTGAGAAAAGTGTAGCTTTTCCGCGCGAGACGCGAGATTTTTAATCAAGGCGAAGCCTCATGTAAAATGTTGTGCATTTAAAAATTAAACTATGCGTTGCTATGCAGAAAAGTCCACTTTTCTAAACGATTTGCCGTTGCTATGCAGAAAAGTACCACTTTTCTAAACGTTTTTGTATTTAGGAATACAGTACGTGAAAATCGGCGAATACTTCTCAGATTGGGACAGTCTCAAATCCATTTATTATACTGCAGCAAGCCAAAAGAGTATACGATAGCTCAATTCTATATTTTTGTTTCCTCGCCGTACAAGAATCGTATCCCAGGAGTACAATCCGGAAAATTGTTAAGCGCCACTTGCTGATCTAAGCCTATAGATGATGTGGAAGGCCGTTCAACAGGATAACGACTCTCCTGGGTTCGGGACAACTGGTTAGGTAGTGGATCGAAACTTACCTGGATTCTTAATCGCACCCTCTCCCCTCAGTTTTATACTCAATATACAACGTGTCCAAAATAAAAAGTGGCTAAAATATCATTATTCAGTGCTGCCAATGCCTGCTCAAGTACACAGTACAAAACATTTAGTATACGTTTAACCTAAACCCTGGCCCTGGCCGCAGTCTACTAAATCTCTCTAAATAAACAATACAAAAGGAAAACAAAGCACAAACAATGGGCTGAAGGCGAACTCAATTCTCAATGTCGTTGCCATTTAAAGGATATGATGATGGATCTTCAAGTTATGCACAATTCAAAACCACGCAAATATATGTATTTTTAACTTAACCAAAAGTGGCAGTTGATATTGATTTGGGGGGGGGGGGGGGTTCCTTGCGCTTCCTTAACCAGCAAAAAATTCGCATGTGTGAGTGCGAGAAAGAAGACTACTGTGTGCAATAGCAGCGTGGGTAGGATGGGAAGAAACTAGTTACTACTCGGAAACGACAGAATGGCGAGCGGGTGGAGTGAAGAAAATCCACCGAAAGTCGCAGAAGAAATACTCATTTGATTATCTCAGAAGATGCGGTACGTCAAAGGCACTTCGAGGATGTGTTCATTAAACCCATTTTGTTAATCTAGCTATATCGAAACGTCCATTTGGCTGAAAATTATGGAATCTAAGCGAAGCCTACTACTAACCAGGATATAGTTTGCTTGCTATCCTTAATTGCCCAGTGGCTGAAATCGGAACCTCAAAACGGTTCGATTACGGTAACATCAAAAGCCCAAAAACGTCACAACGTGTCAACAAATGATATCGCTTAACAAGATTTGTGAATGTTTTCTAGCATAGCTTCACTAGTCGATGCCTTATTATGAAGCATATACTGCAATGACTTCCTACTTTAATTGATGATAATAAATAAATAATTAGGGATATCACCACAAATAAAATAGTAATTTACGATACAAGTGCGTAAAGCTACTCTTTAGGCACGAGTAGGGTAGAGTTAAAACGGGAGTGAGCGAGCGTTTTAAGCCCCACGAGTGACTAAAGATGCTTTACGCATGTGTATCGTACAATATTTTATCTACGGTAGAATCTAAAAAATAAGGTAAATATAAAAAATATTTTACATGCAAATTAGAATTACTAGCAACTGGTCCTAATTTTGAGTGTTTTAAAAATTTTAAAACACGTTGCTACTAACTACGTGCCTAATGAAATTTTTTAAGCACGTTGCTATTAACGACGTAAACTAATGGAAACATGTTATTAAACAGTCGTTTTACAAACTTAAAACTGCCAACTAAAAGGCAATTTTACACACTGTCGTAGATAAATAATTTATTGGTTTCGTTTTAATAAATATTTCAACTATGTTGTCTTATCTCAGGGCTTATTAAAAATGTTATGCTGTGTATTATTTACTAGCAAAATAAATGGTTTTTCGCTTTTTCTATTTTATTCATTGGCAATCAAATGTAATATAAAAGCTCCGGCTTTTGCATGAGAAAACTCTGTATCAAAGGGTTGGGTTGTAACATCTGGTATAACATTTACTATTGAGTATAATTTATGGACAAGTATGGCAAATGTCCAAATATTTTGGTCTGACAGTTTAACCCCCAAATTTGACGGAAAATACATAGATAAATGATGGCACAAAAACCAACGTAAATGAATGCAAAATTACCAACACACCACAAATTTCGCCTCAAGTAGATATTTAAAATGTAATTTTAACTTAAGCAGTTCGGCTAACCGGTTTATTTCCTTTCGTGACGTAACAGGTGACGCGCTAACCTGAAATTATTCAACTTCCTGCAACTCGATCCAAATCTGACACCAACCGCAAAATCAAGGGATGCTATCGCAATAAAACTCCTTTGCAAGGACCCTAGGGTTGGAGAACTCTCTCTGGACCTCTTACAATGTCTATTCTTAATGCTGCCCAATGGACCCTCGGAACCGTTTTCCTGTTCAAATTTACCTTGAAAGTCGAGCTTTGTTGCTGGTTCACCAAATCAAAGAACACCATTGCTCCAATTTCTCTTCTGAAGGCGCTTCTGCTTTCTGCAGGATGGCGGCAAGAAGGTCTTTTTTACACGTTGGACACAAATTTCACCAGTCTGCTGCTTCGCAACTCGTTGAAAACTGGTCACGATGTCAGTGTCACTTGGGCAAAACTTTCAGGTCACTTGCCACTTCACTGGGATTTAATAACACGATAAAATTCTACATACAGGCACTCTGCGGACTAGTGATTAATAAAAACAACTTTTGGGCCCCCAAATAACTATTATATTGAAAAAATACAACTATTTACGAGCCGAACATGCACACAGCTATTTTTTATATGGCTTGGGTTGTCAACAATAACAATGGAACATCACGTATCTTAGCAACTAATTACAACTGTTTTGAAGTAAGTTTTGTACAATGTTGTACTTAGAAACTAATCTGTATTTTGGCTAATTGTCAACCGTAGCACTCACATCTCTGCTTATTACACTTTAGTTTTAAATAGCATTGTTTTTCACAAGTCTTGTTAGCACTGCACTATTGTCTTTATCCTATCGTAGATTGCCTTATCAATGCTTCTTGCATTCTATGCTTCCTTGCGCTGCTTTTTACCTTTCAGCTGCATTGGCGATAGTTGGCCTCGTAATTTTAACACTAACGCTGCATGTCATTTTCGTAACGCTTCAAACGTCTCTTTATCAATTAAACTTCACAATATTGCCTTGATTTTACAATATGAAATCTGTCAGTCAATATACATTGAGTGCATCTGCCATAACGAGCATATTTATTGAAAATTAAGTTAAAGGTAACCCTTCCGATACTGTTTTATCTAATACTAACCTCTGTCAATCAAATTATAGTTACTGCTAATCATATCTTGTGCATTTATTAATGTATGATAATAACTTTAATGTTGCAATAAACAAAATATCAATTCTGAACCTATTTGAATGATTATTTCATGTTCGTGTCTTAGTTATGCAACCAGAGTTGCTGTGGGTAATATACCATCACAATACATGCAAGAATATTCTTAGATTAACTGTCTATAGAAAGAGAACACGAATAAATAAGATACAATATTTGATCTTGTTTTTACTCGTAATGTGCAACTGTCACATCAAAATGTATATAGAAGTGGAGACGTAAAGTAGAAGGTAGATATCTAACAGTATCGGTAAATAAAGGAATGCATTAAACTTGAAAATACTTCCTTGGAGACTTATAATCATGACGCCGCAACAGGAGCTTGGCCTGACTCGCCTGAGGGCATAGCATTTCAACACAGCCGAGTGCGCGCCAATATGTTTTGAGAATTCCGTGCCAAAATGCAGGCGCTTGCCGTGAAGAGCTGCCGGGTGGTCGCATTGGTTTGGCAGGGTGTGTCACAGTGGCATATTATAGTAGAAGCCTGAGAAGCCCAGGCTTCTGGCTCAAAATTTCAGGGCGCGCCAAAATGGAACGATTAACAAAAAATGTGTTCAATATTTGCCATAAAATATTAATCCCCAGGTATTTATCTACTGAAAATAGCAACCTAACATAGTCTCAGCCCATAATTTCTGGACTTTGATAGTAATAAGTTAAATGTAGAGGCAAAAGCATGGTTAATACGTGACTTGTGCGGCAGGGCCTGGCTTGCGCTTCTCGAAAAAAGGTGCTTTATTCACTGGCACAAGGGACCGCCGCGTGATGTGGTTTTGAAGTTGGACACAGCGCCAGTTAAATTAAAGTAGGGGTTTTTACGTGCCCTGAGCGAAGTCCAAAAGCAGAGAAGTGTTGTAATAGTGGTCTGTTCAGTTTGGCGAATTGGGGCCAGGACACCGTGGAGAACAGTGGGAAACCACAGTCCAAGTATTACGCAACCGGCATTCTGAAATCATCACTCAGTGTGCTTGAATCAGATCGAATTAGGTCATGTGCAAGCGGCTATTACCGCCATATGGCTGAATAATTCTTGGTGCGCTAAAGTGCGTACGCGAAAGCTTTCTTCTGTTCGGCGAGACTGCGCCTAAGTATATGCACAGTGAACTGTCAGCACAAAGGCGTTGTTGAAACAGCTGCCAAAGTGATTTAATATTATTGTGCCAGTGCTGTGACGTATACCCCGTGGACCAGTAGCATAAACAAGTCATAAAAACGGCTGCCAGCTGGGTGATTTAATAGTTTTAATAAAAATGCGAGTTATAAACAGATATTCGCGTAGTTGGTTGGTAATATTTTCAACTTAGTACGAATACAGGTCTTCTTCTGGTGCATTTCAACATAGGCTCTCCTTAATAACGATTGAAGTAAATCAGGTAAGAAAAATTTCGTTACTGCTGAGTTAGCTGGCAATAAGAAAGGTCAAAAGTAATTAATAGCAGCGTGGCGGTGTAGCAGACGCCTCGTTACACGATTGACCATTGAACATATGCGTCAAAGATTAGAGTGGACGGAGAATGATAAGAAATTTATCTATTCCCAAGTGGCGCTATAAGACTTTCGGCTGGGATTTGGCTGTTGGCAGTTGCGGCTGCTCCTTATGGGGGCTAGGGGCGCTAGCCTCCCAGCCATCAACAGCTTATATAACATTAGAAAGAAGTAACTATTCTATAATTGAAAATATGTTTTATCTTCTTTCCCACCGTTATAATATAACAAGGCTTAAGTAACGAGATCCGGAGATAGCTATTCGATACCGCTTAAAACATGTCAAACACAATCCAAGAAGTATGTCAACATAACATAAGTTATGTGTCAACACGCTCGCTGATATCAATGCACCGAACCACTGGCAGCTGTTGGGGCAATTCGAAATAGGCCCCAAACTGATACGTCAATTACGGGCGAAAATGCTGCGCCGCAGATCGATCTATCACAGTTTCAATGTGAGGCAAAGGCTAAATACCGTTATAGCCCAACCAGCAGTTAAAATTGCGGGGTTACCGTCTTATTTATAAACACTGTGTTCCCGAAATGTAATACTATCTGAGCGTAAAGGCAACCGGCGCGCCTGTAAAACAAATGTGCATTCTTCCATATTAAAAATGAATGCCAGTGGGCAAGGACGTTCTTGCATTCTTGCGAGCCGTGTTTAGGCATAATATCAATTGCATCAATTTCCCGATGACAATGGTCCCGTCATAGAACTTTGATGGACTCCATATTTGCCATTATCAGCGCGATATCCTTACTAAAGCCCCATGGAGGAGGTTTGGAATCAGCCACTATAAAGTCCTCAACCGCAACCAAACATTTTTCAACAGCCTAGAATGTTATTACCCCAACTTCAACTTGAAATAAATAGCTCAAGGCCAGCTGAGCAACCTGGCGAAAAGCATTTACAGGAGATGCCAAATGGTAGGCAGTGCATTTGGTGGCCATGCAACTCTCAATACTTGCAAGGTTTGTCACTATTGTGAAATAGCAGTGATTTTGGTTAAATAAGCTGCGTTTGTATTGTTCTCGACATATTTGTGATAAACTTTACATATCCGTATATATTATTACAATGTAACCAATCGTTAAGTACGTGTACATTAGCAATGTTTGCACCAGAAAGTCGTAATCTCCCGGCCCCAGTTCCGCCGGAACACTAAAGGCCCGTAAATCATAGCAAACTCCATGAGTGTCGCGGAATTAATACTTCCTAAAGTGATGCAACTATTACAATGAAATTGCGGGCTGAAATATCGCCGGCTCACGCAGTTAGCACAGGACCAAGGCGAGCATCCATCACGGCCGCACTAATTAAAACGGGCCGAGCGCTAGAAATGAGCATTGCTAATGCTAATGGGGGTCACCGTCTGCAGGCTGCAGGAGTTTGTGGCAACAGTTTGTTGTTCGCGGGCAACATCGCAGGAATAATTGATGCACGGTTTAGCAGCAGATAATGAACGGGCTGAACTTGCGGTCGAATTACAGGGATAGCTTGTATTCATACGCGTTCGGAGGGTACACACGTTTCGGTCTGTCTACAGATGTTCGCCGGAAATTTGTGTATAAATGCGCATAATTATTGCGAGATTCTCATTCAAGCCGCGCCCGACCCGTTTGCCGAAAGAATTACGGTGCATTGCTGTATCGCTCCTGTTCACGGCTGCCGGTTGCCAGGAATAACTAGGGATTTGGTGCAGCTCCTGGTTTATGGCAGGCATTTGCTACAAAAGGCTCATAGTTTAATTTTATGTTCGAGCATAATTCTGCCTCGAACCAACTCGCTCAAACTATGGGAATAACTCGTGGAAGAATTCCGGGATATTAGTTGGAAGTTTCAGGATAGGTTCTAACTCCCAACTATTGACGTTATTGGCAATCCCATTTAAGAAAATGCACGATTTCTTTTCACTTTAGAGAAAAGCCCAAAAACAGAATGATTTGAATGTTGAATATGAAGCAATAATGCCATTTATTGATAGTTGCGTTTGTCAGCGATAGGGAATCCAGTGTTCTTTTTCTCAGGTTAGTGGCGGCTGCTCCTTAGGGGTCATCTGTCCTACCGTTATAATTGAACTAGGTTTAAGTAATGAGATCCGGAGATCGCTATTCGATACCGCTTAAAACATGTAAAACACGATTCAAGAAGTATGTCAACATAACATGAGTTATGTGTCAATACACTCCCTCGTATCATATGCACCAACCAGCTGGCAGTTGCTGAGGGCGCTCCGAAATGTGACCCAAACTTATATCGAAATTACGGGGAAAAACGCTGTCGCTGCAGAATCGGCGATACAGCAGTTTCGATGTGACGCGAAGGCTAACGATATTGCCCCCGAGACCACCGTAAAGTCGCGGGATTATCGTCATATTTATAAATATAACGCTCCCGAAATGTAATGCAATTCGACGGTAAAGGCAACCGTCACGCAGGTAGCAAATGTGATGCAATCTTTGACATTGAAAATAAATGTTAATGGTGTGCCAGATTGACTGAGCTTCAGAAATAGATATTTCGGCGACCCTGACTCGCCGTGGCTTAGGCCATATTCCTAGGTGTGGAATAAAGTACCCTGAACTTAACTAGCAGAGCCCAAGATAAAAAAAATATGAGGGTGAAGTGATCGCAAACCCCCAGATAGGAGAGTAAAGCTGTAAAAGATACTTTTAAAATGTATCTAGTTACTTCACAGTTACTTTTATGAGAAAGTATCTAGACACTATAAGTAAATACATACCTTTTTGCAAAACTAACTTAGTTCTTAGATACTTGCGACGGTATCTAGATACTGTAGCTAAGTTGTTTTAAAGTATTTAGTTGCTCTACAAGTATCTTGAAGGTATCCAGTTAGTTTGAGAGTATCTGGTTACTTTAATGTATCTAGGTACATTCATTTAAAAGTATGTAGTTACTACAAGAATAACAAGTTAATTTTGTAAGCAGTTCACTTGCTACTAATTATTAAAAGCCAGTGGTTACTAAATTGTTTAATTTTACTTCCTTATACAATAAAGGGGGTATTGGATTCACCCCAAAACTTCTAAATTGAGTTTTCAACAGATCTTCACGTTTTAGAGTCCCCTGAACCCAAAAAACATATTTTTGTTCATTGGTCTGTCTTTGTGTCTGTGTGTGAACCGAATATCTCAAAAACGAAAAGATGTCTGACTTGGAAACATCATATATGTCCTGTGTACTATCTAGTTGCGACAGAAAGCTTTTGAAGAAAATCGCATGGAAGTATGGTATTTACTGATTTTTCAGTTTTTTTTTTTCGATTTTTTTCAAAAACCGCTAGAACGATTTCTTTCAAACGTTACACTTTTTACTAAGTTTTTAATGTGTAATGGTGTGAGATAGGTGATTTTCCAGTTGAATACCTCTAAAATGGGTTGCTTCTAGTTTTTTTTTTTAAATATAATGTAGTAGGAAAGTTAAAAACAAATTTTTGACTAATTATAAATTCACTGTAAAATGAAGTTTTGAGCGTGTATCAGACCAGATTTTTTTATTGTAGTTTTATTGTTCTTATTTAGAAACGCCAACTCTTTAAAAAACGGGATTTGAAAAAAATATTTGAGTTGAAACTAAAAAAAATGCAAGGATGGGATGAGTAACACAAGTTGAGTAATATATGAAAAGGTTATATCAATAAACAAAGATATTAACCTATGAGCATAAGTGTAAACACGATTTCCCCAGGAGAGTATGATAATCCTCCTATAATATACTGGGAGATTTTTTATTTTGAGTGTAGGGATACCAGCAACTAAAGCACTTTCTAGTTATTCTAAACATAAACTAGTTTAAATAGAAACCGTAGCTTCGACAAAGAAGTTAAGCTAGTTTTCCTTTAAGATAATACAAATTCAGTTACAGGAGACAAACAGGCATTAAGAACAGTCTACAAATCAGTTTACTATACCAAGTATTAAATTTTTCAAATATTGTATAATATTGTTATTGATAGACATGTTACACTAAGTTTGTAACAAGTTCTTACGAACACCTTGTGTTGAACAAAGCAATCGGTACATTTCCATATGAAATTTTGGAAAAGCTTTATTTAAAAAATATCGCATCCGAAGGATGTTTATAAGTGGTGCACCGTCGTGCTAAAACAATGATCGAGGAACCTTCCTACAAGTTTTTTACATACATTGATTGTAACTACTGCAATTGCTTGCCGCAGCGTTTTTCTCCTTCAATTGTCAATTCGGAAAAATTCCTGTCGCCGACACTCACCAGTGAATATGTACAACCTTCTTTCTGATATCACCGACTTATTATTTCAATAAGACGCCAGAATTGCTAAGAAAGGAATACTTGTATACCACTAACAACAAAATATTTTGGGAATTTAATAAAAACTTTTAAAGTGTTCTTCTTTAATGTTTTATAAATTTGATTTAACACTTTGAACATAACCTGCCCTTAACAATTTTGTTGAAATGCTTTATTTGACGTCGAATATTAGCTTTTATGCAATTAAATATCATCTACACAGTTCATTGTTTACTTTTTAGCACGCAATTTCATTTCGTCATGAAAGATCGCTTAAAAACGCGTGTTTTTATAAAACCGCGCGTTTCATAACTATCAATTTAAATTAAGCATAATTGGAAAAGTACATTATTGCCAAATCTAGACCGAGACGTCCTTGATTTACTAGTTACAGTAAAAACTAATTAAAATGATGTAATATTGCTGGAAATTGATTGCTTTGAATTTTAGATAGTTAAAAATAATATGTACGACCGGGCGGAATTGGTCACTTTATACCCTATCTTTGACGGCGTAATGTGAAACTCTACAGCCCAAGGGCCATAAAGTACTTTACGGCTCGCTAAGCGACACTAAGCGAACTGTAAAGTACTTGTCAGCTTGACAAGCAATGGCATCCTGGGTTGCCCATCTTGAAAAACATTATAAATCTGCTTTTAATTGCCAATGTCGGTCTGTACATCATATTTATTTATGGTACAAGTGTGTTATATTACAAATAATTCACGAGAGAAATAGGTCGAGAGTGGTCTTTTCGTGAGTGACTTATTTGTAATAACATACACTCACCATACAAAATTTTATTTAATTTTGCAACCATAATCTTGCTTATTGACCTTCGATAGGGGGCGTAAAATGGCTTTTATGGCCCTACGGCATATAAAGTTGCTAAGTAGTATAACAAGCACCAAAAATATGCAGAGAAACCATAGCACACCAAAAATTCACAACGCCAGCACAACGAAGACGCAGTACCTAGTCTGTAGCCAAAATACTGGATCGCTGAATTTTGTGCATTTTGAGAATCATAATAAAATAAAACTTATGTACCACGTGCCTAATCACGATTATAGCTCTCGGAAAGTTTAAAGCTCTCCGCTTTGCAGTGCACTTTAAACATTCTCTAGCCCTATAATATATTGATTGTGCCCTTAATACATAAATTAATATTATCCAACAACTCAATAAATACTAAATAGAAACAAATTTTGTATTCACCGCTGTAAAAAGTAAAAGTGGCAAATTAATTAAAAGTGAGCTAAAGTACCGAAAGATCAATTAAATGTATAATTACAGACGCCTGTGGTTCGTACTATAAGTTTAGCAGTACTGCAATAGGTATATTGCTAGTTTAAGTCAAATTCGTGGTTAACAGTTTAGGATTTGTTATTTGACACAGACTGACACCTAACCTGCTAACCTCGAATTTGACTTATGGTTTTTATCTCACTAGAGAGTAATAGTCTTTACCTCACTAGTGAGTTATGGGCCACTGTATCGGTCTAAAATCGATCTAATATAGCCTTATAATTAGGAGGTGTTGGTTAACATATTGTGTGCACCTTGGGAGTAACTAGTGTTTATGACACTCACCGTGTTACAGTCCGCGACTACGCGTTGGGCTCTAATTTTCACACCGCGGGCCATAAACACCTCCTTACGCCCTTGGTACATAAATAACTATTATCAAGGGATTACCACATTTTTAATTTTTTTATTTTGACAAAATTATGTCTAGATTTTTTCAAAGCTATTAGAGCACAAGAATTTACCAAATTATACTTGCACCCCTCTCTGCAATTTGTTTAATTATACATCTCGAAATGTCCGCAAATTTGAAATACAAAATGTATTATCATTAATTTGCGCAGATTGAACTAGTAACTTCTCATGAATATTCATATATCAAAGGGCAAAAATAACGTGGCATTGGAAATCCATCGCCTACTTTTCTTCGTATATACTTCGTTCCTACTTAGGCAAGAGATCCCCTTGTATTTACGTAATTTGTTGTTCCATATTGTAAATAAAATCAATTTCTTAATTTTGCATTATTGCAACAAGAAATACAATCACGTCCGTCCTCCAGGATCACGTCCACAGCTAACAAGTTTCAGGCAAAAACGTAGCCGCGAGCTGGCAGCATTAAAAAATGTAGCAAATCAATTTGTTCCGATCCGGCTGCAATTGCGTCCAGATAACACGAGTATTGATTAATATGATCTTCGGATTCACTTCGGCCTTTGACCTTTCGGCGGGTTAGGACGGAGTGCGCTCAGACTTTGCTTCCGAGCTACTGAAATACATTAATCTGTCCTCAAGTGCTGCCAGGAAAAGATGCTTGATGAGTTCGCTGCATTAAGATAACGCTTACAACCACAAAACAAGGGGCTTTTAGATGACTCCCTCAAACACGTGTTCGGGCTGAACATTATTCTAAACTTCATCGGCGTATCTTTATGCACCGCTGTTCGATTGAGCTGCACTTCACCTAAGCCTTTGATGCAAGTAATTTCATTAAGCATGCTGGCTGCTGCTACTACCGTCGGTTTAATTTAACGAAAATGTGAAAAGTGAAAACTGTAGCAAATCTGTTTGTGTCGTTAATTAAGGGTCTTAAGATGAATTTGCGATATTCTATGTTACCACAAGCAGCATAACGTTCCGTTGACCAAACTCTCTTTCTCGGATTCTCAGGAATGCTGCACACATCTAGTTTATTTTACTAATACTGCTATCTAGAATTAAATGTTTCCCTGTTAAAGTTTGCAGAAGAATTGATATAATAGCACTGATGATATCAAAGAAGAACTTATATGAGCGGATGACCCAGCGAGCAAATGCTCGCCTCTCCGTCGGCGGCCGGGGTTCGAATCCCGGCGGATTCTAAAGGGATTTTAAAAATCGTACACCTGTGGTAGTCGCTATCCCCTAACAATGGAACTCTTCCCCACTTACGACGGACAAGGCTGGCCACCTACCCGAGCTAATGGCAAACAGGGCTTATAGAACCGCTTTGTGGTTAAAACGGGCCAGTGGCATATAATAAGAGGAAGAAGAAGAAGAAAAAAGAAATGAAGATGTAAAACATAAATGATTAAAGAATTAATGAAACAAAAACGTTATAAAAGGAACGCTTTCAACGAAAGGGCTACAGAACACGACAGTATTCATGGAGTCTAAACTAAAAGGCAAGAGATGCCAAACAAGGCTATGGAAAAGATGATAAAGGAGCCAGAACAGGTGTTTACGTCTTAACCACGAAAGGAGAAGAAGACGAAGAAGAAACAATTCGAATTAGTGCAAGACTAAAACCTTTACAATGCTGATAATTGGCTACTGGATCTTAGTTTTTAGCGATAAGGTTTGGTTTTATTTTTCTGGTTATGTTAATGCCAATGACTACAGGTTTTGAAGTACGGAAAATCCTCATGCATTCGAAGAAGCACCGTTACACCCATTGCAAGTGGAGTAGTCGAAAAAGAATTACAAAGTATTGAGTCATGCTCGTGATACAAGACAAATAACGTAAATTGCGTACTGTAGCACTATCTACAGTTTACAATTTGAAAAACATACAACAAGGTAATAACGGCGCGATAGGCGTTCTAAATAAACACAACAAAACCTAAATTATTCGCTGAAGGCGTGCTCAGTTCCCAATTTAGTCACAAATTTAAAGGCAACCAGGGCGGTCAATATTTGAGTCATGCACAATTCAAAACGGATACATCCAACGGCGGTGCGAGCGAGAGGGAACGAAACGGGAATAACAGGACGTCTAGGGATTACAGCTAAACAAATTCTATGACAGTAATCTCAAATATGAGGTAAGTCAACGACACTTTGAAGATGTGCTCATAATTCGAATTTTACTAATCGTGATCTGGTGATAATTGTTTTGTACTTTATTTCGATGTGTTAATACACGTACTTAAATGTTTATATATTCTCCTTAGATTGGACGGCCAGTAACATATTTGTTTTACCCCTCGCTTGGAATGGATGTCTTCGATATTATTATTTTTTACTGTTTCACTATTTATACTCTTTAGACGCGCTCCAACCTTGTAACCTGAATGCGGGCTAGTTGAGCATTGTACCGCCAGACGCAAGCATATAAAGCACCAGCATCTACACCGCAAGGTAAAATGAGGTTACCGGCGATACATACTGTAATTTAGGTTGAAAAACAAGTCCATATATGTCTTGTTTTTCTTTAGAAGAGAATTTTCAGCTATTTTTTTTTATTTACTGTACTAATCGTTGTTGTGAAGTGATTAGTTGAGTCCAAACAATTTTTAACATATTAACCAGAAATAGAAACAACATTTAACTTTTTGCTAATATATTTAGCTTCTCCAGAACAAGTTAAAGGTTTTAGACGTAATACAATTTAAAAATGACATTTGGCGTTGTTTATATGTATAAGATTTGCTGTAGTGATCCAGATTCCAGAAGCATTGGCTTACTTCTTTTCCTTGTTGGTTGTTGATCTTGTTGTAGAAAGTTTTATTTGGTGTTGCCATTGGTGACATTTTTATCTAAACGGTGATGCCTTTATTTTGTTTTGAAAAACAAATTGACAAAGAAATTCTTTAGTAAGGAAGAATTAGTGTTAAAACCAATGGCAACACCAAATGAAAGTTTCTACAACAACCAACAAGGAAAAGTAGTAAGCCACTGCTTCTGGAATTTGGATCACTACAACAAATCTTATATAAACAACAACAAATGCCATTTTTTTAGTTGTATTACGTCTAAAACTTTTAACTTGTTCTGAAGAAGCTAAACATATTAGCGAAACGTTAAAAGTTGTTTCTATTTCTGGTTAATATGTTAAAAATCATTTGGACTCAACTAATCAGTTCACAACAACGATTAGTTTAGTAAATTTTAAAAAATTACTGAAAATTCTCTTCTAAAGAAAAACAAGACATATATTGACTTATTTTTCAACCTAAATTATTAATATTAATACAGCTGTAATAAAACACATACTGTAATGCAACATGCAAACGCATGCAGTATTTATTTTAATTTTTTAGGTCCAGTCAGATTCAAAAGAACAGTCCTATGAATGGTTGGTGTTAGTTGAAATAGTAACAGAGTTACTATGGGTGCTTTAATATTATTACTAAAATAATATAGACTTGAAAAATGTGAAAAAACACGCTAAAGGTCGAATGCCTCTCAGTTAGTATCAATAATAATTTTTGTATTATACGCAGTGGCAAAATAGCGTTCCCTGTGGTAATATTTGATATACATTTCAAATTATTATGATTTTAAATAATAATAAGTCAATGTTGGAAGTAACTTTGAGTTATATTATTCTATTGCGTATAGAATGAAATGCTTCATTCACTTAACGTAGAATCAGTGCGTGGATGATTGTTCTTGCCGAAGAAAGTTATTTCTATTGTTAAGAATATAAATATGTTAGAGAAATCGACAACGAGTTTCTGTAGTAAAGCCAACCAGTAAGCTGTAGGGAGTTGCAAAGCGGACCAATTAAAAGTTAAGGTACCTTTGAACAAGCAGCAAAGGTCAATGAACATTTTATTGAGGGTTAAATGTGTGTTTTCAAATCAAGTTTGATTTGGCATATTGAAATACTGTTTATAGAATAAGTAATTCAATTTTTTTCTATAGCACATGTTAAAGTGTGCTTTTATCAACTCAAAACAAAAGGTTAAGTTTTACTTTAACAGCAAGGGTAGATAAAGTAGCACTTTAACATCAAGGATAGATAAAGTAATTTAATTTTCTAACTTTTGTTTAAATTAAATATGACAGCTTCGTATTATCGTAGCAACCCAATCTAGCTACTGACATTTTGAAATGTGATTGACTGTCATTATTTTCTTTTGAAATTGTTAAAGTTCTTGCTATAGAAAAAAATATTGTATTATACACGACGATAAAGTTATTTCTATCCACTCTTGAATCATTAACGTCTCGACTTCGTCTCGACGTTAAACGATTCGCTCGTGGATAAAATTTAACTTTATCGTCTTGTATAATAAATTACTATTAATTTTCTAAATTGGAAGCTGAATCAACTACTTGATATTTCTAAGTTTATAATTTGAAATTTTCTTTTTGGGTAGTTATTTAGCTTAATAATAATTTTAATGAGCAATGTAAAATATTAACATATTTCGAATGAAGACAATAAAATTTGTTTTGTAAATGTCAGATCTAACTAAATAACCTTCAAATTTTGGAAACCTTTAAAAGAAACATTTTTAAAGGGAAGTGAATATATATTTCCAATAAATAATATTATTCTGATTATAATTGCTGTCGCACAGTGGGAAATTTCATAAAATAAAAGACAGTTAGATGAAGCGCACCCATTTGTCTGGGGGTAAAGAGTCTTATTACTTTAAGCTGGTTAGTTGTGGTGGTAATTAATTTCATCCTGACATAAGTTAAATGTCAAAGTTTATAAATTGTAATAAACGCCAAAGTGAAAGGTTTATATGTTTTTTGTGATTCATAAAGCCTTCACTAATTGAAGTAAGTTAACTTTACAACGGTAAGTCAATTTATTATATGGAGATAACATCACTAAAAATTATCATATAAATCACTGTATGCTCGTATTTTCAGCGGACTGTATATACAACAATGATAGTTTGTGAGAATAAAACGGAAGCACTTTAGATGAACTATTTTTATTATTATGAACACATCTGCGACTAATGAGAGCTTGAGGGACACTGGGGGACAACCTAACCTAAACATTTAGCTGAGGGTGGGTCAGCATATGGTGACCACCCAAATCGCCCCGAAGGGAAACATTGTTACAAAGAATGCAAATTGTAACTAACAATCACAAAACAAGGAGCTTTATTAAGAGTAAAGGTATATTTGTAATTAGCAGCCATGCCATGAGGGTGCTCCGATAAAGGAGATATTACAATACATACTATTTCCAATAACGTTCGTATTAATATCGTTGATTACATGTGTTTAATTGCTTTATTACAAGCTGAAATATTACAAGAATAATTGGCCGTTCATAAGAAAGTTTTGGGCTAATCATCATGTCAATTTTCTAATTTTGACATCAATGCCCTGATACACCGATTCTTGTAGTTTTTTTTTTCATTTGAATAGTTTCTCAATCATTTGCAACTGACTTGGATTTATTTTCGTGTTATACGTACTCCAATTTTACAGACAACACACAAGATACACAATAACGAGCAACCTTTTATTGGTAATAATATATTCGGTAGTGTTCATCTGAGATCAATTGCGATTTTAATAATATTTTCATTCTTGCACCCTTGTTAAATTGTCTAAACTGAGCTATCGTTATAAGTGGTAAGGGGAAGTAATACTATTTGTTATTACTTTTTACAAGGTCGTTGGACTTTTTTTCCTCTTTTAGTACTCTGTAACATTTCTTGTTTTGACATTAGATTAGATGTTTTATCCCTTTAATCATATAATCCTCAGATTTATTTGTTTGTGCAATGACTCTAACAGAAGAAGTCAATTATCACGGCGAAATTCACTTGGGAGATGTTAAAAGACGCTAGGGACAGCGCTATAAAGATGCCAGCGTTTCGAGTAGTATCACATGCGCATATTTTATAGGGCCCATAGAGTAGTGAGAAATACACCGTCGTGAAGCGCACATGACAGAGTAATTGCGAACAGGCGCAGCCCGGTTCGCGGGCAACGCGAAACCGTATAAGGCATGCTTAGGGGTCAATAAAATACTAATAAATGTGATGTATTGTGCGAGCCGCGTCTATGCATGCACTTGCACACTCTTGATTATACGTCCCCGATAATTTGTAGCCATTGCGCCGGTCCTTTTAATTTATATACTTCGTAGATTGCTATTACGGGGTTTGATTACATAGGGAATATATGTTTACACCTGCTAGCACGAGTAAACGTATTGTAAATTGCCACAAACGTATGTGAGAATTGAGAAGTTAATTTGCTCGAAAACATCGGTTCTAGTTCAAGGGGTGGCCACTCTAGTTTGCCGTCGTGGCTTTATTACAAAACAAAATCAATTATGAACTATTATCCGGCTCTAAGGACCAAATAATGGGCCGCTCCGACGCCACTGGTCATTTTACAAGTCAAAAGGTGCAGCACCGTTCGTTTCTAAGCTTACACTGCGACTCGCCTGCACGCTAATCGTTTCTTGAAAGGCATTATATGTGGTCCCTTTCATGCGAAACGTGCATTTTCAACGTTTCCCTGATTAACGTGCGTTTTAAAGGCATTAAAGCTTTGTGTTGAAATAGACGACTTCTTGAAAAATGCCGACCTCGCCATGGCGTTCGTTGCTTGATCTCTCACTTTCTTCCGTTTACGAGCTATTAAATTTATTTTCTGCCGTTAAATTAATAAAGTTGCGTTGGATGCAACAAAGGCTGAAATAGAGCTCGCCCCGTCTCGTTCTAAGAAAGTGGTCGTTAACGGTAATAACGAGATTTGCTGTTTAATATAGCGACAAGTCCTGGTATGCCTCGTACGAGAGTGGAGAGTATTTTAATTTTAGATTTTAAAAATATGAAGAATTTAATTAATTGTTATTATGTAGTTGGTTATTTACATTAATTTAAGAAGATGAACTCTTTTATACGGGGTTTTCTTGTGCAGAGGAATTTTTTTAATGAATTTATTTTCTGCATAACTTTAGTATCTTTGTTTATGTGTATGTATATATTTGGTAATGGTTTACTTCATGCCTAAATAAACAATATCGTACCAAAAATTGTGAAATATGGTTCACTCTAGGTCTAGCTGGGAGAGGGAGAACTCACTAAAAGCTCTTCCGCATCAACGGGAGTTTTAAAACAGGGTTCGTAAGTCATAACTTTTATAAAAAAGACACTTTGAAGTAATTCCCAATTTCCACTCGCATATATTAGAAAAAGTGTGAATTAACTCGTGACTTTTTTTGAAAAAGTAATTTGATTTAATTGTTGGATTAAATATCCTAATTAATTCCTGCAAGCCCTCTTTCAAAATACGTGATATTTCTTAACTAACTTTATTTTTTGGAAAATTCTGATATTTTTATTGCCTTAAAATAAAAAAAAGGTTTTGTATCACCAATTCTTATTACTACACAGTTTCATTGCACAAATATCAATATTTTACAATAAATATTAGAAAATATCTCTTGTAGCCTTGAAATATGTTATTGTTTTCAAATTAATTATATGCCAAGGCTCTTTAGACACTTATTCACCATTTAATTTCATTGTTACTAATATAACAAGAGATCAATAAAAAAACCAATTAGGGTAGGCTGTGATATGTGCTATACGTTTGGCAGTACTGAAGTGTATTGTCAGTCTGTGTCAAATTCGAGATTTGCTAGGTTAGGTTTTGTTACGTCAGTC